>OX403622.1:24195094-24795094 GCA_948107755.1 Campoletis raptor | reverse complement strand
TAATGTTAACTCGATTGATCTGTTTCAAGGTAAATAAAAATATAATCTGAGCCTACATTTTTTAGAGACCATTGTTTTCTTGTATGTCAAGGATGTGTCAATAGCATAAACAAATTGAAAACTCGTAATTTTATATTAAAAACTCTACTCATTCCGGTTATTACAGAAAATTTCTGGATCAATAATCCGTATTAAGAAATTTTTTCGTTGATTGTTCATTGTGAAACTCAGAAAAGGTCTTCTGGCGAAGCTTTGAAGTGATCTCGCATTTTCAAATTAAAAGCAAACACCCTGAAGAGAGAATGGCGCGGTGTATGTACTAAGATTACGTACAAGACACTGACAAAATGGATAAAAAAAGAACCATAGAATGGAGAACGTTCAGCTTGGTGAATCTGCAGAATGGTTCATGGAATCACTCAAGGGAAATTACCTCTTGAATAATACATCCAATACAAATCCATTTCGGGACAATGGTTGAGAAAATGTAAGTTCGACAAAATTAAGAACCTCGGATTAAAAACGACTGAAAAACAGATTCTAACTGTAAATCATTTCTAAATAAAAATTCAACTACTGTACAATTTTGTTAATACAAAATCCCGTCACTTTTGCATGCTTACGTAAAAAATAGATTCTAAAAATATTTTTAAAATTTCTTGAAATATTTTATGAAGCAGCGTTGCAGATTTTTTATTACAATTTTGAAGTTTCAATTCTAGATTCATTGGCATGTGTGAATAATGAATAAAATTCGTGAAAATTCATGGGTACGAGAAAATTTTGATGTAACTTGCTATTACGTTGCACAGTCCCTAAAATATCGAGCACATAAGGATGTATCAGTTTTTAAATTTCCAGATGTATTAACTTTTTGTTGAATGAAAAAAAATATATATGTTTTTGAAACTTTTTACCTAAACTGCGATTATATTGAACATGTTGAGAGCTTTCTCATTGAGATGTCTCGATACGCCATAAACGTTTGCTATCTCGATCAATATATTTTTCTCACCGTAATGAATACGAACATTCTATCGCTCTTATCAACCCTCATGCATTTTATATTATGGTAATAATATCGAGCTCATTCTTGAATACAATACACCAAGGATCTTATGTGCATGCAATTTTTTATAACATATTTTCCATCCAGGTACGAATACCTTACAAAGATAAAGTGGTGGCCAATGAATGTTGTTTCCTCATAGATTCAGAAATTCTGTTATGAAAAGTTGTATTTTTTGTTTGTTTTTATATTATAAATTATAAATAAAACTTTCATCCACAAAGCACTCAACATTTCGTATTTATTTCGAACTTGATTTCAAACTTTTCTGATGCGTAACTTCAATGTTATATTTGTTAATCAAATAAAAAGAAAGAAAAGACAAAAAAACGATAATATATAACAGAGTCCAACCGTTCAGAGGAATTTTAGCGAAACAAATTTTTTTTCTGCAATGTTAACAGAACGAAAATCATCTAGAGCTGGACAAGAATCATCAGTGAAGTTGATTAAGAAAATAGCTGATTCGAGTGGGAAGGATTTTCCACACTCACATAGAGAACAGTGGCTTAATTGAGAAAAAAGAGTGAGAAAAAAAAGCGGCTGCTAAATTAAGTTTGTATTTCCCTCGAGTTTAGTCTTTTCGTGGTTTTCATACAAAGCTCTCCTGACAGTCCTGACACTTAAAAGTATTTCTAAGTGCGACGATTATAATATATATTTGATTTATATTAATGAGAGTACGTTGTCATCCACCATGCAGCGATAATAATAAATTGAGAATTACTAATAATTTGAGAAATTCGACCTCTTGTATTCACCCTTAAAATTTCTAAGTTCTCTCTCCTTCCGAATCTCATCAATAATTCATGTGATTAATAATTCACCTGCGCATAAAATATACACTTCGCACATGTCAATATGCATATCAATTCAAACAAAATAAAGAGTTTCCCCCTTGAACTTCTACTTCATTGCGGTATTGCCGGAAGATATATCCTTGTTATTATCCGTGGTTAGAAGCATTACACGTGGTTGCTTTGTTTTCATCACATTGCCGACAAATACTTAACCCATTAGCATCGCTCATTTCCTCTTGTTCGGCTTTCGTAATCGACCAAATTTAATAATTACATTTATAGGATCCAATGGAACATAAACAAAGAAAGTTGAAATTTACTGTTACACCAACAGCAACGAGGCTCTACTTTGAATATGAGATGATTTTTACAGTGCTTTATATCATAATAATCAGCAATTACTTTATTGTATTGTAAAATTTCTGTTAATTTGGAAAAACCGGAACGTAAATTTTTACATTAATACATTATATGCTTTTGAAAGCAGAGTTTCGCATAATTTTTAACGAAGAAAGTCTAAAAACTAATGTGAGAAAAAAGGTGCGATCGGTAGGTCGCTGAAAGCTTTTTTACTCCGAATAAAACGAATTTTATTACCCTCGGGACACTTGTACTCCATTTACATTTTTTTCTTCTCATGTCTGATCCCCCCAACGAACTGTTTTTCATTCGAAACGCAATAACTTGGCGATATGCCTTTTCACGAACACTAAGCCAGTCTCATGCAAACAAGGATAAAGATAAAAAATAAAAAACCCAGTAAAGAAAATGGATAAAAAATATACATAATAACTTTCACGACGACAAGATATTTCAATATTCTTCGAACCCTCCACGCCGCAGGGATTCAATCATCCGAAGTGACAAACTTGTTGATGTGATTTCAAGTACAGCCGAGGGATGCTCAAGAAAATTGAACGCCGCAATTTATCGTATTATCTATTTATATTTGACCATATATATAGGCATGGAGGGAAAATATTCCATAAGTTAAATTATGCAAATTATCGAGCACCTTGAACATGACTTAAATCCTTTCGACGTACTGTTATTGAAAATTTTCACGATCCTTTTCCCATTGATGTTAAAAAAACTAAAGTATTTTTCGAGACGTTTTATCGAAATGTTAAAATATTTTCCCAATAAATAGGAAACTTATGTAAACTGGATACTCTTCATTAAGATACATTTTTCAGTTATATACATTGAATGAATTTGGACTTCAGCAGATGAGCTGTTCGTTTATGTATATATGTAGAAAAATTAAATAGAGAGTCGAGTGAGGTAACCTTTTCTTTGAATCTATTCTTTCTCATCATTAAGTTTGTTACGTTTTATCTTTGACTGAAAGGCATTATCACTTACATCAGACTGCGCTTGACGGGTTAAATTGAAATTACTAGAATGGTAGTGCAATTGGATCGATATACTGCAAAAATAGTTATAATCGCGTACGTGTGAGTGAGAAAAGTGAGTTTAATTGAATGGAAGATTCCAGTAGAATAGCAATAAAGTTAAGTAAATTTGGTATAAGTTTATTTACATTGTTTCGTTGTTTTGCTGTGAGCTCCATTTAAATTAATGACCCATGCTAATTTTTTTTTGATTCTTGATATATACGAGAGTGCCAATTAAGAAAAAAGTATTTCGGTTTCTACAAATTATATAATCGATTTACGTGAAATTATTTATCATTTGCATATTTCCTTCCCTTTGTTCGATCTTATTGATGGAAGGAGTGGCTCTAATTATTTTTCCCATCACACGTTTTTTCTCTTGTTTTGAGATTATTCTACGACTTTTATGTAAACCTGGCCTTAATGGACGATTAATTAATTAATCACTAATTAAATCGCATGACGTAAACTAGTTGTTTGAATAACTAAACAAATACAAATACAAATTTTCATTTTTTCATATTTAATTTATTGATTTAGGCAAAAATTGCAATAAATTTGTGTCGAAATAATATGTAGTTTAAAAATACGTGTAAGTTGTAAATTTGATCGGGACATTGATAAGTGTAAAAAATCGTTAATTAAATTGAGTAAATATCGAAAACGGATACCGGAAACCCAAAGAAACTGTTTTCCATTTCAAATTACCGTTGTACTGGTTTAAAAAAAAAACTAAAAAAAAACAAACAAATTACAGTTGCCAAAGTCATCGGTCGATTGTTATTAAATGGATTGCCAGTTTCAACGAGAATGCGAAGGCAAAATTCCATTCCCGGAATCACAGAACCAAAAGGTAAAACGATTGTCATTCCGATTTAATTCGTTGGAAAATTTGAAGCAGCCAAACGCGTGGGTAAACGTGCAAAAACGAAGTTCGGGTGAATATCGTTTTGTACAGTGTGCACATTTGATTTTATTGCCAATTTTCAGCCAATGAAACATTTGTGTCTGACTATACACTCACCTTCACTACTGTACCATTCGAGTCTTTTTGACGTAACGAAACAGCATCGAATTTTTGAATTATCGAGATTCAATTCGACGTTTATCTTTCTACAAAATCATTCACTGAAAACCCAATTTTGTTGAAAAAGGTCAATTATTCTATTACATCCCGTCAAATAAATATTTTGGGAAAGTAACACAATTTTTGTCCTTTCAACAATCTATTTTTAACAATCTATTTATTTTCTAGTCGATGAAACTGTCACTGTTTTAAAAGTAATCGATTCACTACTCAACTTAATTATTTGCATTTTGACAGTTTACTAATTCTTGTCTAAAGCAGAAAACCATAATGACAAAGGTATCATTTCCAAAGTTGTTACAAGCAAGTTTCCCTATTTTTCGAAATAAAACCAACACCGTTGAACTAACATTTTATGTCTAATGAAATGAATTTAAAAAAATACGATGTACAAAGAAATAAAAAAATCGAGTGTCTACAATAATGTCTCTGACACAAAATAATTCAACTTTGTAAAAATAAATGTCTACCAGCAGCTTTCAACTTTAACACTCACCACAAACACTATTTATTTCAATTTACGTTGGCAACCCAGTGAAACATATACTTATTTCAATTACCACTAGTAAAAAATGAGAAAAATTTTTTTTTCTGAAAAAAAAAATTTCAATAATAAATTTCAGGCTGACTAACTCGAAAGGACCGAAAAAAATGACAATTCACACGACGTATATGTAATTACTGATTGAGAAAAAGCGTAAGCAATAAAAATATCGATTTAAAAGAATCATCTAGTCGATTGAGTTTGCCACCGAGGGTTAATCGTCTCTCGAGCGTATGAAACACGATTTACCCGAAAATTATTCGATCGGTTAGAGAAATGATATAGTTTGGGAATATTTCATGCTTCATCAACTTTTGCAGTCTTTTTTGTTGTTGTATAAAACGTTTATTCACAAGTTGGCAGATAATTAATCATAAACAGAATTATGGTGTTGATAAAAAAGTTGTAACTCTTTTTTTCCATTCAAACGACCGCTCCCTCCATTGAAATTAATATAAAAATGATGTTAACCAAAAATTGATTGAGTAATTGTAACGTGCGAGTTGAATAATCCCGAACAGTGTCTAATGCTAGACACCTCAATTTTCGGACACTTGGACACATGAAGATTAAAAAAAAAACCAAAGAAACAAACACGAAAAAAAATTAACTGAAAAGTTTTCAAAATGTTTGAAAATTCGTTCAATATAAGTACTCACCATCTTCAAAGTATGGGCCGGCGGTGGTTCTTCCAACCAGTACGCATATGACGAAGAGAAGGCTCAACAAACTGAATTTGACATCCATTGCAAGATAAATTGATAGTGTTAAGAGCACGAAAAAGAAACGTCGAAATGATTAAGTAAATAAATGTATCTGTCGGCGATTTTTCCGGTTTTGAATCTTTTCGATTACAAGGGAATTCCTGAGCAAGAAAATTTTATCTTCGTTTTGATCGAAGATCCGACACTAATTGTTTTTTCCTCTCAAACCGATTGTGAGTAGAAAAAAAATTATATTTTTAGTTGAGATGCTTTTTTTAGTTGTTGTTTGAATCTGAGAATTAGTACAGTTTTCGTTGTAACCGTACGATGCTTCGGGGTTCGAGTGAGGTGCTGGGGAGATCACAACCCTTATATAGACGCAAGAGGCGTGGTCACATACCCCACCAGATAGCAAACTATACAACCATACCAACGTATATATAAGAAAAATGTATATACACACGTATCAGCTATACATATATATGTACGGATGAGTGGATAAGGAGGGGGTGTAAAGCGAGCGACGCCGAAGCGCGGGGGTGTCCAGCATCCTTTGCAACCTTCTTCAGCGATCGCCCTCACCACCTCCGGAATTATATTCATATAGTTTTCTCTTTTGGCTCCACATCACGATCTCTTGCTGAATGCGAACACAGGAGGGATGATTCCCGTGATTCATGCCTCACACCCTTTTACGACTCTCACAAACACACTACAATTTCCTCATCTCTCCTCGCTCCCTCCCGTTCGTCACTTTCAAGAGCAACTGGTTGCGATGCAACTGGTCTTCCTATCCCTCTCTTTCCTTTTTCAACTCTCGTCTCTAACTCTCCTTTTTACATCCCTTCAACTTTCCAGTCTCTTTTAACACTTCACCAAGATCCATCCGGGCTCTTTTCTTGATTTCTTCAACGGTCCAAAACCTTCATAGCCTTCAATGAATTTTTCTTTTATATTTAAAGTTGTTGACATTTCGATGCACTAAAAAATGGAACAGTGGTTGTGATATTTTGATTGTCACGCGTGCAATGATTCACTCATTTACATCATTGGTTCGATTGCCAGCTTTTGTTGTTTTATGTTAATGTGCCAAACGAATATAAATCATGTCAATTGCAGGAGAAAAAAGTTCCGGAAAGAAAGGTAATCAGGCAACGCCACTTCAAGTAATCACTTTATTCACTTACTTCAAATGTGAAATTGATGCTGTCAATGCTACAGTATTAAGAAGTGGACTGTGTATAGAAAAAAACACGTTATTCTTTTATCGAAGATGAAAATGATAATTTTCAGAATGTAACATAATGATAATTGGAAAATCTCGTAATCACGAGTGCATTATCTTCCCATTTTCGTCAAATGCTTTGGTTTTTTTTTTTCCGAAAGAAAGAAAAAAAAATAGAAGTGAAGGGTAGATTAATCGAGAAAATTTATTGGCAACGACGTCCCGGGGTTTCTGGGGCTGACTCCCTCCATACGACCACGCATTGCGACTCGATAAATTATTACGTTGTCGGATCCTCTTTTTTTCGACGTCACTTGTTACACCTCCTTTAACGTATATATTAAGAGAACTTTCAATTTTGAAAAAAATACTATTTATGACACTTCCAACTTTTCGAAAATTTGTTGGAAACATTTGTGATCGAAGTAGAGTCGATAAATTTTTCAAATAACAAGTTAAGGCATTATAACTTAATGGCAAACTGCTCATTCATCAAAAATCGTTAAACGGACAAAAAAAATAACAAATCTTTATATTTTGTTGAAAACCTTTTTTTTATCGCAAATACGAATGCAAATAAAAAAAATAACTTTATTTCATCCAAAATTTCAATTTAAATGCAGCGAAAAAACAGACGTCGGAGAAGGTTTAAAATGTCATCCCCTTGCCATCCAATTTCAAGAAAAAGAAGAATTTTTTAATTCGCCCCACGATTTCTTGAGGATTTCGTTTCTCGGAAAGCATCAGTGCTAAAATTCTTCGTGCCCACGGGGGATATTGAGGATTAGTAATTGAATTTTACCGCTCACCTTGAATTATGGTTTAATTACTGTGAGACAGTTATTGATACCATATGTGAGAGTTTCTAGCTGATGGAATAAATGGCGTTGCGGGTCATGGAGTAGTATAATAATAACAACAATATACTATAGCCCACAATTTACTGACAGTAGGAGCAAAAAAAAACATGAAATTCGTGAGGTGCGTGTTAATTTAAGCAGCTCGCTTTTATATCGAAAAATTTCGTCCTATGGGTAGCAGAAATTTTGTTCAATAAAAATAGCGAGTTTTTTCATTCCCCAATTTTCGTAGGTCAGCCTTGACAAATATGGACTCTTCCATTTGATTACGTGAATCCCTTGTATAAATGTAATCCCTTCCGCCCTCGCACATATATTTCCATAAATTCCAACCTCCCGTCATAAAAAAAACATGAAAACATGAAAAATGTTTGTTTTTACGAAAATCCTGAATATTCTTTCTCTGTCCGGAATATGTTTGTGAAAAGCGCGGAAGATATTCGTAGTAATTACTTGGATCACAGAAATATAAAAAATTCATTCGGATCGGTGCAAATGCAATCCCGTTCGTTATTTCCCGAAGAATTCCAAAAGCCAGTTAGAGGAGCTTTTTTAACTCAGACCGTCAAAAATAACCTCCATATTAAGAGTCGAATGTTTGCACAACCTTATATAGATACAATTTTAAAATCAGATTATAAAATTCTCAATACTGACGCCATGATCGGATTTATTGAGAGATAAAAATGTTCAAGTAGAATTTTTTAAACCTCCGCACATGACTCTCCTTTTCTCTGCTCTCCATCCCATCAAATGATGACGTAAATACATAATAATCGGTTCTGTATATCGAGGTTTTTCATAAGCATAACCGAAATTTGGATTATGCTAATCAATAATAATAATTGAGTATAATTATATAGATAAAAGGCTACACCTTAAAAATCTGTAAACTTTATGTCAAACGGACATGATTTCATATGACTCTGAGCCTATTGTAATGCCCTAGCCGATACGCAAACTGCACATATGTACATATGTTACATACGTTGGCTCCTATTTTATTTACAGCCTACCAAATACAATGATATACATTGGGCTGTACCGGTTCACATGATATTTTTCAAAGTGTCCTTCATGATGTTGAGGGTCACTTTATGATGACGTCTCTTAAGAAGCTCCTAAAAGACGTGCTCAACTATCTTTGTTAAAAAGAAAAAACGATATTATCTTTTTTTCCACCCACGTTCCATAGGTTTACAGAGTGCTTCCTTTATCACCTTCTCACTCTATGCGATCACCTACAAGTCCTTCGTTTTATTTTCCCCCTGACAGAATTTTTATAAAAATAACAAATATGCTTACAAATTAGATTTTTTAATACTGCAAAATGTCAGAAAAATAATATTCCCATAAATCTTCTCTATTTAGGGGAGAGATGGGTACCGATGGACAGTGGGTAACGCCGGACAATGTAATTTTTGGTTATTTGCGCACTTTTAGATGAATAAAAAAGTCAATTTTCAGGCAATGACCCTGGTCACATTTTCTCGTTATTATTTTTTTTTTTTCTATTAAAGTGTACAAATCCGAAAATTGAGGACATCAACATCTTTCGACCGCGGGTAATCTCACCTCTCCCCTAATTCTAAACATTCGTCGGGCATATATAGTTGCATCCGCTATTTTTCGTCCAATTAATTATGATTTTGTTGTATCAAAATTATTTTGTTAGTATATAATGAAACTCTACCCTTTCCTCGTTCCAATCCTTTGTGTTTCTAGTAAAATGTTAGTTCCAGACTTTTACGATTATCTAATCTAGTTGATTAATTTTAATTCGTAAATTATGAACCATATTCGAAAATAAACAACTAATTTATAACCAAAAATAACAACCTACGAGGAAGACTAAAAACAAAATACTTTTGTGTGCGATATAATTTTTGTTTTAATCCATTTACTCTGCAAGCTAGAAGTTTAGAACTGTTTTTTTGAAACTGTTCTCGATGAAATAATCAATCAGACTGACAGTGTTTCGTCTGGCGGAAAGTAACAATCCTTTCATGGTGATAAAACCCTGTGGATAAAGCGACAGGTCAGAGAAATATGAATCGGTGACACAAGAATACAAATAAAAAAAACGGAACATTTATATTGTACGTGATGGTCAGAAAGCACTCGAGACAAATAGCATTGTTGAAGGGACAAGGACGAAAATAACTTTGTGGAGCACAAAAAAATGACTACGACCAACAAGTTTCTCATTAAATTCGTCGTTACGTACAGCAATAAGGATACACTAGAGATTCGTGCATGAAACTGCACGTGCGCTTTACAACGTGACCTCGAACTTCGAATTTGGAAATATAGAATCGTCACGATCACAGAACGACCCATCGGCAAAGCCAAGAACGGATTCCCCATAGCAGCGTGGGAATAGAAATTAATGAAAAGGTTGAAGCAAATAAACTTGATCGATTTTAAGGCTTCATATTCATATTTCCTTTTGAATAAATGACACAAAGCACAAATAACAATCGTCACGAAAACAGAGAAAATGCAATTGTTGCAATTTCCTAGGAGCCCGAATTTTGATCATTAACGAATAATGTTCGTTTTTCCTGTTTATTCATTTTTTAGACTTAATTTTAACAAAATGATTAATTATAAAGTTGATTCAAAGATTTCCACGAGATCATCAATAACCGAATAATACGATCATTTATCCGGAGAAACGTTCGATAAATCTTGAAACGCGACAATGTAGATTAAAAGTTTCAATTCAATAATAAATTCAGTTTCTCGCGTAATCGTCGTGAAACTTTGCGAATTTGTGATTAATGCTCGCAATTAACGAATTCACAAGAGCAAAAAGCGTGTAATGGAGTTCTTAAAGACAAAAAATGTTACAACTTTTTCGTCGCTCGGTTATAATTGATGAAAACAATCAACGAAAGCGTAACTTCGTATTTTGTCATATATCATGTTTCCCCAGTAATCATGTCCTTATAAAAAGTTATCATTTGTGATATAAATGAATAAAAATATACTCTAATGTAATACAGGAGTTAAATATTATAGACACGATTACGAAAAATTGTGACGTATTGATAATTTTGACGTTTATAATGACTGTGTGAAGTAATAGAAATTACAAAAGTGTTGATCGAATAAATAAATAAATAAATAAATGAATCGAGTCTATTATGTCATATCCTTCGACTTTGGCTTTACAAAACTTCCTACAGCATTCGCCACACTAGATAATCTTGCAATTTCCCTTTCTTCCATCCTAAATAACGTTTTGGGACCCTTCGTCGGAATATTAAACATCTCCATCGTCTTCTCTATCAAAAGACGGCCTTGAGCAACAAGTCGTCGTGACGTCAAAGCGTTCAATATTTATTTCGTCCGTCAGGACCCCAGTTTTATATACATTTCATAAAAGAAATACTTAAGAAGTAGACATTGAGTGATCTCAGATCACAAACTCCCTACAATTCTGTACTTTGTTGCTCAAATTACATGGAATTCCGTTTATGGTCAAAATCATACGGGAAATTATGGTCCTTTGATCCTTTTGGAAAGTTGTTGAAAAACGAAGCATTGCAATAAAATAAATAAATCTTTTTACCGATACAATTCTTCGACTTGATAAATAATGAGTTTTATTCCAGTCTTTGTATCGCAAATTTTCTGAATACATTCGAAATCTTATAAAATGTAAAAATTAGCGGATGAAATCGTACTTGTGGAAAACTGCTAATCAAAATAATTCTATTTTTTTTTTCATAGAAGCTCAAAATGAACAGCAGTTTATTCGAAAGATTTTGAGACACAAGACTATTTGTCGAAGAAACAGAATGAGAGGACGACCATGAAGGTAAATTTGTGGAAAACCAACAGAGAGACTAGCGAAATTTTTTGGTCCCTTTTATTTTCTTCTGTTTTTCCCTAAGGAACGCTCGTGAATGCTCAACAACGTTGACGACGAAGAGACGAGTACCTATATAAGGTTGGCTAGAGCCTCTGACTACGATCTCACAACTTGTCTTGCCAGAAAAACAAGTGATCCACACAAATTGGTTTTGCCAAGAAAGAAATAACACGTTCCTCGCATTGAATTGGATTCCGGGCTGGCATTGAAAGAAAAATAAAGACGCAGATGGCATTTTTACCTAATAATTGAAATTATTATAAGATATATCAATATCTTTCTATAGTTTCAAATGTTTAAATTATTTTTTTACAAAATAAAGATAAATTTACGTTTGATATAAAAATGACTAATTATTTTAACATTTCGAAACAATTTTTCAAAATTTCACTAAACAAATGGTGACAAATTTGTCGTTGCTTCATATTGTAAATAGAAACCTTTGACATGAAGAATATTTCATCGAAAATGCAATCCTATTAAGAATACGACTACGACTTGAAAGTGAACATATTAAATAAGTAACGTCACAAAAGTGAAATACTAACTGTTGTAATTGGATGAGTGTTTATTTTTCAATGATAATTACTTTGCAAATAACTTTTTCATTAATGCAACTGCCAAAGCTCCTTATTTCCTGGAACAAAAATATAATTTTCCAACATGTTGCTCGCAAAAGTTGGAATAACGAGAGAAACGGAAATCCAAGGGATTCTGAAGATTCTTCCGTAGCTCGTAAAAGTATAGCGTGCTTGTGGGAGGAATAAACCACAAGAACATTTTTTCTTTGGTCAAAACTTTTCGCTACTTTTCGCTACTTTTCTCTCTCCGTCCATTTTATTCTTCCTAGTGGAGGAAGTTATCATTTGGTTTGACTAACCTCAGGAATATATATATATATGACGTTAACACTCGTATAGTAAAAAGCATCATATAGAAGTGTTATAACTCTGACCCCGAGAAATTCGATAACCCTCCTTAATTGGCGTTTACAGTACCACGCGAGGGTCCGATAATTCATTTCTCTTGAGATTCTATCTTTAATGAGCCATTTGATGGTAATATGAATCTGAATGGCGATACATGAGAAGTTACGAAGAAGAAAAATAAGGGATCGAAGCACACGTACCGTATTGACGACGAAAAAAGAGGTGAAAAGTTATTTTTACTCTTCACCCATGTGTAAAAAAAAATATCTTGTTCCAAGAAATCGATCATCTTAATATAACCATCCGTTCTTAATCATTTCCAACTTCTCAATAGACAATCAATACTTATTTACTAAGTTAGTGATGATAATAAATTTGTTTTTATTTATCTTTATTATTTCCCATGGATCCTTCTCCATTTTTACTCTTGTTACTTATTTCTACTATTTTTATTTATTTATTAAATGAGCTTTTATAAATTCTCTTGTATTTTTATTAGTTGCATCGCATCATTCACTATGAATCTACTTCCCTAATCTTTTAATTCGTGCAAGATCTCAAAAGTGTTATGCCCACAGCACTACAGTATCGCACGTGCACGAGAAAACAAGGAATATTTTATATTTGCTAATTTGATAAAAACATTTTATATTTTGACAACTACGCAGTAAGAAAAAAGAGAAAAATGATTCTCATACAGTGATCGATGCATAAGCCTACGCGTAACTTTCAGTCGTCATCCATCCAAGCACTGACCTCAAACAAAACTGCTAAGGAACGTGAGAGAACGCCACTGTCACACACCAACCGCATGCTCATCGATATTGATATTTTTTTCATCATTTTTCATTCCTTTCATATTAATTAACGATGAAATTCACGTGTTCGTGTGTGTTTTCAACATCGAATGAACGATATTTTACTACCAGACGAATCGCAAGCTCGGTATCAAACCTGAGTATCATTAACCCTGAAAAAAAGTGGGCCGTGCAAAAGAAAAATAGTTTCAGGTCTTTTAATCTGAAGGTTATATGTAAAAATATTTTCAATATTTAATAGACGATTTTTCAATACTTCCGACCATTTTAGGTCACGCTTGGGGTAAAATTATGGATGTATTTGTACGAAAAAGGATTTAGGTTAATTCAACTCGAATTTACTCTCTTCTATCTCGACGACACTGACCCTGCTGTTTCATTTGATAAGGATCATCCTTCATTCACGTTATATCCTCACTAAATCGCTACTCGAGTGTCACATCACGTATCACCTCTTTTTCGAGTCTTATAAATAGTAAAATTGTGGCAAACAAGAAAGACTTAAAAATCGAACGTGTGATTGAGCCACAGAATGCTCCAATGACCAAAGTAACTCATAACCATGTAAAAATAGATAAGAAGAGAAAAATAAAACTCGTGAAAACATGGTTATTTTATTGTAAGACATGAAAATGTAGGAAGAAAACGAAATTGCAATATTGAACTATCGAACGACGCTATAGAAATCGTGAGTTTTTTGTTCGGCGCAATGTTCATACGTCATTAAAAATCCAAGCGCTATTTTCAATAAGAGAAAAAAAATCTCGAAGTGCCCCAAATTATTAGTGATATAATGAGCATTGAGAAGATTAAATATTTGTTATATTCGGGAATTTCGTCTTCGGTGCTATAAGTTATGGCATCGAATCTTACCAATCGTTCGCGACGTACTGCTAACCCGACACACGAGTAAACCTAAATGTCAATTGAATGTTTTTTTTTTTTTTTTTCAGTCTACGAGCATAATTGTCATTTTGATATTATTCAACATTGATATTTCTTTAGTTTTCAAAACGTTTGTATTTTTCTACGCAAATTTCATTTAATGTGTAATTAAATATTTGTTGTTTAAATCGATTAGATGGCCATCAAGGCAAACGATGGATGACAATTACCGAAAAAGTCCCGTTCGTGAAAATATTCCTACAAAAATTCAAAACGATTATTGCTGCCCTGGAGAAGAACGTCTACGAAGATACGATGTACCAATAAAATCTTCGTGTCATCGTCAAGGAGACACGACGAGCGATCATGATTTGTACAAACTCACTGAAGAAAAAACCTCGGATGAAGGATCCGTAACTGAGATCGATACAAATGACAGCGGCCATGGGGTAAGACTTCTAAACATTTATATTAACTATAAATTGTCTCGTCATATTATTTAGAAAATTATTTTTTTTTCAATTGTTGTTAAGGTCTATTATACATTTATCCAATTATTTTATCCATTGACATAAGAAAAAAAAATTGATTTTCATCTAAGCAACTGCGAAATGATGTGTAGCAAGTAAACTAGTTGAGTAAAACTAATAACTTTACTTAATTAAATAATTATTCAGGCTATTGAATTATTCAAATTCGGTTGCTGGATGATTAAATAACTTAAATTTTTTTTCATTTTCATTATTCTCAAGAGCTAAAATAATGTTTTATCGTAATCGTTATATATTCTACAAAAACCAGAATTTTAAACATATAATAAATATGTTGAAAATAAAGAATCTAAAAAAGCTAAATTTCAGGACGTTCGTCCCACGTGTCGTCAGTGTGACCCAGAAACAAAAAAATACCCCGATTCATCTCGAGACTACAGTTCTTGTGCTTATGGTAAATGTGGGTCATCCCATCGTCCAGTTAAATCGGAAAATCTGGTCGAAGACGATACGGACAACGCTGAGCCTGCGGCTGCATGTCAATCATCGGTACCACCGAATCGTAATCAACGAAATTTCCGTAATTACGCAAACCCGGTCAACGTGCCACAAGCCCTAATAGCTCTGAGAAAATTGGAGCGTCTCAAGGAATTACAACGACGCAGAGAACACGCCGAAAAATTTTATTCGCAAGAAATCCGACGGTTGATAGGTGAAAATTTTTTTGCCGGAAACACGGCAATCGTTGCAGCACCGGTAAAAAATCGTGAAAAAATCGCTACACCAGGAACACGATCTAACGATGAACCCCAACCTGTTGTCGATCAACGTAACCGCGGTGGCGGATATTCAAAAGTAACTTTCAACAATTCTCATCATCAATTAATAAAAATCCAAATAAGAAACTTCCAATTTCTACACAATTAATTTTCACTTATCACTAATTTTAGTCCTGATTAAAATGTTTGAAACTTTGTAAATAAATTAAAAATCTTAAATACTCAATCATCAAAAAAATGGAATAATCAAGGAGGAGAACGAAGGATTAACTACGAAATAAAACGATTGAAAAAATAAAATGTTGCAGGAACTGGAACCTTATGGTACGATGACAACCACAACGCGTTTCAATTGTGGGTGCTTCGAAGAGACAACGATTCCAATATTCAGCAGTACCGTAGGACATGTGAAAAAATGCGAAAGTCATCGTTACCAGGAACGTCCGATATCGAAATCAGCATCGTCGTATCCTCAAGAGTTCTACAGAACTGGTGAAAATTCGGGTAAACTAGAAAATCTCGTTAATCCGTGTTTACCTTCAAGAACAAGAGGAAAAAACGCAAGCGATTGTGGACCGTATCGTAATTTGGCGTTGAATGGATCACGCGATCTCGAATCTTGGGAAGACCGAAAAATACAGACGAGAAATGGCAGATCACCAAGGCATTTGTCTCCCGTTAAAACAAATTCTCCGACGCGGAAGCACAGCGAATCATCGATTTATTAAACGTTCTTAAAAGTTTGACATCCAGCGATATTACGTTTTGTGTACATTGTACTGTTTACATTTATTATTATTATCGTTTTCATGGATTAAAATGTGTCTTAAAAACATTGTCTTTCGAATTATTGTTGGAACTTCAATTGCTAGATGGTGAAAATTAAAACTGAAAAATTATCATTACAGCTGTAGAATTATGGCTCATTTTCGCTGAGCGAAATGTAAATATTCACGAAACAAAAAAAAATCAGGCATTCCCATGAAAATTTACATGTTCCACAGTAAAAATTCCTCAAAACTCGAGGTGGTTCTCCGTTTTTATTGCTGTAACGATCATTTTTTAATTTAAATTTTTCCCATACATAATATTAATTAATTAATTTTGACGATTATCTGCATCACAGATTAGTTGTAATTATCAAATTGAATAAAAATATTGTTGTGCCTTTCGGGCTTGGACACGAATATCATTAGCACAGGTAAATGATCATGTGATACAAAGTCTACAAAAACTCTGCTCATAAATATTTTTATGCAGAAAATAATAGTCCATTGTATACCAAAAAAGCAAAGTTAGACTTTTGCCGCTCGCCGCTCGCGGCGTTAATAGTCGCGCTGTGCCTCCGAGGTGCACACTATACTAATATTACATAACCACATTTCCGAGCTTTTTCGAGTGTGATGACGTGGATCAGTGGTTGGGGGTACGAAAAACAGCACTTTGTTTCAACTACGAGACAAAAGTGTGCTTTTCACTCCCAATAATTAGAAGTACTGTGTTTCGTACTTCTCACCACTGATCTATGTCGACAGTTACCAAAAGACTTACTTGTAACGTAGTGGCGCTCGAAAAAACGAGGAAAACGTGCTTGTGTTTTAAATGCTTGTGTAAAAGTATTTTTCAATTACCGACAGCGATGGGTGTCCGATTAGTCCTTGGCTTCGGTAATCACCGAAATTAAGCAGCTTCGGCCAAGGTCACTACTTGTTAGCTGTGCACCTACCACCGACTTTCACAATTCACATTAATTACTGGGCGAACGACACTTCTTTTAAGTTTTTATTGGGAATGAGTAAAGCGCGGAAAAAAGTGAGAGAAAGAACTGGTCTTTTGGTGTGTAGTTAGAGGGCAATACTAATTTCACAATTCACATTAATTGCTGAGCGAGCAACAGTTCTTTTAAGTTTTTGTTGGGAATTAGTAAAGCGCGGCAAAAAGTGTAGATAAAGAACTAGTCTTGGCGTGTAGATAGGGAAATACTAATTTATTTCAACCGAAAATAATGCTATTCGAAAAACGTATATCAATGTATTGTCCGCGAAATTGAATGAGATTGCGATTTGCGGATCGCACGTCGAGCGTCCGTTTTCACCGAGCATTCAGCCATCACTGTGTTTATAAACAGTCCCCCCTCCTCGGCAACGCGGCTATTTCGTGTTTACAGCGACGTTCCGAGAAGTCCCCGCTGGCCACGGCCACTGCCGCACTCATCCCCTCCCTCACCGCCTATCCTACCGCTCCACGGTCAGCCGGGCCTGTTTTTTACAAAAGTATAAAGGATAATGGGAGACAACGGATTATTTTCCAATAAGAATAGGATTTAGATAAATCGCAGATTTAGTTGTCGATAAGGTAAAACCGCTGCGTACACAATTTGCTCAATTAAATTTATTTAAAGCGAATTAAATTTATAGACGTTCCAAATAATTTACTCCTCTCAGCCAGTGTGTGAAAATACAAACATAAACAAAGACCAAGGTCAGATAGTTTCAAAGATGGTAAAAATAATTGAAAAAAAAAACCTACAGGTCTGATAGAAAATAAATCATGTGACATTAATTCGAAGCAGTATATATTTATCTGAAATAAAAATATTAGAAAAAATGTAATCAATTTAATTTGCTTAATAGTTTAAATTGGGCTCGAAATAATTATTCGACCTCATATGTAAAATTCGTTCATTATTGAAATAACCTTTTTGAGGTTATTGTTTTATTCGTTTTTTTTTCGATTGAAATAAAGATTCGTCAAAGAGACAATTGTAATCTCACAGTCCGTTATTCTTTTCTTTTTTTATTTAACGCAAATATGTCAGCGTTGGTAACTTCAAGCGAGTCTTGATAGAAAATTTGCAGTGTTCTGAATGCGTAACACGAAAGAAAAAAAAAATTGTTTATTAAAAAATTTATAATATGGCGATTGAATCTACAATAACACACATTGGATTGACAGTTTTAAACGCGGTTTTTCACTATATTCTCTATCGTACTGCTGTCACGTTAATTTTACTGGCAAAGGATAAATTCGTCGAAATCTTCGGTACGATGGTAATCGATAATAATAATCATACTCCTTTGACAAATCGTTGCAGTCGCGAAACTCTAGCTACGGTTGCAGTTGGAACCGAGCCGGTTTTGATTTCAACGGCCTAACGTCATTTTTCCGTACACTAAAGGAAAATTTATGGTTAGTCAATTTATGCCAAATTTTGACGTGAAATCAAATAAAATCTATTCGTCTCATCCGTTTTCGTAGTCAAGATACCAGTAGAAGATTTTAAATCGTTTCTAAAATTGAGAAACTTCAGATAAAACAAAAGGAAAATGGCGCATCTCAGAGACACTTTTACATCGATGAATCACAGTCAATTTACATGGCCATATCCAATGCCAATATTGATAAAACCTAGCCAACCACCTTTACGAACAGGAATTCGTTCATATACGAAAAATATTAACCCGGACGATTGCAAATGTGAAGATCAAGTTTTACAGAAGGATATGATCAGGTTTAATTAAAACAATTTTTTTATAATTTGGCTGACAGCGATTGATAAGCATCCGATGTGTGGTTTCAGCCACACACCGACTCGTTAATCGATCGCTGATCGAAATGCAATTTCTAAAATTTAAATTTAAATTTAAAGATACAAAAAACTCGCAGACAAGGAGTGTCGATTGCACGATGAACTCTTTCAAGTAAATATTGAAATGTCAAATCTCGTGTCTTCTCTTCTTGAAAATTCTGACTTGGAGAACGAAACAATGAGAAGCGTTTACCAAATTGATTACGAGAAACGAGGTTTTGAATAATTACATTTGGAAGAAAAAAAATTATTTAGTCTAAATACCTAAAACACTAAATTAATCAAGTGTTTCTGTTCTTCTATTATTCTTAGGTATTCCTATAGCAAAATACAGATCTCTTATGGCAGCAACTGATTCACCAGTTGGCTCACCCATTCGTCCTGTCGTAACAGAACTTCGTGATGGGTACAGAGAACCAACGAGATTTCGTAACAGTGCTACTGTCAGACCAACTATACAACCAGCTACATCTGTCAATTTTCAAAGAAGTACTTAAATTCATAATTGGTCGTCAAGCCATAATATCACACGTTCGTAAGATGCCTGTGTGTGAAAGAAGTAGTTGCTAAACGTGAGATGTACTTTTTCAAAAATAATCAACATTTAGAATGACGTGTAACTCTTAATCCGCTTTCATGTTAGTTCCATGTAGGCTTTGTGACAATTCATTTTCATTGGATAAATTATAGAATAGAAATTTATTTTGCGATGTCAAAAACTGACACGAGGAGCATTGCCATTTAACAACAGCTGTAGATTTTCATCTGTAAAAGAACATTACATAGAAAAAAGAATATTTTTGCTGCACATAAAATATACTGAATAACAGCACAACATTTGATAGTGTATTGCGAAGTTATACAAGATGCCTAAATATATCAAGGCGTATAAAATATGAATGACAGATGGTATAATCATGCCAATCATTTTATTGGCAACCAGACAACTCTACTCGAATAAGCCTACTGTCAAATGACTACTTGACCGATGTCTATACCTAGGAAAGCAACAGTGAATTTCTCAAAGCAGCTACACGGGAAAAATATTGTAGTAGCAGGTGAGAGATCGGTCAGGTAGACATTTTACTGATGAACTTTTTTTTTTGGCACAGTTGTCTATAAAAATATTTGTCTACGTAGCGGTTTGCAAAGACTCTGAAATTAAATCACTTTCAAAATGTCACGAACATTATGCATAAAGAAATATTAAAAAATTGTTTTAACAATCATTTCTTTCTGACGTATCAAATGAATTTGTTCATTGTAATACTTTAATTATAATTTGTTCATTAAAATCATAATTTTTATAAAATTATTTTTTTTTCTCAGCCCCAGAAACATGTTTGACGTGGCAAGAGCCAAACACAGGTCAATCCGAGTACGTCAACGGAACCAGTAAATTAGGACTTACTAACATGAACAGTCGACAACAATATCTTGAGCCTCAACCGTCGTCAAGAAGACGTCGTGGCGGACCGTGATTTACTACGACGAAACAGATTTTTTGTTATTTTTGTAAAAACTTTTAAAATGAATAAAACAAACGACGATTGTCTTAAGTAAAAAATTTGACAATACAGTTATTCTGTCAAAAAACTGGCTGTGTTAAGCAAAATTCTGGAGTTACAAAATTCTTAATCTTTTTCCACATTCGCAAGTTTATCAGAGCATGGACGATTCCTGCAATATATTTACAACTGAATATCGGGCTGAATTCACCCCAAAAAAGGCTAAAAAAATACACATGTAAGCTGCAGATCGTAAAAAATAAAAGTTTTCTTAATATCTCTCCAATTTAATACGAACATACATTTTTATGTGTCTCGTTTTACTATTATAGTCATGTCCCTTTCGATTGCTACACTAAAAAAGCCAAAGACCGAACCCTAGATACTGACGTAGCAGTCAAATTGGATCTCGGCTATTTGGATAAACAAACCGAAGGACGATCATTAGATCTCGAGCTGGCAGGAAAATTAGATCCAAGATATTTGGATAAAGAAGCGCTGATTAAAAAAGCAATGAAAAACCGCATGCAATCGATTTATACAGTCGATTATAAAAACCCTCATGTATGGTTGAAAAAACTGATGGCAAAAACAGCTAAACAAGTCCAAGAAGAGAAAGAAATATTAAACTATCTAATCGATTTGTACATGGATGACGACACCGAGGACCTTGTAACACAACCTAAAACTTACAAGAGAGGTGACGTTGTCAACAAATCGACAAATCGAATGAAAAAAACTATCAAAAAATCTTGAAATCTGTTTCATATAATATTCATTCAATTGAAGTTTATTTTATGATTTCAGTTTTGGGCTACGTCAATCCGAAGCCATTGGGCACTTATTTGACAACGTATCAAAATACTCATGAACGTGAAGCAGTTCGAATGATGATGGCAAGCGCAGCATCAAATGCTCAACAGAATCGTAGATCAAGGTTTGCATCAAAGCGAAAAATTGACTCAATTTTTTAACTACTTATTTGTTTTGTATCGTTCTATTGTTTTCATCCAATGTCACTAATCAAGTCTGACTTTTTATCGTTAATTTTATAATTTTGTTGTTACAGTCGAATTGATACAAAATGATTTTGGAAGCTGATACAGAGACCAGAGATTTCGTGACGATTTACAAACAGGATTATTTTGCAAAACAATCAACAACATTACCAGCTCCTCCTCTAAAATCCGAATATAACTACCCTTTAAATCCGTTAAATGGACCGTTTCACGAACATCTTAATTCTTTAAAGAAAAACCAATCACTTCCGCATGAACAGAAAAGCGAGAGTGTCCCTAAATATTTGAGAAAGGTATAAGAAGCTAAATAAATATATTTTTTTTACATATATTTATTTATTTCTGTTGGCATTTCACTTGAATCCCATTTTATAAATATTATTATATATTTTTTCTATGTATACATTTATTAAAGTAGTTGGCAAGTAACTGGAACATGTTGTTTAGCTACGTTTGGAACATCAGCATTTGGCAAAGGCCTTGCCCAGAACCTCACCAGATGAGGAGGTGATAGAATCAGAGCAGCAAAAATCGTTAAAAACAATTTATCAGTTGGACTATTCCAAGGAACCTATGAAGGATTATACTGGAAGAATAGCCCTCGGTAGAGACGTTATCTATCAAAATATTCTTGGACAACTAGGGAAAACTTGTTTGAAATGTTTGTTCGAGATTTATTTTCATTTGACAAGGAACGAAGCACAGAAGAAATGCGATATTTGCGTTTAATGATATGACCAAAAATGACCCAAACAGTATGCAAGGGATCGCCCATTTTTTTTTGCAATTTTATTTTTATTGTTCAACTACCATTCCAACAAATAGCAAGTTTTTAGTTTCCACCTGGTCCTGGGATATTTATGAAAATAAAACAAATATGAAAAATTGTTTTCTGTTGAAATTGCAGAAATATCACGGGAAAATAAATAGTTGAATTTTGTATTTTTTTATGGAAAAAAAAAAAAAAATAGTATATTACACACCTAGGGCAGGAAAATAAGTAAAGTCTCAGATCACATGTAATTGTCGGCCGAGGCGAAGCCGAGGCTGACAAACATGTGGTCTGAGGCTTTACTTTTTCCTGGCCGAGGTGTGTATACGATTTTTCTGTCCGACGTAGCCGGAATGCGGCAACTTCGGCCCGCGCAGCGGGCCGAAAGTTGCCGCTTTCGGGCCGGAGGACAGAAAAAATATTTGTCTACTCAACGATTATAGGTATGGGAAGCTTTTCATGAGTCGGTCGGTTTTTTCAAAATTTTCTGTGACGTGGTTTTTTATCTAAAAAGAAAAAGAAACGATTGACTTTGAACTTTCAAATTTAAAGTTCAGTTCTGTAATCAGCGATATGAAAATGTATCGTTTCAATGTAGAGTCAAGGGAAGAAAGGTCGATAAGGAGATGTGAATTTCTTTGCATGTCTCTGAACCGATAAGGAAGAAAATTAACAAAGCTTTCTAAGTGATTAATCACACGGACGATTAGATAAAACTTGCCAAACTTTTTCACAAGAACTCGTGAATTCCTATAAAAATCTATCCGTTTTTTGACATAGAAATAAACGATGATGTGTCGCTGAACAGTCAGTCTACCGAGGAAGAAATAACTGTACATTTACCAGAGGGTTGGATTATACCGCAAACGATTTATCAATCGTACCGAGATCCCCGTGATTTGGCAAAGATTGGCCTACATTCGGGTGAGAAAAAGATCATGAGGGCAAAAAACAGTTTGGATCCGAACACGAGTGGAATGATACGATTCCCGTGAGTGTTTTCACACTTCGTTGTTTTTTTTTCTGTGTCTATAAATTTTATCAAAAATATTATAATTTAACAATATGAAAAATCCAAATATTATATGTAAAAAACTTGATTCTACAAATTGAAAAATATTTTTGAAACTCTTGCAACTTCAATTATGCAATAATCGAACATTTAGGTTCAATTGCATACTTTAGTTCGTATGTTTATAATCGATACAAAAATACAATTATTTTCAAGTATAATTGTTCGAGGTTGACAAAAAGGAACGTTTTTCGTGATACAATGTGAGAAATAACTCTCACCTCATCATGCACATCTGAAAAGATCTATTGTCCAGAAAAACACGTTTTTTTTCCTTACAATGTGTCGCAAGCTTGATTGATTGTTATAGAACTGGAAACTCGGAGTATGCTGACGTAATCGGTAGTACGGGAGATCGAATCTTGAAAAACCATTTACACGGTGTTCCCATGCCATTGGATGAACCCTCGTCACGGTTCAAAGGTCCTGACCGAATCAGCCCCGAATGTTTAGACATCTTGATGGCACGAAAGACGCCCTTCATCTCGAGTATTTTCTAGGATTGCAAAAAGAAAAAAAAGCAACGAAACGAAAAAGGACAAGAAAAAGAAGACGATTGTAAATTGAAGTCAAAACGTTGATATATTCTCATAGTGTCACACTCTGATTAATTTTCTAGTATAAATCATCGTGTGAAATCGGTACAAAAGAGAAGAAAAAGAAAATAGCGGAACATTCATTCGAAACTCGCTCAACGTTTTTGCATTCATGTAAAACTGTAAATTTGTTTCTCTCTGTTCCTTTCTCTTACCATAACTTTTTCAAACATTACAAACTCTTTAGACACATTTCCAATATTCTTATAGTAATTTCTGTGTGTGTGTGTGTGTGTGTGTGTGTTTGTGTCTTATTTACAAAGATTATCATTAACGGACATTTGTTACTTCTTATGAATTACGATATTTTCCTTCTCGCAATGTTTAGATTGTTTTATTTTTTTTATTTTTTCATTATTGAAAAGGAACGATTGTTGAAATTCTTTCGTGTGCGCCGATAGGCGCTATTATTTCGTAAATCCAGAGCCACGATTGTGATAAATAAATTGTACTAACACGTGCACTGGTTTCAACGAAATATTGGCTCTCGTATAAGTACCCAAGTGCCGGAATCAGATAAAGAGAAATAAGTTGAATGCATAAAGAAAAAAAGAAAGAAAATTGAATATTTGATAGGCCCATTTCACTATAAAAATTAATATAAAGAAAACCAAAGGGATACAAACGACTTAGACCACAAATTATATTTCAATCGTTGGATCGATTTGTCGTGTTTGAGACGACAATTCAAAGATTCTTCAAATAATGGAAGTAGAGCGACGAGCAACGATACAACGCTGCGGACGCCAAAAGGCGAATAATAATAATAAATATTTACACTAATGATATTAATGGTGAAAAATTCTAATATATCTCACGCACCGCATTGGCAAATAAACGGACACGTGAAACAGTCCCATTGTCTTTAACGTTCGTACTTAGCAGTTTTCTATGTACACTATAAATATATGTATGTACATGTCAGTGTATATACATATATTTATTTATCGATTCACATCCCACGCGTACAATTGAAAATTTCACTTATCTCGTTCCACCGAGATTTTCAGCGTCCGTCCGTGACGATCGTCGCATCTGTTATCATTTCCGGTAACGATGCACCAGCTCCCTGAAAGCATAACGAGAACTTGTAACTTCCACGAATTTTCAACAATTTTGCCAATTATATTGTGTTTTTCTTCATATTTTTCTTCTTTTTAACCTTCTTTTTCACGCTGGATTTGTTATTGACTTACCTCTATTATTATCGTAGATGTCATGTTATCCGTATTGTGATGTTGGACACTCGCATTCGTTGGCAATGATATCGTGCGAATTGTATTACCGCTCGACGAGGTCGTTATGTGTTGCGCTATCAAATTTGCATTCGAAGAACGACTGCAACAAAACAAACTCCGGTTAATTCTTCCATTTTGGAAAAAAATTTAATGCGATTTCACAACGAAAACTGTTTACTTTCGAAGAAATTTTTATTTTACATTTCATTTGGTTGGGATTAATTTCAAAGAAGATTTTATGAGACAATTCAATTTTGAAAAAGTTCACAAGAACTACTGAATATCACTAACTCTACTGAACATAAAAGAATCAAAATTTTCCATTCATTTTTTAGTCTTGCTGTATAATTGTTTACGAACATCGTTCATTGAAGAAAAAAATCCAAAGTTGTTAGATAACGAGAAATTAGAGCAAAAATGTGATTGGAATTCTCAATAAAAATCCTAAATAAAATCCTGTCGTAATTGTTACAAATTTTGTTGAGATCGAAAAAACTTTTAGTTTTTGAAAAAATCGCAGTACGATCGAAATTTTTTAAGTAAAATCTGTACGAAGTGACGTTATAATATTTTCACAGTGGAAAATGAAAACTTACTTTCGTTTTTTTACTTGACCAGAATGGAAACGTCCACCCTCACCTCGGATTCGATTCATCGCGTGTCGATGTCTAGATTCGTGGAGGTATTTCTACATGAAAATATGCAAAACATGAGTGAATTTCAAGTTTTTTACAACTTTTTATTAAATCAATCTCGAATGTTTAACTTACTGGACGTTCTTTAGGGATTTTGCCTTCAGCCTCGAGTTTCGCTCGAGCCTGACGTCTCTTCAAAATGCGTCTGTATTGCTTGGCATTTACGTACAGAGGCTCTTCCTCGAGGAATTCGGCGTTGGGGAGAGCAACTCTTTGAAACTGTGCTTGTCCACTGTTACCAGGTACCATCTGTATAAATAGTAAATTAGATGTAAGATCAAAAAGTTTTAAAATCACGAGTCATGTAATAGCACCTGAAGTTTAAAAGGAAAATAAAAAACAAAAAAAAACAAGTGTAATGAAACTCCCGATGCATTGGCGGATATTTATAATATATAAATATAAATATCATCAATTTGTTAGGACCGAGAAACACCGAAAAACATCTTGCATACAATTACGAAGTTTGCACCTTGGAATTGCTACAAATATTTTTTTTCCGGCCAAAATTCTTTGGCAGTTCTCTGCTTTGAATTTCAGTCAGACGTTTAATGGGTTTTTGTCAGCGAGCCAAAGAGTATAGGATGAAAAAACGTGTCAATACTACATTCATAAAACGCCTTTGAAAAAATATATATTTTTTTGTGTTTCCAGGATGCATTATCATTCTAAACTCTTCACTTTCCAAGCAAGCTCTTCAAACAAGTACAAAAGCTCATGGAAAAATAATCGAATTTTTACGATGTACAAGCCCTTCAATTTTCTTTCCAATTGTTAATTAACGACAGGGAAAAAAACTTTATTCTCGGGCTTGAAAATCGTTGTTAATGTCGCTCTGTTATCACTACTAGCCGGTATAAAATGTATACACAGACTGTGCGAGTGAAAAGAGGCTTTTTTGATAGTAATCACCATGACAATATTTCCTGCCTGTGAAGTTGCTGCGTTAGGACTTGACATTGGCTGCACAGGAGCTGATGCCGCGGTTGTTGTGGCTTGAGAAGTCGTGCCTGCGATTTGCATAAGATTTCCATTGATGTTGATAACTGGAAAAACATAATACAACAGTTTATTGTCTTTAGCTTTTTCTGTCAGCAAGATAAATTTTAATTCTGTATTCGAATAGAATTTGTCGCAATTTCCCATTAAGAATGAGATACATAACTACATAAACTGCAGCTAAATATTCATTTTTTAATACCAAAATATCTCAAGTGACCAATAAAAATTCTACTGCATGTTTTGGTCAAAGAAGTTTGACGTTTCAACAATATGAAATGCACACATTGTTCTTCGCTTGCGAAAGAATAACCTCAAACTTGTGTTTTTCTTAAAATATCAAGCGTGCCTCATAAAAATTTGCATCTACTTTTTGGTCATCTTTCTCTCACTCACGCAACTCATAGATTGCCTTAAGGACAACATAAAATTTAAAGAAAAAGAAAAATGCAAAAGAGAATTCTTCCTGATTCGAGCAACACTTTTTTCCATATTGTCTAAGTTTTTACTTCCAACAATTACCTGTAGGTTGCGCCTGCTGCACTTGACCATCCAATTGAACCGGTTGATATATATAAGTTTGACCATCCGGTGTTTGAATTATTTGAGGAGTTTGCGGTTGTTGTATGACTATTTGCTGTCCTGCGCCAGCCAAACTCGATACTGGAACGACTTGGATCTGGCCATTGGGCCCAGCAACTTGTATTGCTTGCGGTAACATCATTGTTTGACCACCTTGTCCCATTTGTACTACTTGAACCGTCCCACCCGCACCTCCGACCATCACTGCCTGGCCCTCGCTCAGTTGGTCCATTATCGAAGTCTCTTAGCTAGAAATCTGTAATTTAAATGCAACAACGGTTTCATCGAGATGTATGATTAACTGATTTTTTAAGTAAAGTTTGCATTAATGGAATGCAAAAACTTTTTTTCTTCCTTTTAACCACATGTTTCTCAGAGTTTGTACTTCAAAAATAATCATACGCTTCAGAATTGTTTATGCCGAATTGAAGATGAAAGTTTTTTTTTCTGCTTATTGTCAATATACTTATTGAGAAATCAAGTTATAACTTTCATTGTACTCTAATAGTTTTTGCGCTCCTACTCAAAGTTGAGGTTCTTCACAAAGTTTTAGCATTAAATTTTCCTTGTAGATTTAGTTTTCAAGCATCAGAACGAAGATTGTTATTCTATTGAAATTTGTATTGTTGGAGCACGACGAAAAGTGCCTTTTATTTTGTTTTTAAAATCTTTAGTCACAATTTTTCTATGAGATTCAATTTTGAAATTGCACAAATTTGGTTCCTTTCTAACGATACAAATTCCAACATAATGGATCATCCAATTATCATGGCGATACTTGACCTAAATTTCAAGCTGTGCGATATAAAAAGAAATGAATTTATTGCGTTCCAACAATCGAAACAACATCATTGTGTACTCAAGCCGAAAATAAATATGAATGCTCGTATTGAATATTTATTACACGTAATTGGGATAATTATTTTTTACAACTATTCATGGCTGCAAAGCTTGCAATTAGTTTTGCAAAATAGTTGTAGAATTATTGAATTATAAAGATTGCAAAAAAAGCAAGTATATGAAATAATTTATTCGATTATGTACAAACACAATAATTAAGAAGGGCTTCATCAAAACAAAAACGCTCCGCGTATTTTGCTATCAAACAAAATATGGAAACATCAGTTTCCGTTTAACCCTTGAGCAATCCGATTGGAATGTGAAAGTCTAAATTTGAAGTAAAAGTCACTTTAACGAACTTTTCGAATGAAAATATCGCGAAGGTAAAGGGGCATCGTGCAAGGGATTATCATGTATGTGTAAATGCACCTTGGAGAAGGGGTGGGGAGAGTCGAACGTTCGTCAAGTAATCCAGGTGCATAGCGCGTTCCACATGCTTCGATAAAAGCGAGTCCAAATTTTTTGAAATTTTAACCTGCACTGACAAGATACAGAACGGAAGGAACACTTGTTCGATTGAACGGACGCAAAAAACGTTCGTGGAAAGAAATACGACGGTTTGCGCGGGTTAAAGAGAAAACTTGCGAATATCGTTATCATCGTGAGACTAGATTCTCTAAGGAAAAAAAAAAAAACATAAAAAATAACACGATCACAATAAGCCGCGAGCGATAATAATAACCGCTAATGAGATGCACTATATTGGGTTAAACGACGAAAAAACGCGCCACGGATGCACCGACGCTGTGAAATGCAGAAGAGACGCTTCCGAAATTACACTCTCTCTCTCAAGCGCTCCCAAACATGGCCGTTGAAGAGAGTTCACAGCGATAAACGCGTCGGCGGTTGCGTCGCGATCGCGTAAACGCTTCAACAAAATGCGTAATTTTGGTTGATTGCTTTTACGTGATTGATATAAACGGTGGACCACGAGCGAAAAGACAAGCAAGGTGGCACGAGCAAGGTCGTTGGAGCTTAAACCCGTCGTGAGGGGTTCGATAATTTGTGTGGACTTACATTGGATATTTTCGTGAGCACTTTCCCAATGATTGGTCGGCAAATTGAGGACCAATGGTCGCGACGATAGCGAGTCCTCGGCCCTTGTGTATTGGTGGTACTGAAGGGGGGATCTGCCAGTACGATGCCAGACCGTTCAAGACCGGTCGATCTCCCCCTCCCTCCTTCACCCCGCGTATCTCACCCGAGCCAATAGCGACAATTTTCATACAAGTAGCTCACCCTGGCGGACATTAGCGGAACTATTATAAATGAGAGAGACAAGATCAAACAAACTAGCTTTTTAACATATTTATCTATTATCTATTACCACGTTTACAAATTGTACATCCCTCGGTTTCCAACTATCAACACAATACTCTTTCACGCTGAGTAAATTTGGAATAAAAACCCGTAAAACAATGATAGGCTTAAAGCAATGACTGAACGCATTTGTAATATTTGTGAGATAAATGTTTGGCAGAGGCCATGCATCACCTTATTCCTCTCGGACTCTTGGAGTTTTGTATTAATGCCATTAATCCCTTTCCACATATATTGACTTATATGGAGATAAATTAATGGATCGCGTTTTTCTGTTTTAATTGACTACTAATTAGAAAGGATGGCTGGAGTTGGGTACAAGTGATAGTTATTGTTATTTCGAATTTTTGATATGCAGATGTCTGCGATATATCAGACGATTAATCATGAATCGGCAGACATGTCGTAATTTATTTAGACACTTTTTATAGAATTTAATTCAAAATGATACTTATTTTATTACTCACAGGTGTCTAATGTTGTATTGAAAAACAAAACCAAAAACCGTAACTATATCGGCGACTGGTCCCATGGTGTAACGGTTAGCACTCTGGACTCTGAATCCAGCGATCCGAGTTCAAATCTCGGTGGGACCTAGTGTATTTTGTCGCTTCTGCTGCTTTTGTTTTTTTTTTTCTCAAAAATATTAGAAATATCATTCAAAGACAGCGATGTTAATTCAATCATATAAGAAAGTCAGCTTGCTACAAATTCTAGGAATAATGGAATTAAAAATTAAGTACTTTTCCAGCAATATTCAAGTTTTTTCTTAATACAATAAAATATTCCTATGTGTAAATTTATTGTTTGTTTCTTTTTGATTTTTTTTTATTTCGCATGTACAACGTATAAAAAAAGGCCTTAAGAGTACTATCTAATTTAGCCACTAATCACAAGCGAGTATTTACTCGTAAATATACTAAAAGCCAAATTTAGACGCAGTTGGTATTTGCGCTAAAAATACAACCTATAGTAATACTATTCAATGATCGCGTCAGTGTTTACAGCGAAAATGGCGAATCATCGATGCATTGTAAGCGTGTATAGTAGAGTCTTCTACCTAAGTTCTTTTCGACTGTGGCGACTCAAGCCGGAAAAAAGGACTAGAACAATTTATTTATTTATTTTTCAAACGAATCTCGAGAAATGTGAGGTTAGCAATAGATACCAAAGATACAAAATATTGATAATTTTGATATTTCTGATGCGTATTTATCTAAGAAAGGATGCGAAGACGCCGAGGCTTTTACGTTGATCGTACTGTCATCAATTTTCACATAACTTTGTCATTATAAGTTTTGATTTTCGAAATAAAACAATTTTGTACCCGTAACCTACATGAAATTTATGGAGGAGAAGTGAACATATATTGCGTAGCGTAGTAGAGAAAACACAAAAGAATGATAATGATTATATTTTGAATAAGCTCTATTCGATACCGACCGTTCGATAGTCGAGTGCGTATTCGCTGATTGTCGCTTAACTTCAGGAGCCAATCTCAGCTGTTATTCGTATGTTATCATAAGTACAGAAAAAAAAAGCTTTTCTTTCACGAGGGAAATCATTCAGCACGATAACAAAAAATAAACACACCGAGAGCGCTATTCAAATAAGATAGACGAAGATAAAAAGAACAAAAGCAAGTAGACAACATGAAACGTGCGCTAGAAGATGAGAACGCTGAATCGGATGAAAATCCCATAGTATTTCTGGATGTCGCAATTGGCGATGAAAAAGGTAGAATAATTCAAAAAACAAATTTGCTAAGACATCGTTATTTTACATAACTCTGTTATTCTATATTAATTCGTACCAAAAATATAGAAACTGTTAAACTTCCTTCTTTCACGAAAATTCAAATAAATGGAACAAAAAAAAAATGATAATCAGTTGGGAGAATCGTCATTGAACTCTTTAAGAACAAGGTACCAAGGACAGCGGAAAACTTTCGATCGCTGTGCACAGGAGAAATGGGAATTGGCTACAATGGCAAAAAGCTTCATTACAAAGGAACCATTTTTCATAAAAGTATGTTTCATTTACTTTTGGTTACACGAGCATAAAAAAAAAGGAATGTTAATAATTTATTGTTTAATATTCATTATTTTCCTTCAGTTGTTCCCCTGTTTATGATCCAAGGAGGAGACATTGTTAATTTCGACGGTACTTCTGGGGAAAGCATTTACGGCCCTCAATTTGAGGACGAGGGTTTTGAAGTGCAGCACGACGAGGAAGGTCTTCTTAGTATGGTGAATAAAGGACGACCCAATACTAATAGTTCTCAGTTTATTATTACTACCGGACCTAGCAAACACTTGGACAACACTCACGTCGCTTTTGGAAAAGTTATCAAAGGGATGGGTATTGTTTCAGAGCTCAACAGAGTTCCTACCACCAATGACAAGCCTAATGAGGTAAAGACCAGAATCGTCAAGTTTTTCATATCACAAGTCCATTTTTACCTTTTCGCACACTTTGAATTCCTTTCAAAGATTTTAGTACGTAGAAAACTGAAAATTTCCTACTTTATACTTCACACGGATATCAACTTTGCATGTAGATTAATAGATAGTAGGTTTTAAAATTTATTTTATAAAAATGTACATTAATTTCCAGTAGATTCTCTTTCAAAAAATGCAATTCATGTGAATGCGTTCTGATGTTTCCCATTTCGAATATTTTATGCGATATCATGAAGCAACTTTTTCTCTAACCCATAAAGCATTGTGCCAACTTTTTATAAGTGTAATAACTTTGAGGTTGTACGATTAATAAATTCAATAAACTTGAATAACAATTCGTAATACAATTGATAATTATCTGATTGCTTGGGGATTCAGTGAAAAAAATATTATTTGCAGAAAGTTCACATAACGGATTGTGGTGAATTCAAAAAAGGTCAAAATTGGGGTCTTGAGGAGAACGACTGTACTGCTGACAAATACCCTCCCTGGCCGGAGGATTGGGATTACGCAGACTCAAAATCTGTTGACGTAAATGAGTTTAAAATAAAATCCACTTATCATTAATGGTATTGAAGTTTGCAACGTTTGAACGCAGCGAAAAATATTTTTCCATTCCAATTTTGCTTGTAGATTTAGTTTTTAGGTCTGTTTAGGTTCAGGGAAAAAAAACAGAATTTCGTTGCATTCCAACGATACAAACTTCAACATCGTTATAAGTTATTAATTTAAGGAATGTGGCGTAATTCATTTGATATTTATTTGAAATATTGATTGTAGAAAAAATTCGTCGTCGATGTGGTCAAACAGATCAAAGATTCAGGTAACCATTATTTCGCGAAAAAAGATTTTGTCAATGCTGGCAGAAAGTACAAAAAGGCTTTGAGATATCACGAGTGGCTGAACGAGATTGGAGATCTGCCGAATGAACTGGAAGGAAGCGTGACCAATCTTAAGATGGTTTCGTGGTTGAATCTCGCAGCTGTTCACTTAAAGAAAAAGAGACCCAGAGAAGCTCTCAAATTGTGCAATCAGGTTTGTATGGTCATTTTTTTATAAATATACTATGAGTATAAAATTAAAATGTTGAAAAATGCTTTGACACATGGTTGAGTCGTGAAAAAGGTAAAAAAAACTCCATATTTTATAGTTGTAAACGAATGAAAATTTCAGAAAGGTGCTTTAATGCTTGTTCCATCCCAGAATACTTTTGACAAAGTGAAAATCCTTACGATTGTAGAAACCTCCACTGGAAATCGATCTTTTGTCTGTAGATTATCAGCTATAAATGTTTAAAATTCTGTCTTACAACCTCAATAAAACATGTTAAAAACTTTTTGAATTTTGACTGAATTTTCAATACGCCAAAGTTCTAAAGGTTTGCGTGAATTTTCGATGTCCGCATAACAATTGGTAAACTTCTAACTACTTCGTAAAATGATGATTAAATCAATAACTAAGGTACAACTGCAGGTTTTGGCGATAGACGAAGATAACAGCAAAGCTTTATTCCGAAGGGGTCAAGCTTACATGGATTTGAACGAGTACGATTGTGGTATGGCCGATCTGCAACGTGCAAGTTTAGTGTGTCCTAACAATTTAGACATCCTTCAAGAGATTGAAAAAGTTAAAAAAATAATGCAGTCGTACTTGGTAGTCGAGAGGGCTGCATGCAGAAGGATGTTTCAATGAATTTTATTCTGAAGCGTATTTTTTCAAACAAAGAATTTGATTATGATACAATGCGTGATACAAATAATGATGTACCGATTAATCATGGATTTTTGCAATTTTCCACTTACAAGCAAACACTTCCATGTTATTGAAGAAAATGTGCAAATTTTATATGAATGTTTGAAAAAATGTACGTGCATCAATTGCAAATTTAGAGATTATCTTTTAAAGTCTGAAAATGTCGAAGTTAGTGTGAAAAAAAAACTATATGTGAATTGTTGGAATACCAACAGCTCACTCAGCTCAAAAACTCTATAGCAGAGTCTTGATAGAGTAATTGTTTTTTTTGTTTTTTTATTCCTACAGAAAATATATTTTATTTTACAAAAAAGAACACGATGATGTTTGTTTCAATATACAAAGGACAAATAAAAATGAAAATAAGTAAACAGATCGGAGATATTGGGCGACAAATATTTTTGTATTTCAATAATCACCTCATCAATAGTTCGTAAGGGAATTAGTAGAAGGAATGTACGTAATCTCACTTCGAAATACAGTCGAAAAAACACTCTTACATTAAGTTTAAAATCTTGTAATGGTGCTGCATTCGCTGGAAAAGCTTTGTAAGCACCACGAACAAGAAGCTTTGATGTTTAAAACATCATACGTTTTAATTTCGTTAAACCATAAACGTAAATTTTCTGGATGTGTGTACATGTATTTTGTTCCTTTTTTTCGGCATTAAAAAACAACAAGCTTATCCACTAATGACGTTAAGGGCTTGCATTAATTTCAAAAAATTTCCAATAAATGTACTAAGCATAAATAAATTAAGTTGAGACTTGTCATGGGGAGTTTTGTGTCATTTTAAATTGACCTCTCTAAAGCCAACAAGTTGTATTACCTACATAACAATCCTAGCAATAATAGCTTTGAGCCACCTAAATATACAAGCCACTGTGACTAGACTACATTAAAATATCTTCGATCATTTCTTCTTTTCTCCCTCTAACATGATTCAGTTTTTTAAATCTTTTATTCCCATTTTATAATAGTGAAATATCGTCGTTCCATCGTAAAAGTCTCACATCGAAGATATTCCAGATTCTGTATGGAAGAATTGACAGTGTGAATAGTTATGAGTACGATTTCGAGCGATTTTTCGGTCATGGATCTCGAGATTAATTAGTTCTTTAAGGATTTACTGGTGGTTGATTTTCATCTTAAAAAGTGTGGATTTCCATTCACCTTTTATTTATCTTAGTAGTTATTAAGAATCGCTCCTCCACCTACAATGAGAGGGAAGAAAAAAACGTTTCCCGCTTCATAATGATTTGAAGACATTACAACTTGTCATTTTATGTTGGCGCATGACCTTTTTGAGTCGAAATTGTTTCTTTTTTCTATTTTTGTAATTTTAAAAACTTCCTAAATATATTTCTTACTACGACTCATCGAGCCACGAAACAGGAATACGCGAGCACAAAATGATAAGAACTGAACAAAACAAAGCATTCAAGCCCCATAAATGTTTGTGCGACAAGAAAAAAAAGCAAAACGAAACCAGGGAAGATCAATCTATTGTCGAACTGAAAAGATTTCAAGTATTTGTCAGTTCCACTATCATCATTGGTTGCACCAGAGTCGTAAAAATATGATAGAATTTTTGGATTCACAAAATTTTACAAAAATAATATAATAAGGACGTGAGTGCTGGGCACTTTGTTGCATGTTTAATGTTTTTAAAACACCGAAAAACCATTTCTATACCACAAAGAACCCCAATAAAAGTTTTTTTGTTATTTCAGAGCCAAAAAAAGTCACTATAACGTGAGCATTTGTAATGTTTTCAATTCATAAAACTCAATAAAAAAAAGTACAAGCCAATCATTGGTGGGGGAGCGATTCTCAGTAGTTACCTTAATTTTCACTGAGCTTCAATTTACGAACATTAATGTGATCTATGGGCCGTTCTGGCGATCTTGTTCAACATTTTTTTGAACGTTTCTTTTCGAAAAGACTTGACTTTTCAATAAAAGTATAAGGAACACGTTGTTTCCGTTCTGTCAGCAAGCAAAATGTAACTTTTCGCTCATGCAACGGATAAATCCCTTTATTTTTAGAACGGCCTTATTCGTGTCCTATCAAAAAAAAAACAGGAATTCATAAAAATGTTGACAACAAACGCGATTACAATGTGAATTTTTCAACTTTGATCGATGTGATCAAAAACCTTTGATGTAAAATAGAAATAGTGTTGAGAAAAATGGTCCATTCGTAAATAGACTATTCTACAAAACAGCAAAGAGTTTTCTCAGAAAAAAGCCATGAATTGGACATCTCCACGAATTAAAAACGTTTCCAACATAACTCTATATCCAGTAAATCTTTAAACGTTGTATATTTCTCGTATGAAGGATGGACGGATAGACGCATCGAGAAAACTTAGCGAGTCTATCCCGTGATTGCGACGTTCTTTTTTTCTTGTCTTCGACTGAGAATCGAAAGCATATTTTCTTTTTTCGTGATACGATTTTGTAATCAAATTTGACATCGACACAAACGCGCGTGGCTTTTAGCGAAAGAGTGACGATGAAAAATTCTGTAAACACTTATTTCTGATTAGTTTCGTTATTACAATTGAGCAATACTCCAACGTGAAATTTGAGACGAAAGAGGAACGAGTAAAAAAAAGAAAAAAAAAACGAAATAGAAATTTCGCGTAATTTCGGATGTAAACTTGCAATGGGAGAGCTCGTTTTGTTTTAGTGTTATTATTATATACAGTGAAGAATGTTTCTTTGGTTAAAGCTCGCGATTGACGATAACGATAGCAAACGAAGAAAAATAAAAATGAACAATTTATGCTTGTTTCACGGCATATGACAAATGATTGTTCGTTATTTGGTTAATCTCCACTGAGGCTTTGTGTTTCGATATTACTATTTTTTACGAAATTTGTCTTACTCAAGATCGAGCTTCGCTCTCGCATTTTCCTCCGAATCAGCATTTTTCTCGCTGTCGGTATTGCTTCTTTGGCTGTTGTTACTTTCGGTCTCGATGAAACTGTGCAACTCTTTACAAAGCATTTCCTCGCAAATATTCTCAACCTCAGGTACCTCGTCGTCTTGAGTGTCGGCGTCGTCCTCGATGTCTTTAAATTCACTTTCGACAATTTCCTCGCAACTTTTGAACATGTCCGGATGTTCAATAGAATTTAGAAGCTCGGGATTCTCGTTAGAATTCAAAATATCAGTGTTTATCTCATCGTCAGTTGTATCGGTCGATTGCGATACTTTTTTAAAGACAGTCTCGACGAGATTCGTTGCAAAACATTTGCTCTCGTTCCCTTCGTGTATCGTCTGAATTGACAACGATTGTGGACGATGTGCAGGTCTATTATACGGAAAAGTATTTTCCTCTCCCGCGGGAGTATGCACAGCTGATATTTCCGTTTGCGTGCCAACACCGTGATCCACTTGTGTCGTCGATTTCGATTGCATACTTGACATACAACGCTTTATTTCTGACATCGAATCCTGTAACTGTTGTACTTGCGTGTGAAGAAGATTACAGGTTGTCGCGAGATTCATAACGACGTCAGAATTCGGTTGACTCGGAGCATCTGTTTCGTTGTTCTCGCGAGCACTTCCTGGCTGCAGACTGACTACTTTTTTCCATAACGCGTTGATTGCTTGCATTTGTAATAATTGCAATTTGTGCTCGCTTTCCAGTGCCGTTCTAGTTGCTTCCATGTCCGTTGACAGCTTTCTGTAAAATATTTAACATAAACAATCATGAAAAACCATCCAAGAAGAATAATCCAACGAAATCAAAAGATCTCTTGTACTTTTATGACAATTTATGATTTTCGAATTTCAATAATTTATTATCTATTAATTATGACCAAATTTCGGTTTTTTTTGTACTTACTGTATATACTTGTTTGTTCTCATCATTTCAATAGTTTTTAGTATATTCGTTGCTTTTCTGTTCAAGTTTCTCGCGTGATAACCCCTCCACATTCTTTGAATGCAGACAGCAGCTTTCTCCGTTTGATCCTCGGCTTCAAGAGAGAAAAACAAACGATATTCCAGGTAAAGAAAAATTGTACACTAATAAACAAATTCATTTGTAAAAACAATAAACAAAAAAAGCAGCTAAAGATTCGAAAGTGGGATTTAACCTAGAATCAAGTAGACAAATCCCGGCTTCATTTTCGACTTGATTTGTTTCGATACCAAGGAACAAATGAAGACAAAATTTCTACAGGAAACAAAAATTGAGAAATCAGGCCTTAAATTATTCGTTGGCCAAAAATGGTTATTTACAATAATAGGATTGATTTTGTCATTATAACGAAAGAATGAAAAATGTTGTAGTCTGATTCTAAGTGAATGAATCTTTGAATTTCAATTAAAACTGATATTACCTCTATTGGTATCTTCCTGCCTTCTCTGATTGGCTCTGTGACGTATACCGTCTAATTTAGCCGGACAAACTTCGCTATCTTCATCATCACTGCTAATGGCAATATGGTTATCCACGTCGCCTCCTCTCCTTGATAAATTAGTTTTTGGCTTATCAGTTGCGGTCTTGGGTCTCGCTGGACTTCTCCCTAAGTTTGGAGAATTTTTTGCATTCCTTCTTGCCGGCATCGTCTTACTTTGAACATAATTGTTTATCTTAACACTATGAGGACATTTTCCGTTGTTAAAAGAGCTCGTGACGATTGGTTTTGCTATATTAGCTTTGCTCGTACAATTTGTCGCTGAATTGCTCTTCACAAGTGCATTTGCTTTCAAAATACCAACATTCGTCTTTGCCATCGGATTAGCCGTGTTGATTATCGGTATAGCTTTCCCATTCGTGTCATTAGCGATTTTTGATGGTACGGTCGTTTGTATCGGTGAATTTAGTCTACTCGTAGGAGTTTTTGGAAGTATTCGTGACAATCCCGAAGGCGGTCTGAAATCCGGACTCATTAGAGACTCTGGAACCGGCACGAGTTTCGTAGCTGCTTGTAACGGGCTCGATGTTTCTGTGAATAACAAACCAAGATTTATTTTCTATTGCAAATTCATATTTCATTTTAAATCACAGCGAAGAAACATGAATCACTGCATTTTTGTGTGTTAATGCGGCCAGTGTATTTCTGATTTCGTATCGAGAAAAAAAAACTATTCCATTAATCAGTGCTCTTTTATGTCTTATCACCGTTATTTACTTATTTTTTTTTCTCATCGGTTCGGTGAAAAATTCACGTGTGAAAAACTATAGCTTAAAAACAATTTATTACTCAAATTTGAACCTAATTTTTGTTCAATGCTTAAATGAGAAATGATCGAACCTTCGACGTCTTGAAGATTAGAATGATGAATCGATCTGTTGTTGAGTGTATCACATAGCATATTAGGATCCAAGCTTTGGGTCATAAGTGGCTCGTGGTCATTGCCAAGAATCGCATGACACGATGAAACCATAGCGTCGTTGTGACAACTCGACACCATACGATCAGGCGATCTCAATCTCATCGAATTCCTCGAAGAAGCTGTGTGACAATAAAATGTTCATGTAAGCAACGAATTGGGGAAAATACTATTTGCTTTAAATTAGATCGTCGGGATAATGCATGATATAATTTTTTTTTGCGCTAGCATCGCTAGCCCAAGCGTGCAGATACGCCAAGTCATCAAATAATATGAGTATGTAATAACGTATAGAAAAAATTCCCTTATATTCGTTTATAAATAATCTAGATAAAGTTGTTTTCTCTAAATTATAAACGATGTTTATTCCGTGATTCGGCCAAAAGTATTGTTTTATTCTAAAAGCTGAAATAAGCTGTAACACACTATTACACGCGCAGCGCTATTATAGCCGTGCTGTGATTTATATTAGCTTATTGTTCAAATAAATTCGCACAAAAAAAACTCAACGAAATATATATGGATAATACAAAATTTTGGGGTCTGGGCTATCTTTTGTGGTACCTTTGCAAGGTGACTGGCAGATGCAGTACTTTGCTTCATAAAATTTTGGTGATTGTAAGCATTTATCTTCATGGTATGCCAACATTGGGGCAACTGGAGAAAACACATTATTACTCGGGATTTTTACACGTTTATATCTTTCATTTTTTTCTCTCGTTTACTCGACAAAAAATTGACTCCCGAAATAATCTTCTTATTTCTAATCTTCTTTATTTGGTTTTTCAGTTTTCACTTTAATGACTGAAATAATTGATGAATTGATGAATGATCGTTCATTTACCAGGTCTTCGAGGTGAACTCGTTCTGTTTGGACCTAATCTTCGTCTAGCAGCCGGTGAAGAACTCATACCATGAGCGTTACTCGAATCACCTTGTTGATTCAATTGTTGCTGATGATGTTGGGCTTTGCTTAATATCAGCCTGAGCTTTCGATCAGTTTCGTTCTCAAGGCATTCACCCGACAAAGGACACACTGATGCGAGATACTGAACTAGCAGAGAGTGCTCACCAACTCGAAATTGTCTACCACGTCCCTGGGAATATAGCCACTCCGCTTTCAGGCTAAGAGAGTGAGTATTTTTGGCAATTAAATCATGAATTATATAAATGATGTTCATTTATTTTCCTTTGTTTACATATTCGCAAAAATAAGTGCGATATTGAAACGATTAGACAAAACATTCTACTGAAAATCAACCTGACTGTCAGATTCACAAGTAGTGCAGAAAATTCTCTTTGGATTGTTTAGTAAATCTTCAAAAAAATATAAGTACTTTTTGTACACTTAATGGTGTTTATTTTCTTCGTATATAATTAGACAATTAGTTAAAATCCCAAGGTCGAAAACAGCGTTAACAAAAATATACAAAGAATAACCAAAGCGAAGAAAAAAAATGTCCCGGCCAAATTGATTTATGGAACACAGAATATCATCCAGTATCCATAAATATTGTAATCAAAAGTAATGTTAAAGCTGAAAGAATTTCAAAGTTTAAATATATCTACATAAATTATTAAAATTGTTCTTACCTCTCAATGGGATCCACGGCGTAGCCGTCGATGGATTTGAGACTCATACACCAATTAATAACAAAGGGACGGTAGTCGAACCCTCTATAAACTATTGGTTAAGAAATAAATAACTCTACACCGTGAATCTACGGCCTCTCACTTCTCATCTATTTTCCCATTAGTTAGTAAAAGTGTTATTGAACAACGTCGACTATGTAATCTGTGTAAGACTATTAAGAGCAAAGCTTTTTCGACTAAACAAAATCCCTATAACTAAGATTTAAAGAACGAGTAATGATTATTAATGCAAAGAAAAAAGGATACATACTATTACCAGTCATGCTAACGCATGGATTATTTGTGATGGAGAAATTAATCAGATTCGTTAGACCACCGAGATGGCACATCTCGTTGAGATCGGTTATATTGTTGTTTGCCAGCGTCAATGTTTCCAGAGAAGTTGGCAAATATCGCTCGCATTGTCTCAATGTAATTATACGATTGTTGTGCAGAAATAATTCCTGGTGAAAACATTAAAAAAGTTATTAATTTATAATTTATTAACGGTGAATTAAAAAGTAACAATTTTGCATAATTCAATTTGAATACAACTGAAATATGCTTAGTACTCACTTTTAAATTCCGTAGAAAGGAAATATCCGAAACATGGCTTATGCTGTTTTCTGACAAATCAAGATGTTCCAATTTTGTATTTGTATGGAGATGCTCTATGGACTGCAGGAGAACAATAATACAATGTGAAATTGGTCAAGGAATTTTTTCTTTTTGCCAATTTTTTCATATAAAATAACAACTGTTCCAAATGTACCTTTATGTTGTTGCCTGCAAGACAGAGAGTTTGCAAATTCACCATGTCCTTGATTCCCTCTATCGTTAATATACCATTATTGGCAAGATTGAGCGTTACCAAATTATGTAACTTGGAAACTCCATACATGCGTAGCAATTGATTTCTCACTATAGACAACTGAAATAATAAATTGATATATTTCATAGTAAGAATTTTCAAGAGATATTTTTATCTTCTTTTACTTGATATAGAAGAAAATATCAAATGCCAATACAGCATGTTATAATAACATCTTGCCGTGCCAGAATAAACAAGTAAATCTTGCTCATTTATGAACAACAAAGCATTTCAAGAATTCATGTGACATTTCTTTCACAATGACATTTTTTTGAAAGTGTCAAAAATTTATCAGAATAGCTCAATAGTCATCCTAAGATTTGAATCTTGGATTATACTGAAGTTTGAATCATTAAAATGCAATGAAAAATATATTTTCCATTGCAGCATTTGTATATGATTCAATTATTTTTAATTTTGAGCATTCACTTTTTAAGAGAATAATGTTTCTCATCCTTGTGTCGCTTAACATTTTTGTGCTTTATTTTAGCTAATAATTACTTGGATGTTACGTTTTTGATTTTTATTTTTATTTTAAACTCGTTTTTCCTATTTACTATTTAGAGCAGAATCATTAACTTAAATATACTCGATATTGTTTACATGCCAATGCAACACAGTTTGGAAATGATAACTTTGTGGTTATTGAGCTTTATGATGGATTTTGGAAATTTTCATGGTACCTTTGTGATTCTGTGATAAGAGTCCAAATTATCGAGTCTCTGAAGCTCATTGTCATCAACAATGAGCGTACTAATGTCAGCGTCCGACGGGCACCTGCTTAATTTTTTTAACCCCTGACCACTAAGATCAAGAGTCTCGCAAACCGGTGATTCCGATTCATCACGTAAATTCATCATTGCGTAAATAAGCGAAAACCTTTATCGAACTTGATTTATGATTGTTAATTATAAATTTGTCAAACTTTGACAGTCGGTTACAATTAACCGTGCGAACGAAAAAAAATGACAGACGTCCGAGTACTCGAAGGAAGGTGCGGGCACACAGAGATTTTATGGCACTTATGACTTTCGTATGAAATAAAAATGATCTATGTATATATCGCGGAATCGTAAAAAAATGTATTTTTTAATATCGTGTTTAGCGAAATATTGACACTGAATGTAGCGTTGAAAAATCACTTTTTTTTACTTATTATTACGATTGATCATTGACCCGTCAGTAGCCATGATGAATACAAACTTGTAGTTCACAGTGTGGCCGCCTTTCAGTGACAAAGCGCTTCGTGCACCGACGCCGCGAAAAAAAATATCGACGACAAAGTATATGACGAAAAACATTCCAGCTACCGCAGAAGGGCAGTCCGGCAGTTTCATATCGTGTTCGGGTAATAAACGTCGTAGCAGCTAAAATAAGGTTACAGTAGATTTCTTTATTCAACGTTGGCATTTGATATTGTCGTGATAAAAGTTGGAGAGGCCCTTGGGATTGATTAATGTCCACGATTGATTGGACAACTATCAAGAGATTTATGAATAAATAAATAAAAAACTGCCTTCGATCTCTTACATGGAACAACACGGAGACTAACCCATTAATGCACAAGTTTTTTCATTTATCTTTTTATTCATTTTTTATTAAAATATTTATAATATATAATATTTATATATACACTCAGTACAAATATTTAGAATACAATTTTCGAAATAACCAAAATTTCAAAGTGTACGGTAAAAGTAATGCTTCCGTTTCATATTACTCCTTGGCGTAACGCAAAGGAAAAAAGTTTTTGTAGCAGAGCACACACCCTTGCAAGTCTTCGAACTACTTCGATGATTATTATTGCAATTGTGTACGTTTTTTCTTGTTTCTACTCTACAAATACTGACAAATTAGATAAATTCGTGAATATATACTGATTCGAAGGGAATTTAAGAAAACTGCCGGTAGTACAGTAATATGTTGATGATGAATCCCTCAAGGCCAAAACGAAAACCTGACTTTTGTACATTTCTATAAATGTACGTACCCATATTCGTAGGTAAATTATTGAAAAAAAGAAACTCTGTGTGCACAAGTCAACTGAATTTCTAATCGAGTATACATTTTTCTTTATCCACCAAAATTCGTCTTCGATATTGAACATCTTGTAACGGTGATCAAAGACCAATTTTAGTGGTGGTATATACTGGCCGTTATAAAAAAAAGTCAGAGAAGTCAAAAACAACGTGCACTTTCTAGCGATAAGCACTGATCTTTTTCATTTTCTCTCCCAGAAGCTCTCGTTCCTCGTAGAGCTTAATCTACCGAAATAAATCTGTATGTGTATCAAATAATATTTAATTTCTTGCTATTTTCGAAGACTCTTTGTTGCCAGCAACAACGTGTTCAAGATCGAGACCGTCGTATTCAAAGCCGCCAACGTTGTCGTAATAAGCGTAATCGTAATCGTTCTTTTTTCCTGATTTTGGCCTGGATGTCGTGGGTTCGTTTGTTCTTCCCGTCGTTGAGAATGGTCGTGCTGAACCACTCACATGGGTTGTACTTCTCGCTGTTGTTTGAGTTTGCCTCTGATTGTTGTTATTGAAACTTTGAGGACTGTAGGTCGTTGGACCAGCTGTTCTTCTATAAAAAAAAAAATAATAATAATAATAACACCAACCGTATAATCATAACAATGGTAACATAACAAATTGTACCGAAAATCACTCGAAAATCTGGACAATACCAAAACACAAAAGTTGAGGCCAAGAAAAATTTCTTTCGAAAATTCCGATACCCATTTACCAATTTTTTGTCACCTAAGAAATAGCGATTTGTAGTTGATACAAAAGCCGCGTTTTTTGCGAAATAGAATATATTCAAGAGTTCTAATCTTATTTAGTATCGAGGTGTTGTGCCAGTGGCATGAGTGCGAGGGAGATGACGAAAAAGTAAGTACACGTTTTTCTCGGAAACGCTTGATATTTCAAGAAAATGAAAAGTTGCACATTGTTCTCTTTTAATCCTCGAAATATCAAACATGTCCGAGAAAAACGTGTATTCACTTTTTTACTGACCGCGATACTGACAGATAACCTTGAATTTTATTCGTATGTGGCTCGTTCTCAGTCGATAGGGAACATAGATGTGTTAACCGTAAACAAACCACGCGAACCAGTAATTTATTTGTGAATGAATTTCATCAAATTTTCGACACGATCGCGAAATCTCAATTCAGTTTTAGTTCAATTCCTTAATAAACTTTTCAAAGGTAATATTTAATAAATAGTCATAAAAAAAAAAAAAAAAAAAAAAAAAACATAATGTTTGAATAAAAGGATTTTCATAAAAGTAACGAATTTACGTACTTTGGTACAGGTGTCGTCGTTCTAGGTGTTTCAGCAAGATGATTTATGCTTGATGGGCTAAATCCAATACCAGCCTGCGATCTGACAATATCGTAATTCACGGTACTGGTTTCGTAATATTTTCCGTTGTTCGTGAGGTCATAATTAGTATTGTACTGAGTGGCTTTTTTGGGCGCCCTCGTCGAGTCATAATACTGAGTTGATTTAGAGGATTGTGGACGGTACTGTCCATTGTCATTGCCCGTTGCTTGAGAATTGTAGCGATCGACACCTCGAGCCTGACCGGCAAAATTATCGTTGGAATATTTTTTGGTCGACCTTGTGGCGTCGAAGTATTGAGTGGATTTAGCTGTTTGGCTATTGTATTGTGCATTGTTGTCGTTGGTCGAGGCTTTGTTGTTTATCTGTGGTCTGTATGTCGTTGGAACGTAACCGCTTCCTGCAAAAAAAAAAAAAAAAACATCAATTTTTTCGTTTTCGATTTGTACGTAAAGGAACGAGGATTCTTGATCGTATTTTATTTGAATACTAACCATGATTGGTATTGTAAGCATCATGAAAAGTTGTCGGTGCACTAGTCGTTGGGAAGGTATTGGGTGAGTTCGTTGAGCGTTGGATGTTGTTGTAATTTCTCTGATAATTCGTGTAATCGTTCGATTGATAATTCGTGCTTGGTTGAACGGTAGTCGATTGGGTACGAGTGTTTTGGCCGAACTGTGAATATTGCGTGTTGTAGTTCGTTTGTTCGTTGTAATTCTGATTGTAGCTCGTTGTTTTTGGTGTTGTAACGGTAGTGCTGGGATAATTTTGACTGTAGGTTGTTGGTTTTGGACTTGTTACGATACTTTGGCCATAACTATTGCTCGTTTGTTGTTGGCTCTTGTTCGAGTTGTAAGCGTTATTATTGTTGTTGTAATTATTGTAAGTGGTAGGTCTAGCGGTGCTGCTTGGTGACTGATAAGTGCTGTAAGTTTGTTGGGCAGTGGATGGCCTGAAGGTCGTTGTTGGTGTATTGTATTTCTGGTTATTTTGATTTCTAACGCTGAAATTGTCAGGAGCGACGGAACTGGGGGTCGTCGATGATGGGAAAGAATTGGTTCGTTGTCTGTTGTAGTTATTGTAGTAGTTTCCGTTGTAGTTATTCGATGTTGGACTACTCGCCACTAGTGGCGCCACGGTGCTCGAAGAAGCGTAATTATTTCCAAAATTTCCGGTATTTCCGTTGCTGCTCGTCTGCTGTTTACGAGCAATCTTTCTCACGCCGCTTTGTTTCTTGGGTTCTTGTACAGGCTCGTTTTCATAATCCTCGTCTTTTCCACCGTTACGACTGTTGTAAAAATTGATGCTGCTGCTACCACGCAAAATGTCACGACTATTGCCGTTGTCGTTTGAGTTGAAGTTGTTTTGTGCTGCTCGATTTAAATTGTTTGCTGATGAACGCACTGGGTCGCTCGTCTCACTACGTTGAAGATTATCTTGGGGCTCGGCGTCACTACGAATACTGTCGTAGTGAAGCGACTCCAGACCCGAACCTAATCGGTAAAGATCGAAATTGTCACTCGCGTAATACAGCGTTGCTGCTTCACAATCCACGTCGTACCAATCCGCACAGGTTTGACTCTCCTGATCGAAGGCTGTGTCGTTCGGACACAGGAATCTAATTATTTGAACATACAAAAATATTTATTTATTTATTTATTACCCAGTGCTGAATTAAGCGATTTGGTTTCTATGTGTTTTCGTATTTAATTCAGCAAAATTTTTTAATTGAACTCAATAATGTTGTGTAGAGAGTGAGTGAAATCTGGTGAAAATTAAAACTGTGCAAACATTTTTTTTTTTTTCATAAATTTCTGTAGCTAACTCGAATGGTAATCAGTTGCAGAAAAAAGTTTGGCTAATCACGCGTTTTTTCGCATTCATTCTGAATTACTTTTTCGACTGTTTTTCAAGCCCCCATTCTTTTTATTATTATTATAAAACACCACAAGAATATTGTCGTCGTACGTAATCGTCATCGAGTAATTTTGGATATTCGGTCTCTCAAAAATAAATACGAAGCAATCTAAATTTATTTCATTTCTAAAAATATCGAAAAATTGTTTCGAAGTGAAGCAGTTTTTGAATAAAATTCTTAAAAATAAGAAAGTGGCTCAGATAACCTCGTTTTTTTCTGTCTCTGAAGTTTTTTTTTCAACGGCATGGAACAAAGAGAAATGTTTGAAAAACCTTCATTTATTTATTACAAGGAATTGTTTTACGGACACTCGAATGAAAATCAAATTATCTCCCAAAAAAAAGACGACCCTTCGTTTTTCATTTTCGAATGCCCACCGACGAGTAATAAAAAAGTTGACGTGATTCGACTAGTCAATAATTAAAGTAAAAAAGTGGTGATGGAGGAATCTATTTGTTTTGTAACAGAAACAAAACTCACTTGTAGTCTTGAACGCTGCCAGCTACGGAAACACAAACGTGGAACAACTGGCAATCGGTTTCTGGATCTGCATAGTAACTGCCCACTATTTTATTGCGGCAACTGAACGAGGTATCCGGCATATATTGCTGCGAGTATCTCGGCGCTGGTCTTTGAAGACCTAACACGCAACTCCATGCTATACAAACTGGAGAAAAAATTCACATAAATAAATATATTGATAAATAAATTCAAGCGAATTCATTACATTTATGAATTGAATGTTAAGTGTGAAATATATTTTATCGTATTTTATGGTTTATTAGCTCACGAAAACCACGGGTCACTTATGATTCAGGGAACGAGAGATACGAATCCATTGTTCTCGCTCAAAGATTTCTTTCTTTCACCAATTAGTCGAGTACGTCGACTCTCTGCCCCGTACGAATATTCAGAATTTTTAGCGTTACAAGTGTTTTTTTTTTGCATTTGCCGCACACACTCACTTAAGTCACACTGACATATTGATACATGTGTTTCTCAACCATAAAGAATTTATTTTCATCGAATTTTTTTTACGTGTCACAAGCTTTTGGCGAACTATGAAACCAAAGCCTATTGCGACATGAGAATTATGTTGCAACGCTGTGAATTTCCCACCTTAGATGTGTGATTGTTGCAACCAGTGTTAATTATGATTTAAGATACTCCGTTCTATTGAGATTTCTTATAAAATCTGGAAGTTTCTTGCTTCTCGAAAGTAAAAAAAGATTTTTTTTTTTTTCATTGAATTTACATAAATTATTATCAATTTCAATTATACAGAGAATTTTCATATTTTATGTTAAAAATTTTAATAATATTCAACGTGGGTGGTCACACCTTACGATATTTACTAAAAATAATTTACTTGTATTCAAAGTAAATAGAAATACATTTTTTTCTATTAATCAATGCTTATGGTGGTTGACCTTATGGCTGGAATATTCACGATGGATTTTCAATAGTTTTCACAGATACGATGAAGAGCCCTCTTCACGTAGTACAAATTTCGGAATGTTTTCATTGAATGAACGAAAAAAATATCAATTCGATTGTTGCATAAAAAAATAATTATCTTTAATTACGAAAAAATAAGTTTAGTGTTCCGGTGATTGTGACATCGATCGTTTAGCGTTTTTTCAATTATTTGAAAAATTATCTTTCATTCATTAATGGCTGGTACAAGAAGTTTTGAACCACTTCGATGTTATTTAATTTTAGGAGAACATGCGCTAAAGATTTGACGGGGATGACATTAGTCTGTTAGGCTGTTTGAAAAATATTTAGTTTTTGAATCTCCATCAACATTTCTTCGAATATGCTTAGCGACATTTTCTCTTTTCATTGATGAGGTTAGAAAAAGTAGTTGATCTCTTAAGTTTGAGATAAAATTTCTCTTGAATTAAATCAATTCTTTTTGTTTGAAAAGCCAAATCGAAAAAAAAATGATTTTCTCAATATTTAAAAAAACCTGAAGTTTGCTTTAGTTTGCTCACGAAAATGACTTTTCTTCATAAACGATATACACAAATTTTAGCAAAGTGCTGATTATTTGCTGATGAATTCATTTTCGAGTTTTATAGAAACTTTGGAATGGCCGGAATCGATTCACCTATATTCTCCGAATGATAAAAAAATATCAAATTCGCCAAATCAATGATTTAATCGTTTTATTAATCATCGATGTAACTTTCGAAACCGTTTTGGTTCATTCGTTTGTTACGGTTTACGAACGTATCCAATAGTTTATATACATATAGTAAATATATGTTTATATAGATGTACAAATTACCGGATGCATGGAGCACAATCCACCTTTCTAGCATTATACATCTCGACTTACTTCCTTTACGTTCCTTTTCTAATATTTGCATAACAAGAAAGATGTTCACGGAATCATGAACACACGCATGACCCAGGAACCGTATTTCTCTGAGATTTACCGAGAGAGTCTAAAGTCACGAAGGATTCTTAGCGCAAGTTTTTTTTTGAACGTTATTAACCAGACATAAATATATTAAAATACACGATAATTTAAAAATCCAAAAGGGGAGAAAAGTTGTGTGATGACTATCTTAACGAATTTTTTTGTTTCTTTTCATCAACTTCCACGTTTCTCTTTCCTCCGGAACCCGAAAAAAAACCATAAAACATTCGGAGAATTGCGAGTTGAACAAAACGCAAAATCTCTTATGGTAAAAAACTAACGCGCAGGTAAAATTTTAAACAAATTTTTTTTTTTTTTTGCATCTTCCGTAAAACATGCTCTTGATACTTTCGAATATATAACAAGAATGGTATGCGAAAGATTTAACGTGAAAAATCTGAATGGGGAACAAGCTTGTTAGATCGCCAGATTATAGATTTTTTCACTGTTTCCACTTCGGTTTCTGGAATAAGAAAACCAATTGTGCAGAAACTTGTATCCAACATGCAACAAAGCAATTGATTGGAAGGTAGGAAACTTCCATTACAGAAAAGCGATAAGCTCGGTTCGACAAAGAAAAACTTCACACACTAAAATATTATTTTCTACGTCGTGAAAATAAAACGTTTTCCAAATAATTCAATTATTATTAATTAATAATTCAAATTAAGCGATTATTATTAATTAAACTCAATTTGACAAAGAAAAACTTCACACACTAAAATATAATCTTTTACACCGTAACAATAAAACGTTTTCCAAACCCAATTATTCAGTTATTATCAATTAAGCAAAATTTTCGGTTACAAAAAATCGACTCAAAATAAATGCTTATTTTTATCTTTTTTTGCCCACATACAATTAGTTATATATGTATTTCTTAAACAAGGTCAAGTTGGTAACAAAATTGTTCACATCAAAAAGAAAAGTATTCATAAAAATATGTCGAATAATTGATCAAAATTGTCGAAATAATCGTGCACTAAAAAGTAACAAACCTAAAGCGACGACGAAGCAGGTCCTGAAGGACATGTTGAGATTTTATAAACAAATCAAATGAACACGATCAGTTTCGTTGAAGGAAAAAAAAAAACAAAATAACAAGTAAAAAAATTTCACGAGGAAAACGCTTGCGAGGCTGGAAGGTGTTAAACACTTTCGCGGGACTTTTGTGACTCGTGGAGAGCTCGTTTTTCCTTCTGTACCGTTTCAATGAAACTCGATGATGCGACTGTGGCACGAGAGGTGAACGGGCTGCCGAAGAGGAACCTATATCTCTCTCTTTTTCTCTTTTCCCAGAGGAGAGAGAGGTTCCTCTTCGGCAGAGGCAATGTGTTCTCTCGAGTTGTTCATCAGGTCGAATAGGAGGATGGGTAAAAGGACTTATGAGAGAAGGGGTTGACCATATATAACAAGATAGAACGTATACACGAAAGCGAACGTAACGTTGTGAATCGTTACGTCACTTCACGATGGTACTTCTTCACGAGAATCAGTAAGTCTTCATACTCAATTTTTGCAGCATCCCTCTCTCTCTCTCTTTACTTTATTTCTCTCTCTCGTTCTCTCTCTGTCTTAACCCGAGTCGTTCCCATTCTCGAGAATAAAAAAATAACGAAGGAAATTTTCCGACATTCTGCCCCTTCCCGTGTCTTCTTCCCAATCGCCGTCCGTCCCACTTTTGATATACAAGAGAGATGCCATCGAATTGTGCAGAAAAACGCCATTGACTTTCCTTCGGACCAATCTTTCCTTAATTGCTTGCTACTGAAAGTGTATATATATTTTTTTTCAAATCCTCTCCATACGTGTATATCATCTCTCTCTATTATTTCGTACAAGTGTGTGCGTAATACGACGAATGCAAGCATACTCAGAAAATGAATTGCAACAGCAACATATTTCTGGTTTGAGGGTTTTTGTAAATTCAAGTAATAAAACATGTTGTTTCTCTTGTCTAGAAAAACAGGTGAAACTCAAGGTGTGTTTATTATAAAACACACCTTGCGAACGGAAAAAATATTTATACACAAAGTGATTTTAATGTTTAATAAAAAAAAAAAACAAACGTTAAAGCATTCAAGCGGCTTATGGTATTCATGACAGAAGCGCTGGCCATTACGAATTATCGAATTATGCTGACGAGTGGGTGAAATTTTTTATCTCCGTGATTCAACGTGGGAAGTCTCTCTTAAGAAAAACGGAAGAAAAAGAGAAAGAGATGTAGAGAGGGCTAAAACCTACTTTCCATTTAATTCATCCTGAATACATCCCAACAAGAAACTATCATGGATTCCACGTGTATGGAGAGATAATCGTTCGAAGAGTCCGAGAATCCATTGTAACACGCTAATTGTCTATCTCGACATTAAACCGTTCATTGGTGATGAATCAAGCACTTGCCGCAACGAAGTGCATCAACTTCTTACTTCTATTTTCACTTTAATGTTGACTATAAGAAAACATTAAGTTACAGGAAAAGTAAACACACACTTCAATTCTTGATCTAAGCACAATTCTGGAAAAATTAAATAAATACTCATGCAAATTATACAACGAAAATAATATCGAACATGAAAATGAATTATCAGGATTCAATAAAATCTGATAGGCGATTATACATTTTATAAATATTAACAGTTTGACAGTTCTAATTTTTTTAACATTTAAATCTTCTGAGGCAGGAGTGGAAATCGAACTTCAAGGGCGAATGTTGCGAAGCAACTCATAATGCAATGTAATACGTGTATTGAGGGAGTGGTGAACCCTTCGTTTAACATTCCAATGTAAAAAGCACATCATCCTGATACGTCATCTCCATTTTTTTAGCTTGCTCATACTCTTCCATCGTTGTCTATCTTCTTTCTACTTATATCGATGTATTTATGCAAGAAAGAGATCGCGTTGCTTCGTTACTTTGGTTTACGGCTCTGCGAACTTTGTTTTTCTTGTTTTAGTAGCGATTGGCAAGGCTGTATTCTCCTTAGCTAGTTAACCCAGTCTTTTGCTCATTCTTGATGTCGATATACCTCACGAGAGAGGCATGTATTCTTAGCGAACGATCTTCGATCGAATAAACCGACGAACCGAAAAATCACCGGCTGAAAGTCACGGCATAGGTCACAAAGCGACCAGAGATCCTAGATCGAGAAGGATTCACTTGGTATATAGATTCCCACTCTTCTGCTACAAATCTTACATTACTTGACAAACCACCTGCACTTTCATTCTTCTTCCAGAAATAGCAAATTAATTATTAATATAACAAGTCTTTATCATATAATTAATCTCGTATTAAATAAAATTTCTAGTTCATTTATCAACGTTGTACTTTCCTTCAACTTTCTATTGTTTTCATTGTTACATTTTTATAGACTTTTCCACCTGTGCAACAATTCCTTCCTTTTAAAAAATTGTAATTTAAAATGATCCCTAATATTTGGCACATGGGATTCAAGGAGTTTATTTTCCGAATTACATTGACAAATATCTTAATATAGAGTGCTCATAAAATTGTGTAATTATCGCAATATTATAGGGTAATGGACAAATAAGCTCGTTTTTTGAAATCTACAACCAGAGATTTATTTCGACCGCAAAGCCGGCCATTTAATCAACGAAATTTCTCAATAACTTCAATTGCTATCGAATCGATATTCTTTTCGCAGTAAAGAGTAAAATAAAGTTTTTTTCCAGTAGAAATACAACAGTGTCGAAGTTGCATCGCAACATCCGCTTTTTACGAAGTCGAGCGACTTCTATAAATTGGGCAGTCCATGCTAATTCGACCTGTGTCTGATACCGACATTTCTTGATTTCGCTCAAAATGTTTTGTGCTGTTAGATTTATTGGAAGAAGCTCTCTTGATTTTTTTTCTAATTTTTTAAAAATAAATTAAATTTTTATATACAAGTGCAATAATTTTCTTTTCATATATCCAGTTTGTAAATTTTATTTACCGTTACAGAGTAAATGTCAATGTTAATTTTATATAATTGTTAACTGTGTAAATGAAGAGTTGATTGGTAATCACTATGACTTTCACATCATTTGAATTCGTTTCTAAACTTTATAAGTCTTTGTTTCACGATCAAAATAATGAGGGTTTTAATGATGATATTTTTAATCGGATAAATATGAATTGTCTTCTGAGAAAATTTCTCTACAGATCGATCAACGTACCGATCTCTGTTCAATCGTTATATGGAATGTCGATATAAAACATACCAATAGCATCTTGTTTCGAAAACTCTCACATTTGAAGCCTTGGGCTTTTTCTGGCACCGGGTCAAGTGTCATCTTTGACCGGTTCGTAATATCGACTGTCAAGACGTATATATATATATAATCTGAAAAATCACAGAGAAAAAGAGTAGGATTTGTGTCCAACTCGTTCCGTCGTGGGAGATTAAAAATGCTCTGGTTTGGAATAATGAAAATGACTAGTACAAATCGAACAAACGAGTTTATTAAAATATATTCTTATCATTAAATTCGAGTGCCTGATTACAGAATAGAAAACTTTTTTTTTGTGAGTTGCATTAAATAAAATTGTAAATAACGTACTTGCTCAGGGTGAAATTGATCTCTAATGAATTTGATTAAAAGCCTATTTGAATCACGTACAAAAAGTCTATCAAATGTGCTAGTAACGTTGAAAACAAAATGATAATTGATTGTATCGCAATAATTAATCTAAGGTTAAGTGTCGAATTAAAACATATCGGCAAATAATATTTCAAGTGTTGCACTGAAACACATGTAGATTGAAACAACGAAGAGATTCGAGGTCACGTTTTTTCGGATGTAATGAAGAATTACAAACAAAAAAGTTCCGTATCGATTTAATCAGGAATTTACATGCGACGATTAATTCGTAGATTGAGAGATGTCCGACGCGCATTTTCGAGATTCTGAGATGTACTTGACGGCCGTAAAGAAAAAAAAAATACTACACATGAAAATTGTATCCGGTTTTACAAGGTCTTTTATTTTATCTTAAAAAATGATGAACGTCAAATATTGTTTTGTTATTGTTACTCTTCTGACCTTAAGAAAATTTTAGTAATACAGTCATTTCGGTGAGTCCGAATGCCTTTTGAAGCCTTCAAAAGCCTTCACAAGTGAACTACTGTAAACCGAAAGGTGTCTTAATTTAAGAGTGTTGTTAGTTATGTAATGAAGAATAAATCGTTGATTTTAGTAGAGCAAATTATTTTATGGCAAGTATCAAGCATAAGACACATTAATATGTTGACTTTTATTAAATTATTGTTGAATATCGTTGAAAAGTTAAATTCATTAATTGACTGTTCAATGAGGCAAAAAGTGTTTGTTCATGTTTGTCAACAACTTAATATTAATCAAAAATAAATAAAAAACTGAGCTCGCACTCGTCACCGACGAAATAAAAGATGAGAAAAAAATGAACTATTGATTAATGCAGAATTATTGTTGCCACATAAAATTGATTTTTTTAATACTCAATAAATCGGTTTTCTGTTCATAAATTTAACGAGAAAAAATGTAAATCGCTGTTCGATCAATCTTCATGGTCGCAGTTCGTCAGTAAAATGCTGATTCATTACAACGTAGTTTATTGTTCTTTACACAGTCAATCAATACCGTTAACGTAGATGGGCATGGAGCCAGGGAAAGATGATGTATTATGCACTTAAGAAAACAAGATTTATTATTTATAAGCTAGAGTTACAAATGACTGAAATTTCACTTGCTCTAATTGAAATAAACGTATGTTGCCTAAAACTGGATAGAACTCGGGGGCAAAAGTTCAACATAGTTTCTGCCAAGTTGAATTATGAAATAGTTGAGAATAGTTTTGTAGCTTAATCCGAAAAACGTTCCATTATTATTCTTTGAATCGGTGACTTAAAATTTATTTTTTTACGATCACGATCCACACTCTCTTTCTTGACACTTGTGAGAATAATTTTGTAAGGTCGACTACTCAACTTCATTTTAGTACAGCTGACTAATGATTCGGAAATGATAAGTAAAAATATTGAGTTTACACACAACTAAAAAACCACTAAAAACGATTAAATAATAATTTCAAAGAAATGTGGCAAAGATTTTAGCTCGTGGACATCCATTTAGTCGACCCAATTACTTTTCTTTCCCAGGTTACACCGTCATTAACCTCACTTTCCTCCATAAAACCTATAAAAACGATTTTTCAAAGCTTGGACTATTCGGAAGACACAAGCATACGACTAAAGAATTTTTAATCGTGTCTCATCGTTGTCTCTACTGGCCATTACAGGGTCATTGAAAGTTAACGTTTTTATACCTTCCAGTGATACCATTTTTTTTTGTTGCTAATAGTATTAATTAGCGATGTTTTTTTCCATCTCATTCGAATGGTCATGTTCTGAGAACGGATAATGACGATTTCTCGTCTATCATGCGGCAGTGATTTCGTGACATTTATTAATGCCTCAAATCGGATAATTAACCGGAAAGTCCAGTGTTATTAGGTTGGAAAAAGATGAACGACAGCACGATTCTAGTTACTTGTCCCATCAGATGGGATTCACAATGACCAAACTGTACAAGACTCTGATACACGTTTGTATTACGCGCGATAGAACTGACACAGGAATCTTCTCAGCCTTGGAGGGCGAAAGTTGTCTTCAGGCGCTAGCTAGTCTCTCTCTCTCTCTCTCTCTCAAAAGATCGAGACAGAACTATTCAGCTCAAACTCACTACTTTTTTTGCCCCTTTCCTTAATCGCATACGACATAGATAATTAACGATTTTTTAAAAATCATATAAGAACGAGATTGGTCAAATTTAGAAAAGAGCATAAACAATGAGAGTGCAAGTCCTGAATTCCAATTCAATCGATTATTGGTACAGCGAAGTAACATCATTCGTAGTAACATTCAAAAATAGTCCAGTTTGAAAAAATGAAAAAGGTGAAAAACGATCATTTCAACGTTTTATCAAATTGAATACGACGGAATCGTCATGAAAGAGCATAACGTTTCTTGCTTTTTTGTCTAGCTCACAATATAAAAATATCTTCGGACTATAATTCATTTCGTTTCATAAAAACTTATTATTCATTCAATGTTACGATGAAAACAGAGAACCTGAAGGAAGGATAGCTATAAATTGATACACTGAAGGAATTAAAATTTTTAAATACCCTCGCAGCAATAAAACGGTAGATTCTTGGAAATGGCTGATTATTACAAAGCAAAAATGTGTAAATCGAATATTTAATTCCTTAAACATATTATTGTCGTCAAATTTTGACGTTCCGCTAATTAGTAATAATAATAAAAAATGGGTTTTTCCCTCGTTCTGTTATTGCACGGAATTTTTTCAACTTTGTTTCTCTTCGTGTAGCCAACGCTTATCTATATCTGAAATAATAGTTATGATGATTTTATCATCTTGGATGAAATGAGCGCGAGACAAATGATCGAATAGATGAGTCCCGCAATCATTTCGTACACATCCGCTATTACATTATGCTTGAGGGAGAAAGTTTGAAGAACATTGATTCCTCGCGATATTCGTCACGTCGAGAGGTTACATATAATATATACCGCGTGACGAGTAACATACACGTATCTTGTACCTCCCACTGGATAAAAATTCATCCGGAAAGATGAGCATCGATGATATATAGTATAAAATATATCCTCGGGCACAATAGAAAGAAACGAACTCGGCAATGAAACATAACGCGTCTATATCACCTTCAAAGTAGAACGTTCATCGCGTCTCTAGCGGTATACGAATTAATAAGTACAGAGAGGTCCAAAAGTACCGTCTCAATTGTATAAAAACAATAGTTTGAGAAAAGTCACTTTGAAATAGGAATAATTAAATTATAATTCATTGATGATAGACAATCCCGTTGATCAATACGGTGAAACGATAATATCACGACCGGGGGCGACTTCGCGTTGGATAAAACGCGATTAGAGAAATGACAAGAAGATGCATTTTTTTGAAATTCCTTGAGTTCACTCTGAACATCGTGAACTAAACTTTTAGAGCCATATACGAAATTTTATATAGCAATAAGTTTATTTTCTATGTAATATCAGAATATATAATGTGGCATTCTCAATACACAACGATATTCATGCATACGTAGGTATATGCAGAATAATGCAATCAGCTCTGATTTAATGTAAAATCCATCCATTGTTCCTCGAACGAAATGAAATATTTCGATATGCCAAATAAAGGTATGGTATAAGAAGGTATTTGATGAATTAAAATATTATTAAACAAAATGATATATTTTAATAAATTCTGCCACCGATTAAATAGATTAGATTTGTTTTGTAAATATGTTATATTTATATTTAAAATATGCATAATTTAAAACATTAGGTATAATATTTAGTAAAATTATATAAATGTAAATGTTCAAGTTTCTTTGATCATGCATTTTATTTAAGAATATTGACAATGCTAGTTCAGGAATTCCAATCTCTCTAAAGGTCAAACGCTCGTGCACATTTATTTATGTGCTCTATCGAGGAATCTTTGCCACGTATACAGACATAGTTTTTTTTTCGTTTTTTTCATTGACAGGCCCGATCGGGTAGGACTTTAGAGAATAAAATGACGAAGAAGTAGCTAACAGTAACAGTGGGGTTCTGGTATGTGTTGTTCTCCGCCGCTTCGATCTTTGGAGAAAGTGGTAAAGGTCAGAGATCGGCACGAATCATTTTTTTTTTGTTTTATCATCCTATGAGTATAAACGTATAAGTACCGCTCTATAGTATCCTCATTTTACATGTATACGTGTATATATGGTCGTTCAAACATTATACTATTAGACACGTTATGTATACTTGGGGTAAAATGACGTACGTGATGACTCTTTCTTCCAATCATCAATTACTCCTCGTCCAACTTGATCTTATTTACTTTTTGTTAGGAAACTTATCCGATCCTCTTAATATCTCACTTCCGTACTTGGATTAATCTGTTCAGCTACTATTTTTTCCTCTTAGGTGAAGAATAATGATTGGTTCTTCATTAACGATTTATCTCACACGAAATATACGAATACATGTGTATCATGCATGCAAATTGATTTCATGAATAGACACGCTTTGATTTATAACTTCAAATTAGTTGTGCGATTTTTATAGTTCACGTGGACTTGATGCACGAGTTGAGACGTTCATTAGATTTAACTTTTTTTTAAAGATACAGTCCGGAAATCCGTTTTCTAACGTATACATCAATAAAATGATGTCGAATAACTTGTTGCAATCAAGACTCGCTATTTTAACGATGTGTTTATTCAAATTGAAAAATTTATCAACTTTTTAGACGTTTTTGTAATATTACTAAAATTCTATAAAAACTATTTTATTAATTCGATGCCTGTTCTAAATTTCATCAACAAAAAAATTTGTAGAATCGACTGGACTTGCGATAAAGGCTGGTGAATAAAACGTTCTGTTTGTTCAACAAATATTTAATGGTTCCAAACACTTAATTTGTTAAATTTTTAAATATTCGGTGAATATTGTTGTCAAATTGACAAATTCCATTCGCTTCGCTACATTATTTTGCAGACTCAATCAGTGAGAAATAAAACAACAAATCAAGATAATGAGTTTTCATTTGTGCATGTTTAACGTCGTTGGAAAGACAAAAAAGCATTGTATAATCTGAATTATTATAGAGCAAACATGCTCCATTACATAAACCAGAAAGCTACGTGCAAAATCAGTTTACATGTGTCCATCAATCAGGGAATATACGTGATCAATTATCGTACTCGTTTATCATTCATTAATTGAGTCAATTTTTCATTCAATTGATTGTTAGCATACAGAGACTTGAAAAATGAGAAAATAAAGTTTCGTTAATTTTCGATCTATTTTAAGATAATAACTGTTACGTCTCGTGATTCATTTTTTTCGGTTATTGTTTTTTTTTTTTTTTTTTTTTTTCACGACCGAGTTTTACAATACATCGACAATGTACAGCAGATCGGTATTATATTTACAGTGCAGTGTTTTTGCCGGTGTTGCCACAATCTGTGAACGGCAAGCGGATGCAAAAAGGTGCCAAGTATATGCGAGTACATCTCACTTCCGTCAGGTACACATTTGTTCGTGCAGCAACCACATGCGCTGCAAAATTTGTTTGTTTATATGTATACAGACGGTCTCAAAAGTGGCATTCAAGGTTCACAGGCTGAGTAATAAAGAGTGTAAAGGTCTGCTGAAGAAAGTTTTCATTTATTTATCGTTTGAATACTCAGTCAAGGAACAAACAATTGGTAACTCGAAATCAATGCCTAACGAAAAACGTCAATAGGATTAATTCGTTCTCCTAAATATTTTATTTCCACTTTTTATCCAGATTCCGAGTTGGTTGTCGATAATTCGCTATGATCTTGCTATCGATGTATTACAATGAAAAATGTCCACGTGTATTGTCCTCTTAATAATTTCGCCATCAAATTTTCGCTCACAGTTTAAAGGGTGCCCTCGGGACCCCTTGTATATTATTTATATCACATTTATCGATGAATATATTAATTGTTTCAAATGTTCAAGCTTTACACAGATAAAAGTAACTTGTTTTTGTAGGTATATATATATATATTGGGTTTGGATGAGCCTTGAAAGAGGAATAATATAACGGGATGTATTTCTTCATTTTATTTTTCAATATGTGGTTTTATTTTTGTTTTATTCATTCGGACGCTACCGAAGGGTTTTTTTTCTCTTGCCGACATGTCCTCGAGATCTTCTTTGCCCGGAGCGCTTCCAACCTAAGACATCAGTAGTGAAAGTAAGTTTGAATTTATTCCGCACATTCTCTCCGTTCCCAGACACATTATGTATGTGAGTGTTTGTGTCTTGGAGCTTCTTCAGTCCACCTCCTCATTTTTCTAGCAGCCTCGGATTTGTAACATTTTTTTAACGTCAGCGTTTGTGTATGTGATTATGCGTTTGTCTTATGCGTTCCACAGGCGTCTCAATAAGATGTTTATCTTTGTGCGGATATGCAGTTCGGTATGTTATTTATAATTTGCACAAAGAAACAGGGACAATTATGAATTGAGAGAATGGACGAAAATGGTAGTTGAAAATATTTAAATGGAATAATACTTTGCTTGACAAGGCTATAGTTTTAGTTCGTATAAAAGAATTGCTGTTCTTCAAGGTCTTATAAAGAAAACTCGGAAGCGACTAGTTCGTAGTGGGATTATTAAAAACGCCACTCAATTCAACTGAACAATGTCACTAAATGCTTAAATGACTCAGTTTTTCATTGCAACATTTAAAAAAACGTATATTTGCGTTGAAAACTGGTGACAAACAAATTCCCTTAGTCGAAGGACGAATGGTCTTTCAGAAAAATATAAAAACTGCAAAGTCACGTACGAAAACGCGTTAGATTTACTTTCCATTATTTCAAAATCTTTTTTCTAAAGCAAGATTATTAAATATTTGTGAGATTGTACACGCGTAGACCGATGGCCGAAATTTTGGATTTTTTTCTCTTAGCTAACGAATCATTCGGATCCTTTAAAAAGAATATAATCGCCTGCTTGGTAATGATTTAAATTTCTCGTCTCTTTTAATCCATTGATACGTCTTTTCGCTTTATAATTTATAGTCATTCTCCGAATTGTGAGATTAGTAAAATGTAAAAATAATAATATTTGAAGAGATCAAATGAGAAGAAAAAGAGAAAGAAAGAGAGTGCGAGAAAGAAAACAAAATTAAAGGGCACGGTTAACTACCAAGACTAATTATCCAAAGTCACAGACGCGAGAATTCTTGGGCGTACGGTCAATGACACCCGATAATTGGACACGGATCTTGAATCTCATGTCACGGAAACGCTCATTCTCGACCAGCTTAATCTTTATATAAAATTTTTACAACTATGCATTATAAAATCATAAATTCCTATAAACACCGTATAAAATATTTTTTTTTGCACGCACATCTTTACTCAGAAATTAGAATGGAACTTTTTTGTTGCTCTCACTCCACATTTTTGGATTTATAAAATCCAAAAATATAAGTTCAGGGAGTTCTGTTTACGTTTGGCACAGGGCTGTTGGATTTTTTTATTAAGAAAAGTGCAGTAAACATTTTTAATCTAACGATGACCCGCTACCGTTATGCTCTATTACTGGTGCTAAAGTTTTGTTTCATTTTTATCGGATCATTATAAATGCGGTGGAAAAAATGTTAAATCTGTACCTTACTCAATACCTCGGGTACTGCGTGGATCTTGCGATATTCGTGTGCTTAGTTAATGGAAAATAAACGAATGCGTATATGACACGGTCAAAGAAAGTTTGAAGATTCCATCGACACCCGCAGCAATTTAATCTCATTATAGCGAAAGTGTTATGCAACTTATAAACCTGTTGTCGTTCTCTTGGTTCTTTCACCGTAAGAAACTCTCCCCGAAGTTATGTAGTAAATTAGGATCGTCAAAGTTCACTGAAAATTAAATCTTCATGGAATTCACGAAATTTATTCGGTAGTCCACGAGAAATCTTTCATAAAATATGACGTAATAAGTTTTCCATTTTTCACACAGTGAAAACACCAAGTTTCTCGATTTATGCATAAAGCAATTTCAGTGAAATCTTTATCAATCAAATGTAGATTTATCCATTCAACTTGAGAGAATAATTCACGGTTGAAGAGGAGTTAAATGTTAACTCGGCGTCGTTCAAGAAATTGGCTTTGATGTATATAATGGATGATTTATTATAGGTTCGGTAGTTTTGAGAATTTTGATATGGAATTCAAGGCAAACAAAATGTCACGTAGTTAAAATGAATTCGAATGAAAGAATTTTATGTTGTAGTTTGATGATTAAATTATATTTAAGCAATCGAGTTTCGGTTTCAAGCTTTTTATTATAAGATATAAAATAGAATTTCCAGAATATCGTTTTGAATTCCGGCAGTTAAAAATCCTACAAAACCTAAAAGAAATTATTGGGTCATTCAAATTCAAGTCCGATCAATTCCGCTGTTCAATTAATCTCAGCTTTGTATAAGGATCGAAACAAAAAAAAAGTTGAAATCTGATTTCTCCCACGTATCAACGATGATTAAAACAGGAATCTCGCGATCTTAATAATACTGCGATAATTATACTGTTCGCCAGACATCGAGCAGACTTAATTGGAACTATTTTCAGTAAATCGACACAAAACGGAGAAAAAACAACAAACTCAAAAATTGATCAGAGCAAGAGTAAATTGCACGTCGAGGTGTTGATGTAATGATAGGCCATCTAATAGCACGAGAATAATGTTGCGAATAACTTCTTCAACGAAGAATATCGCGAAATCAACGATCTATGTAATTCAAGTTAAATTCCATGCCGAAAACGATAAACGAAAAGATCTCGTGAGGATTCTCGTGAAGGAGAAGAAAATTCTATGATGTGCTCAAAATTGCGGAATTATATCTGTTTACATCGAAAGATGGTATCGAATGACCCATCGCGACACGCCTATAGTAATCCGATTGCGGTCATCGAACGCTCAAGACTTTTACACCAAGCTGCATAAACACACCTCCCTGAAGTCAAGGAATACTAGTCTTCAATCTCTCTCTCTTTAGCTTAGTGAATAAAAAAAAGATCACGTTTACTTTATACACAAGTGACCTATGTTTGCAGTGCTTGGGACTAATTTGAACCACGATTATGATTTTCATATAATTTTCCATAAAGAAGTTGTTCGCAAATTTATTCGGTTATTGATTCATTTTGTTCAGAATTGTGCTGCTAAAGTGTGAACTATTTTTATCTGTAAATTTTTTGAAAATTTCTTTGTCCTGCGATCATGGTCGATGCGATCGGGGCTTCTAGCCCGATTCAAGGTCCTTACTAATTATTATGTATTCCGTGCGAAATGTCAAATTCGATTAAAGTGCAATTGTATATAATAGTCTGCGCGAAAAATATAATTAACAATAATTTCTGATCTGATATTGAGATTTGTTGTTAATTATACTCAAATGAGCGTTTAGAAAATCTGATTTGAAAGAATTTATGATATACCAGCATAAAGTTGATTGCTTTTGTGCTATTTTTTATTCCGCATTGTTATTATGTACAAAAAATGCAATGAAGTTAAAAAGTTTAGCGTAAATATGAAAAAAGTGCGACAAAGTTCTCTTCACATATTTTAATATGTGTAGAGATTTATTTAACGAGAAATTTAACTTGAGTTACAGCGAAATGCGATAGGAAATACGCGAATGATTTGCAATAAAGATAGAAATAAAATTTGATTAAGAATGCCCCATACGTATTATATATACCATGGGATACGTTCTAACGCGTATACTGTGCTGAAGAACGTGAGCCAGCTCGTGCAAAGATTCGCCTTTGGCGAAGATGCTCCACGGCTGAGACCCGTCTCTTGGAGGGAAGACGAAAAGGCCTCGGTTTGAACGCGTGTGGTGGCTTGTAGGAGGTACACGATGTTGGTGTACATCTCCGCTCATGCACGTGAGAAAGTGAAAGCAAAATCCCAAGCGCGAGCGCGAGGGAGACTTGAGCTGGACCTATAGCGAGCGCTTGGTATAAATAGTGTGTAAAACTAGAAACGTGTATAGTATAGGCGAGTAATAACGAAATAAACCGTTTAGACGTACTGCAAAATTCCCTATAATTTAATGGCACTTTAATAAAAAAGTTAGCCAAATTGTTCAATAAAAAATTACTCGTTTCGCAACACCATAATCACTGTCCATTGATGGTTTATGGATCGTTATTCGAATCACATTTACTGCGAGTTATGCATGGCTCGTAACAAGTATTTCATGTATGAACGTTTTCTTTTGTCACCGAAAGAGCACCATTTAACATTTTTTCATTGTATTTCATCTTTTCAGCCAAAATTAAAATTTCCCATGGCACAACGTACGTTTCGTATGTCGAAACTTATACTTAAACGGTTGTGAAATAGATATTTAACGATTTAAGAATATAAAGTTCTTTGAAAAATTGTTTGTTGTACCTATTTTCGAAAAATTCTCACGCGTATATTCCGAAATGTGAAACCATGAATTTATGGACAAAACAAAGACTACTCCTCTTCTAAACTATTGCAGTAACGTTAAAGAAAACATTTCGATAAATAAATCTATCGTACTGCAGGTTCGATCTAGTTAAGTAACGAACTCAATTATTAAAGTTATTGAAATAAATCTTGTATGTAAATCATTGTATGATACTATTTTTTTTTTTTTTTTTAGAAAAAGGGACATTTTCTACTTTGAATTTTGACTAATTCTTCATAGAATAGTGTGTCTTTTTTTCCCATTCGATTTTAACTATTAGTTCGTTTCTCATTCCGAAGGAACTTTCATAACTATATTACGAATTATGCAGCATAATTCCATTATTTGTTTGCAGATTTATATGGCGAAAAAAATCATCTTGTTTGAAAGTCTGCCATCTTCTTGCATTATATTCAATAAGAATACGAGTTTTCACGTAACATCAACATTCTCCAAAGTTGATCTTATACTATTAATATTAATGATTCATTGTTTTGTGTGAAAATCCGTAGGTTTGGGATTACAAGTATCAACAACTGACAAGAATGACAGCTAGTAAACATGATGTCTGATATTATTAGGGGCTTATATTTGTGATCGACAGAGACAATTATATATCTTAAGTTACACATGAATTTTTATTAGAGAATGTAGACAAGAGTAAAAAGTCAAGGTTATTATACTTTTGTAGCCTGAAGCATTTAAAGATCCTCTCGATTCTGTTGATTTGTTTCAATGAATATTATAACTCTTAGAATCGACAGCAAGTGACCCAAATCACCGTGTGACTCGAGTACATCGTTACGATTATATTGCAAAACTGCTTAATTACAGTATGATTTATATTTCTCATGACGTGCTTAATGAGATTTCGATCTCTGATCCAATTTTCGTTCCGTTTAATAGGCTCATATCTCATCGTGCTCTGCTTATTTTTTATTTTTATTCATCGTGCTTTTTTTTATTCTCAACGAAAGTTATATAAAGTTAGCACATTCACGAATGTTAATTTTTTTTTACGAACATATTTTTCCTCTTCGTATTTCATTCAAACACATATTTATACATATTATTTGAGTCCTGAGCTGCACAGTGTATTGAAACACAATCTCGTTAATTTCTCTTTTGCATAAGTTTCATACCCATACACATGAATTATTTGAAACATATCTCTATTTGAATCGTAAGTAAACTTCGTGGGCACGAGCTCTCTTATCGACAGTTTCATCCCTATGTGCTCTGGATACACGAGTAGCGAAAAACTCTCGAGGTCTTTTACCCCCGTGTGTTAACTTGAGGCGGTTTTCAATCGAAGGACTTTATAATCATGGGTCATAGCTGAAAGACGATTTTCGCGCAAGTAACGTTCGCGATGGACGGCATAACTTTCACTCTCTCGTAGTCTCTTGTCTTTGCTCTTATACGATAGCCATTTATCGAGAAGGTATGGAACGACGTGAATTAATAGAAATCTTACGTATATAGACGGATGCAGACTTACACAGATAGATATTCAAAAGCTCGGTGACGAAAAGAGTGTTGAATACAATCTTCCACATACTTGTCTCCCAGCATTACTCTCCATAAATTCACTAACTATTTGCAACCATCAACAGTCGTACGGACGTGTAATATATAAAGAACAGAAAGAGGGAAATCGATACATCAACAGCGTACCTGATGATTCATCCAGATAAATCTGTCAACCGAAAAAAATTATCTGCCTTTTTGTTTATAACTCAGGAACTAAGCAACGAATTTTAATAAACTTTTCAGGGAATCGATCCAAAAAAATCTCTCGTAATCCAAAAAAAAAAAACATTTAAGGTACTCATCACCTGTAAACATCATTTATTACGTAGCGGGAAAACGTAAGCATGGAAGAGATTAAAAAATAATTTTTTATTCCAAAATTCAAAAAAACATTTGAGAGGATAATTGGTGTGGATTTTATAAAATGATTCAAATACGAATCGTACAAGATTCTGGAGGCATCGTAACTCTGAATTCAAAAATCGCTACTATTATTTTTATGGAATAGCTGAAAGATTGAACATTTGTATATATGAAACAATTTTGCCACTTTCGGTATGAAACCGAATTGTCGAAAAACATAAGCCTTTGCGTAATCGCTAAATGCTTGTCAAGAACTTTTTTACTCCCAAGAACACTGGAGTAGGTCCAATCACTTAATTAAAATATTATCGATTGTGCATTGAGAAAAAATGGGGAAAATATAAGTTTTTTTTTTTCACGAATATCTTGCAATCCAATTACTTGCTTAATTTATATGCGAATTGCATAGGTATGGCTTTAAGGACACCCTGTACAGTATACATATGAAGCCCGTAATCGCAGCAGTAACACCGGCGAGTTATGTGTAAATAAATAACGCGGAGCAATATCGTAATACCGTCACGACCGCGAGAGAGTTGAAATTAAAAGAATGAAAAAAAAGACTATCAAGGAAGAGGTTTTTCTCGGCGCAGCTACATCACAAATCGCGAGACTCTCGCACGCGCGTTCATAACCCAGTCAGATTAGTTTGTGTACGTTTGTTCATGTTTTATATACATATATGGATCATGATGTGTGCGTAAATCTGCGAGAAACATCAGGATTTCTATACATTGATATATATGTGAATTACAGGAATTGGTAAGAATGTGGACCAGGTAATTTAAGTTAATTTTTCTTTTCTTTTTTTTTTTTAAATTCAACATGCATTTATCTTTTCGTTCGATTTTATGAGAGGAAGTTTAAACCTAGAGAAGCTGCATCGATACAAATGCATTAATAATCAAATGTTGGTCGTTAAGCATAGTAAGGAAGTCCATTTTTCTGGAGTCAGTTTTGTACATGAAGAAATTGGTCTACAATGGATATTTCGAGCATCACGTTTCCCGTTCGAATAAGGAGGAAATTAAATACGAAGTTCTCTAACGAAGAAGTTTTAATTGGTAGATTTTTCAAACTCTCCAATGGTTTCGAAAATCGATTTTCGGTAATGCTATATTGAAAAAAACTATTCAATCATGTATTTTATTATTGTGAATTCAATCGAGGCGGAAAACGGTAAATAAAATAATGATTCATATTTACACCAATTCCTTATCCTCGGGGTAATTCACACTCTTGTGCGTCTACATCTGAATACTTTTTCTATTCTGCTTCGAATCTCATCCAGAGCGATACGTGTGATGAGAACGCGTTAATGCGCAATTTCTGTGGCTGTTTGATGCTTAGAAACGTCGTGAGAAATTTTCGCACACTATTATGATTAAAGATACAAATAAATACGCTTGTGTGTGTGTTTCACATACATATATAAATAATGAAATGCTTTTCTACGCTCGTGATGTGATTTTTTTCGATCTGTTTATGCTACTTCCTTCACAGTTATATCTGTGCTGTTGAAGCGTTGAAGGGGATAAGGAAATAGTTGCGTGGCCAATTAGTCCGCACGGAAAACGGTATTTTATTGGACCTGCGAATGTCAGATTTGTTCAACGAAAAAATTTGTGGATAATAACCAAATTTTTTGTTGAACGTATCTAACAAAATATTTGCAGTTTAAACAAAACCCGGTTTTCTGAGCAGCTGCTGTGATATTACAAAAAAAGTAATTACTGCGATAAGCCTTCTTCTACTAGTGCGTATCAATTGAACGAGTAGAAAATTGAAGAATAATCGCATGATCGTACGAAGATAAAGAACCGTTATCGTAATAGTATTTTATTTAAAATGATTATTCACGATTACTTAATCGAAAAGAGAACGAACTAATTTTTCACCATCTTCTTCGATGTGTAAAATAAGAATTTGCAGATATTGTTTCTTTTTCTCGTAAATAATTGATAATACAAGGTCGTTACACAGTAGCGCGATATGACTAGTAAATGAGCGTTAAATAAATGTAACTTTATTTTCTTCGAGAATGCACACGAAAAAATGATGAGTTTATAAACAAGATGACATAAAGAAGTGAAAAAGATGACAACAGAGAGCGATTTGTGAGCTGGCAAATGAGTTATGTAGTTATATGACTTGGTTTATTAGCGAGAGAAAAGTGGTGCAATTTTAGTACCATTCTCCGACACTCGTAGATGATCACATACCTTCACGTACATTTTATACCCATCGTACACATACACAGGCACATAAACACAGCACACATACGCATAAACTGTGACTGAAGTAAGAGTTAACCGCGACAAATACTGTTAAAAGACGAAGTTGTATACAGGTTTGGGAAAAATTAATTACGGCATAATTCAATGGTCTATTTTAAATGAAGTGTATAATAAGAAGGCCGGTTGTTATTATAAAGTAAACAGCTGAACTGTCTTTGGAAAAATAAAATAAATGCCTGTAATTAATATTTGGTAACGATTTATTAAGTTACTAATTTTTTATGTTTCATCGATCTAAACCAGGTCAATCGAAGAATCACGCTTTTCCACTCTACATTTGATGTTTAGAGAGCCCTAAAAACAACCCACTAATTAAATAAATAAATATCTGCATACAGACCGGTATAACGGACAAAAAAGTACAATCATGGTTTCAATTCCATCGTAGAATTTCATAATGTACTTATCAAAACATTTCATACGAGTTTTGGGGCACCTTGTATGCGTGAGTTAAGTTTTTGCTATCCGGATGCGGATGAAGGCTTGCGAAATTGAAATCCTTACGTAATGAACGACCCAAAGAACGAAACGAAGAATACGTACGATCTTCGCGATGCAAGGAGATCGCAATGTGTAGGAGAGCAGGAATGCATTTGAACCTAGTCATCTAATGCCTGTAGAAATATAGCAACAACAGCCATAGTCTGCTGATTCCTTCATCGATATAGAAACGTCACATATTAACAATCAATTCAAAGCTATGGCCTCTTTTACATTGAGAAATTCCGATTACTGCCCCATTGCTGACTTTCATTAATCGTGTAATCGTCTCTTGTCTAAATTATCTCATTTCTCGAAACGACGGTCTCATTTTGACAAATCTGCTAGAATCGTCACCAGATTATAAAATTTACTCAGACCTGTCGGATGAATTTTGTATACTCTAACTTTGCAAAATTATTCTTTTTTTCACGAACAGAGGCAAATAATGAAAAAATAATCATACACTACATGCTCTAGAAATATAAATGAACAATAAAGTTAGTAATAATCACTTAAATTCTGTATAAAAACTTTTACTGTTTATTTCACAGGGTCAAAACTCTGACGTGGCTTTCCATTCCGAATGTTATGTTTTTCAGTGTATATTTCATTTAATATTCATTGAAAATACGGACTGCTTTATCCAGAATTCTGTTTTTTTACTTTATTGTAAAAAAAAAAATGAATTTATATTCTGCTGTTTCGCACGTTGCGGTAATGTTTAATGATTTTATGTTTTTCTTTATCATCTTGAATCTTGGGCCATTTTGTTATAGAAAGTCTCGAATGCACATGACGAAATATTGGAATGGATGTTCTAATACACATTCCTATAAGTGCAAAAAAATGTAGGCACGTGCACTCGAAGATCCATTTCATGCTAGTGTATATAATACGAACTAGACTGTCCGTTTGCCTTATCTGTTTGAGCGCTGTTCGGAAGATTCATGATTCGACGATTCGGGATCGCGGATTCGGTTACTTTCTACTCCAACGAATCGGTTACAGTCAATAGTAGTTGACTAAGAACGCGTTTTGCACAAGAAAAATATGTTTAGAAATGGACTATACCAATTTACTCATAATTGTTATTGTGCAATCGTGCATAAGTTTTATCGAAAATAGGATACAACAAAAATGTTTTCCATGAAATCATGAAAAATCATAAAAGTGCCATGATTATGTTTGATTGTCATGATTTTAACAAATTGCGTCAAAATGTGACGCTCCATCGTGAAGAAGTGACGAATTACAAATTGAGATGAAGCGTTAAAAACTTATATTTACATTTACATCTAACTTTATTTTGATCACGTCCAAAATTTCAACTTAGTAGGAGATGGCGCTACTTAAATTGAGTCAAGTATGAGTTCTGGTTATTTGTGCAGGAGGTAAACAGTGCTGTAACAGAAAAGGAGGAGGAGAAGTTGATCGGGCGAGATTTTAAGGCATATGGGAGGACTTGAGCATCGAGTAGTTGTGAATGAAGCTTAAATGGAGTTGAAATCCTTTAAATAAGGCTTGAAATTTCGACTCGGTGTCGGTCTAAAAATATCTTGATCAAGAAATATTTTGATGAAGGAAACGGTGTAATTTCAGTCTTAAATTTAGTTATGATCTTTTGCAATAGATTTTCTGGTTATCTACTGTTATGGGAGTAACAAAGGAAAATATATCCGTAGATTTATATTGCGGAACGAGTAATCAACGTCTGTTTGTCAATTTTACAAAATTCATCCAATTATTTCAAGTTTCAAAAAAAAAAAAAAAACGTAGAGACGACTCTAAGTTCCCTAATTTCTTTATAAAAACTGCTTGGTGTATGAAAAACATATAATGATATCCGGATGTATGTAATTTCGACATTATACATAGATGGTCTGGTACATTCTAAGCAGTCAAGCAGGGTGCTCTCCTCCACGTCCATTTTTTTGTCCTCATCTGATGTTCCGCTGCTTAATTTCCGATATCATACACTAACGTTATCCTGCTTACCAGAGAACTTGCCACCAAAACCTTCGTCATCATCATCAAGCTCGTCAGACAGATTGACTCGTTTTACCGATCCACTATCGATTTTTAAAAAATTAGCAGTTACTAAAGTTATTTTTATGTTCCCAACAGTGCTTCGAAGCACAAAGTGCTTTTTTTTTTTCTTAATACGATCTTTTATAAAAATTCTCTACGATGGTTACACTCGTTCTCTACCTATAAAGGACACTTTAAACGAAATTAACGGTTGATGGCCAGTACAGTCGCATTCAAAGCCCGAAAAGTATTTAATTAACTGCTAATCCTACTTCAGCACTTTTATCTCCTACCAGATCAGAGCAGAGAAGGTCCTGCAGGCAAGACATAGGGCTAAAATTTCGACACGGGAACGTTTGATTCTGTTAACCTCATAGAACACGTACACTCGTTCTATAAAAAGCGAAATTAACTTTCAATAATTTATGAGTTCCATTATAAGCTTCCAGTCATATGGACACTGTGAGGCACTCGTCCTTTTATAACTTTGGGTGGAGCTCAAAACACTTTACAGGCTATTTGATGACCTTAAAATTGCATCATATGTACTCGAAGAAAATTACTTCAATGATTCTAAAAAAAATTCAATAAAAAAAAAACTTCTAAACATCAATATCGTCAAATTGGGACAAATGTCAATACCTTACTCTGCAATGTGCAAAATTTGTCTATGGTTTCTTTTGAAAGTGAAAATTAGGAACCGGAATAAAATTTGAACGATTTCTCTGTCCCTGTTTCCCTCTCTCTTTCTTTTTCTCTTTCACACCAATCGTTTTTTTTTTTATTGCTCCTGTTATAGAACACATGGAGACGTTTACACGTAGAGGGATCCTCCGCAATGTAAATTCACTTTCTCCAACCTGGAGCAGGTTATCTGCTTGAGCGATCCTGCGGAATCTTGGGTTCTGCAGTGCTACACTTTTTAGTACACGCTCCTCACCTGTGTAACATTTATTCGTTTCACTCGTGCATACATACAAAAATACACATTAGTGATTTGGAAGATAACATTATACGATTGCTGTAATGTTTTTTCGTTTGCCCAATATATAAATATAATTTCCCTTTACAGTCATAACCGTTAACTTCCGGATGTCGTACGATATATATCGACGACTATCAAGCTACAGAATCCTACGTCATTTAGGTCTTGAAATTGTAGGCTTTACGCCTTTTCGGGTCTCAGAAAGTCCAGGCTCTTGTAAAAAGAAGGTAAAAAGCCGGCAAAATGTAACCTGGGGAATATTCGTCTTCCCATAAAAAATACAGACAAATTTCGTTGCCACATGTATAATCTCGATATGCATCGACAAATTCGGCTACTGGAATTTTGTTCTTTTTACCGTAAGCGGAGGATCTCTCTTACATCAAATTTCTCGTCACCTTCTTAAATTATTTTCTTGTCATAAAAATTCTCATGATGTTGAAAATTTCATTAACTCCGGATCTTTTATTTGAGATTATATAAAATATTTGAACAGCTAAAAGTAAGTGTGTGCATGTTTGATGAAGTTGCACCATCACTTTTTTCCACATTAATATCACATTAGAAGAATTTATTCATGACAAACCGAATTTTATCACTTTTAGATCCATAAATAAACCTTCATTTTTATTGACATAATTAGATCCATGATTCATGAGTCTAACTCAACAGAGAATGATTTTTCGACAGTAAATTAACCGTATTCTTAGTTTGTTATTTTATAGAAACAAACGTAACTTTCAAGTGGAAAGGAGGACTATTGAATAAGTGAAAAGCATTATTTTTGCATATTCAGAAATAAACTATTGTTCATATGCTCCGTAAAAACAAAGGATGGTGTGTGCATATTTCAATGCATTTATTTGATAATGATGTCTAACTCAATTAACTTGTCAATTTGTCTGAAAACCCTATTCTTTCGGATATGTAACACATTTCCTATTTCCTTCCGAAGAGACTGTTTCGACAGCTATAAAAAAAATCTTGAGTACCCAACGAGTACTGAATATGTGTGCGGAGAAAGCAACAGCGATTACTTACAAGAGGAAACAGATTTTGTATGCAATCGGAGCTAAGAATTATAACGAACAAAATGATACGAAAAAGTTACCGGGATTTGTAATTTGGTTTCTGTTGTGATGATGTTTGATACAAATGAATCCAACGAGTAAGTAATGCTCGAAATTTTTCTTGTCAATGAAAATTCCGTTGTATCATCAATTTGGTTAATTGAAATGTGAAACCAGGTTTTAAAAAGTTGACTTAATTAAATAATTGATTTTCTTTCGTAGAAATAATGCTGTATAAAATTTGATCGTTGAAATTGAAATTTTCAATTCTCACCATGACGTGAGTTACCTCGTGACCAAAGATTAATTCTATTTTCCTTATTTTAAAATTTTTGCAATAATATAATAAAAAAACGTGGTCTGTAACAGGAATGACGACATGATTTCGTGCACCAATGGATTCATATCATTGACATTGCTCGTGATTTCAATAATCATTTCATTACGAATTTGATTACTGATAAAATTTTCTTCAAGTCATTATCTTATGAAGGAATTAGACAAATAGGATATAATGCAAATATATAGCAAGTGTATGAGACAAACTGTTTTGGAAAACAGTGCATTAGTATGTATAAGTGATCGTAAGTAACAGAAGTGATCATTGATAATTAGAACGATGAAAAGTTACGAAAAGCACGTATAAAAAAGAACGTATTAGTATTATTGGTGCACTGATTCCTCTGATTTTTTTAACACCGTTTGTCGGATAAGAAAAATGAAGTTTCAGCCCATTTTTGATTGCATGGCTACTGATTGGGTATTCTGATTCATTTATATGTCGATCGGACACAGGGCGACGAAGTATTTAGGTTTCGAAAAACTGAGGAATATGATCAGTTTCCATGACTGATTATGAGAATCAGAAGTTATTATACAAATCAGTCATCACAATGAATGTTATCGTAACTATTTTTCATCGAGGCGGGAGGAAGCGACTATAAACGTTAGAGATCAATGTTCCTTATTGCAGACAATTTTTTTTTTTTTTTATATCGAAAAAGAATTTTTATTTTAAACTTACACTGTAATCAGAATAATAAACAGAATCATTTTTTTCTCTGTTATACAAAGTCTCGTGAGACGTTGAGTACTGTGTATCTCACAGTAGACACAATTATGCCATTATAAAGTCTTCCTGTTATACCAAGAGATTCGCGTGGAATAGCGTAATTATTATCCATGCCGAGAACTGTACATCGAGATTGCAATTCGTACAACGGGTGTATTCGCACGTTGAGCCTGGAATATGATTACTGTTTTGTAAAAGTTCTTTGCCTACCTGCCTCATTGTCACATGGAAATTTGTCGAAACGGAATTGACAATTACGTCATTGTGATACCACTACGACTGCGTGGGACGCGTGCCATATATGAAATAAAAGCCGGTGCTGTGACTGGCTTGCTGGTTGTAAAGTAAATCTAGTAACTGAACTATTTTCCATGGGCATATCGATAAGATAAGATTATTATTGAAGTACAAACGATTTGCGATCAATTGACCGTTGGAAAAATCGAATTGGATAAAGATTGAAAAGTCCGGGTATACTCAACGCTCTTTTTTTTGTTTTATTTTTGTTCGTCGAAGAATATCATCAAACAAACATTCAACTTTATGAATCAATTAAGAACAAAACGACGATCAAATGAAAAATTGAAATGAAAAGTGCGAAAGCCAAAATGGTCCGGACAGTTCCCAAAAGAGCAGTTCTGTAATACTGCAATATAGTCAATTGACGATTCATCTATCACGATAAAAAAAAAGCACTTTCTAAACATCACCATTCACCGGTAAACCATTCACTATAATATATTTACTGATGCTGCCATCTGTGGGGTTTTTGTTGTAAAACGTCGAGTCCTTCTTATCGACAATAAAGATTACTTTTCACGACGAATGGTACGATGCATATCGAAGCTAACCTGTATCTTGTAGACGTATGCATAGTAGTGTTGTGAATTTACTAGTGGATTGCAATGTAAAAAAAAAGTGGATCCCTACCACGATGAATCTTTAATCACCAAGTATCTCCACTACCATCCTACCCCACCGATGAAAACTTTACCAGACAAATCTCTATCAATGTAGCTTTACCAACTCTACCGAGCGCAATGTCTACCATTCGTCCAGATTGTCGATAATAGACACTTGAACCTTTTACAAAAGAAACCCCAAAGATGGCATCGTTAGTAAATATATTAATGAAATATTCAGGCTACTTGTATTTTTGGTTCTGTATACTTGGCGGATTGATTTTTCAATCCCCACTTTTTCTTTGCTAAAGTTTAGAAATCATTTATGAAAATTAATAACGCCATTGCTACAGTTTTTAAAATAATAGTATAACTGATATTTAATAAAAGTTTATTGGGCGTGGAATTGGCAGAACATAATTTGAAATAGTTATTTTCTATTTATCTGTGCACCTCATGGTCGTTATTATTTTTATCGTTCTCATTGTTTAAATACAGTAAGTGATGAACTTTAACACATATTTTTGAATTGATTAATTGAAATACTTGGAGAGGTTTTTTCTGTCAATGTAAGGTCAATTCGGAGTTTTGACAATTAATTATTTATTGCCGACCACTAGAACTCAGCAAAATTCGAATAGTAATATTTCCAACTGATGACCTTGTAGAATTATGAGAAAAAAAAAACATTATTCGGTTATTGACGGCGACTCAATCGTAGTAAAAGCGCTTTTGTCGTATTTTTTAAGCTTCTTAAATTTATAAAAGTACAAATACTGATATGGCAAGGGAAAAAACCATTTAAATATGCATAAGAAAAATCGTATCTAGTTTAAGGATTCTTAACTATTACATTACAAAGTTGACTCGAAAGTATCATTCTCATAATGATAAGTTCTTTCATATATATAGGATCATCAATTAGAAGTGTAAATGACGTGGTTTAGACAAGTCGGAATCACTACCTCACTAGCCGGGACGTTAAATTAATTTTTTAATATTAATTTTATCGTGGGTATTACAGGTTTATTTTATTCCGCACCATACATGAATTTAATATTTCTTTAAATCACTTTTTGAATAATTGAATTATATATATAATTTAAATCTAATGAAGCTTAAAAATTTGCTGTCGAGTTTATTCATTGACTGATGAAATACAGACAGTCCAGTGAATAAAAGAAAAAATCGCTACCTGCCCAAAATGCATGGTTACATCCCCAGTAGACAGCACTAAGAATTTTTGCTTTACTTTATTTTTCAGTGTATTGAAATTGAACAGTTCGACGTATATGTATAATACAATGGAATGCGTATCGCTTGTTTACGTTATAGACGCTTCGATGTGCTTGGCATGGTTACGCTTGCTCCTGGCTTCATAGGGGGGGGGAACGTCGCCGTGCCGGTGCGCCGCGAGGGGAGAAGCGGGGAAACGCAACTGGTGGGGGGGACAGTAGCGGGTAGCGGGAGAGTGTGATAAGTCGCAGTATCGGTCGTGCGCCGGCCCGCCGGCCGGCGATATACTGCGCGAGCGCGGTCTGAGGCCTGAACGTCGGTCGAACAATTCAACGCCACGCTTGATCCTCCGTCGATGCTGATAAATTTTACAGAACGAATATATTATAATACAAGTAGAATTCTTTTTTATCGTCAATGAAAAAAAATAACCATACAATCCTAGGGCTTTCGTCGTTACACTGTCTGTTCTGTCACTTGGTATTAGTCTACATTCATCCAATTTTTGTATGAAAATATTTTTTGTTCACTAGGAAAACATTTTCAGCTCGAACAAAAAACTATTGAATTTTAATTGTTATTCCATTCAATTTCGAAATTCTTTCAACCGCGCGCGAGTCTGTTTATCAACGTAGGCATTTCACTAGATTATAAACCGAGTCTTTTGATAGAACGAACCAATGACATTGAAGCCTTTCGCTGATAATTTAAATTATATGTATACATTGTTTTGCATTTTTGTTCTGGAATTGAAATTATTTTTCTGATTAAAATCAAATGTTAGGTGTGAACATTTTCGCAAGTAAAGTTTATAGTGCAGTTTGTGATTAATTAAAGTTTCAATGAGCAAGAATGAATAACCAATGAATGCGTGAGATTAATCAAATCATTATATGTGCGGGATTGACATTGAAAAATATTAAATAATCGTTATTATAGAATTCGACTTCATTCAATGGAAGAAAACAAGTCAACCATGATTTAGTGAGTGTCTTGTGCAATGGATCTCAACTATGCAATACTCGAAGGGCTTTGCCACACGTAACTAATGGATGACGAGACCCTGCGGAGGTGGAACAAGACATCGAACAGTGAGTAAAACTATCATTTTTAATGCGTTACTTTTTTGTATCGGATTTGCGATTGTCGAAATGTTGAACATTGTTCGATTGTCACTATTTTATTTGGAAAAAAAGCGGTTTACCATTGGACGATCTAATTGCGCCACCACGAACCACCGTACGACCACCAAAAGATTTATGTTGAAAAAAAAATCAATTTATTTGACTTGTGGGGGCTAGCACAAAGGAGGTGCGCTCCGTAGTGTTTTCTTGCAGTAAAAATTTGCTAAACTAGAGTTTATTTGGTAAAAATTCCAGATGTTACACCATTTTTGTAGTAGTTTTGTGACAGTGCGGTTTTATTTGGCTCAACGTGCTGCACGAAGCGCTAGTAGTCGTCAAGTCTGAACTGGACGGATATACCAAGAATTGTGAAGCATTTAGGTTAGGTAGTTTTTTAATCTTTTTTTATTCAAGTACCGGAGTGCCATCGACGATTAAACATCGCGTTATTGTGTGTATAATTTATGAAATTCATTAAATAACGTCCAACACAATAACAAAAAAATGACACTAGCACTTCAATCAGTAAGTAACAATCTGTCAAACCACGAATATCGATATCTGAGTTAGACTTTAACGATAACGATAACCTATAATGCAGTCGGACTGAGTTTCAATTTTCATTAAAATGGAATTACATTTATTGACACTCATTGAAACGATAGCATTGGGAAGCGTTTCCAATATTATTACACCTTGATTTAGTTCTGAATTGAAACTGACGTATTTCTGCCGATCTGCTATTTTGTTCAGTTTCTGTAGGTTATGTTTTCAGTTTTAATTTTATTGTTCTCTTTGTTATCAACATACAAAACAATAACTTCATATTGTATACATGGAACATTTCATGGTAAAGAAAACATTGGAGTTAATATTCACCTCAATGTAGGGTTTGATAGCAAAAGATTAATTCTAGCGTTTTTTAACTAAATAGATTCAATATAACTGAATATTTGGAATACAAATGAATACTTTTTGCTTTAAGTTGAAAATGGATTTATTCAGATGGTAGATTTTCCTTCAATGCATTACCATCTGGAAAAATATTTTTTATGTTTTTTATAAAGTATTGTGCTTCACTTTGCCAGGCTATCAAAACTTTGCGACTTCAGGTATCTGTACCGCAAAGATCCGTTCACGTCTCAGCTGCTTTGGCAAAAAATGTAACTGCTCGTTACAAACAAACCCCGAAGCAAAATCGACCTTTGACATATGAAATGGCTAATCCACCTCACTACATTGCTCACAGAAAAGCATGGAATTCATGGAACACTTGTACGTAAATCCGAATGATAGAAATAGTTTTTCAAGATATAATATCGTAAGATACATGGAGAAAATTTATTTCATTTGCAAAGTTACTGCGCCACAATTTTTTGCTGACCTGTGTTAGTTGTTCCTTTTGTATTTGGCATTTAAAACTCTTACCGAACGAAGTGCTTCCAATCATGGTCCAGTTTGTTCTTAGAATTCATGAGAAGAGTACCAAGGATTTATTTATCTGATCGTTCAGGCAATAGAATCAGACCGATATTGTATAATCCACGACATACTTGGATTTCAACTTGTTTGACCTCGAACTAATGAACGTTTTTTGAATTTTTATTACTCTCGGAATATTAACATTTTCATATTGAAAAGTCACTAGATAAAAAGTACAACAAAGTGTAATTTTCATCATTTTGCTTTCCACAGTCTAGCAAAAGTGGCAACACAGTAATCTGTCATGGAAAAAATTTTTGCTATGTACCACAAGCAGTTTCAATGCATGATAAATAAGTATTAATTCTAAGGAATGGGTTGAAGGTTTGAGAAAAACGATTCTTTGAAAAAATACGTATCGCTAGGATCAGGTTATTTTTAACAAATTATAAAAAAGGGTTCCGCTAAACGGTTTCCTTTATTCATTGCACAAGGGGAAAAATTAACCAGCTGTATATTTGTCGTTTATGCACAATATTTTGTCTGTAGAAACTTTTTTTGTTCAACGGTCATGTCAAAAACCAAGATTGAGTGAATCTTAGTATATTTTGACTGCAGTCTACTCTAGTAAAAAGATCGAAATATAATAGTTGTAAAGAATTGATAATTTCGATTAAAGAATTGAAATAGTGTCTGTGCGAAAGAAAATTCTCTTCTAATGTGATTGAATCGATTAAAAATTAAGTTGAAAGACCAATGAGCTTGCTGAATCGTCAGAAATTTAATGTTGATTAGGATGTTTATAACAACGATATTTGCAGCTAATATTCTGGGTGGCAACCGTCCATCTGAAACAGCGATCGAGGACGTCTTCATTCGACGCTTTATGGTTGGCACTTGGCACAACGTATTTGCCAGTGAAATAATAATTAAGAGACAGCACAATATTGTCAGAATAGCTGGTATAATTAAGCAAAATTTGGGCACGAGAAAAGTATATTTTCTCATTGGTTATACAGAAGAATTTTTAAGTTACATACTACAATGTCCTGTTAAATTGGAATTACAGTCAGTTTCCGATCCTAGATCTGTAGTTTTCAAATATATCTAAAAGATCGTATGGTATTGTAAGTACTGTAAAAAAATGCAAAATAGATGTTTCAAAAATATAAAAAATTAAGAAAAAAAAAAAAAAACGAACAAAAACAGTCTGTTCTTTATTATTATTAGTTTATTTAGTTTACGTTGTAACTAACTGCGATGGATGGGCGATTAGTAGGTGGCTCTGGTGATTTTCCAAGTTGAGCCCCTTCGAATGAAGGCAGTCCTGGGTTGGGAAGTATTTAGGCAACCAACTCAGCGTCAGTAATAATCTCGGTAATAATATGGTTTTTCTGCCCCTCGTACAAATGATATACAGCAGTGTGTTAGAAAATGTTGGCTGCAGGTAAAGTTCTTGGTGAAAATGAAAAGTTTGTGATGACTATTTATGGGATAGGCACATAAAAACGTGAGAAAATTTGAAAAAAAAATAATTACTATACTGTGTACATAAATATCCATAGAAAAATAATTCAACACATATTTTCATTTCGATATTTTCTGTTTTATTCTTTCTTATTCGATAAATCGTTACATTCGATCATGATTCAAAATGCAGCCCATATACAATTATTGCATTTTTAATGAAACAGTAAAGTACCAGTACTACCCTCAAAATGGATATTTGAAACCGAGGCGTAGGGAAAATAATACGTGAAAGAAATAGACTCTACTAATTATCGCAATTGTGTACAACGAAGTTATGCTTGGTTTGTTTTTTTTTTTTTTTCCTTTGTCAATTCTACTAGACCACTCCCTTATCCCTTATATGCCTTTACAACATGGTTTCTTTCTTCGTATTTTCAATATCCGTCCAGGTCTCGCATAGCTACCTACTTTGTACTGTTACACTTGAATTTCGGTTTTTTTTTCTTTTATAATTTCTTTCGTTTCGAGTATTACCATTCGCTGCTCCGAAAAAAATGATTCACATACACACACATCCGCAGAGAGGGAAGGAGGACAACAAAAGTTAATTTCTCTAGGACTTAAGAAAACTTTGACAAAAAATCGTCGTTGTGTAAAAAAATATTAAACTAATGATAAATTCACATATTCATTTCGATTACGAGTATAGAGTTTTTTTTTTTTTTTTTTAAAGGTAATTAAGGTAAATTCAAGTTACGACAGACTAAATTGTGCAACTTGTACAGTCTGTTGAAAAGAGAAAATACACAAGGAAAAAGAAAACGAAAGAAATGCGTTGTAAAACTTATACGTATGACAATCAAGGAAACGTCAAAATAAAAGGATAAATGAAAATGATTTTTTTTTCGCGGAATTGGGCATTCATTTTGTATTACAATTTTACTGATATGAAGAATACTAGGTTTTATTCACAACAATCGTGTTTCCAATGTGGGTCTGTCTCTCAATTTTTTTTTTACTAAATTTTAAAACACTATCCCCCCCCACCCCCCACCCCACCGGCCCCCAGCAATAAGTAGAGTGCGAAATGACAATACATGATTTCCCACAGTTAAGTTTGATGCAATCATATAATAATATCGATACAACGAATGTAACAATTGTTATTGGTTTGAAAACAGGAAATTTGTCGTGTGATTATCGGAAGATAATCCGAAGCTTGTTTTATTTTACTTTTTATCCAAGTGTAATTAATTAAGGTGTGAATAATGATAATTTTTTTATAATCCTCGTTGGAAGCTAACGCGAGACCCTTTTCGAATGGATGGAGCCGAGATCAAAGAAATTAAAATCTTACAATGCATACCTTTTTTCTTTTTTTTTCCTTCGTTAGTGTTTGCTTGTCATTTAAATCGAATATCGCTCTTATCATACAACTACAGGCCAAGTTGTGCTGTGCTAAGCGTACGTTTTCATCGATCAATCCGCGTCAATTGATTTATCGTGTTACTCATCGGAAATTTTGTTTTTTTTTTTTTTCGTTTTTGTTCATTCATCTTAGCACCACACCACCACATATATATAATAAATTTACATGTCTATACATAATTACTTCGTCTTATTTTCGTCGCCGAACGATCGGAGTAACAGTTGATTTTAACAAGAATTTTCTTTTTTTTTCTGTTTGCCTGACTTGAAGTACTTTTACAATTATTTTCGCGCTAATAAAAATTCTGAAGACCGTAAAGGATAATATTTCAACTTGGAAATTCTTTCTTTTTTTTTTGTTTTTGGCGATACGATTACAATCTTTTGAAATTCGCAAGTCCAGTCAATTCGTACAATATAAAAAGCACAATCGTCGGATGATAAACGTAGAGTTGAGTTTTCGCACATAAGCCTCGTTACTATTGTTTTTAATATTACGTATCATTTTATAGAGCCGGTAAAATCTGTAATTAAAGATATTTATCGTCGAATCAAATTTCGTGCATCGCCATTCGGTGTTTTATGGTCATTCGGATCTTACCTTGGTTCCTAAGTTTTGGACCAAGCCATTTGTCTATTGATACGAAAAACGTTTATTAGATTTGATCGTTTTTGAGAGCAACAAGCGTATGTAGTATTAAGACTTTTATGTCGAAGTTGGAAATTCCTTGTTTCGGAGAAAAAAGCTTTTTTTTCTGCTCATGTGTGCTCTTTTATTCTTCACTTATTTTTCATTATTTCTTAAAAATGATTTCACGTAATTATAGTTCACTATTAAAAACCCACGATATAAATTATTATCTTTCGTTTACACCGTAGCAGAAACTTTGAGAAAATCAGTTTGCTTAAAATAACGATCGTTGCAGTCCCCTTCGTTACATGAATTTTTTTTTTTTTTTTTTTTTTAATAATTTTTTTGATGAATCACAGGAATACAAATAATAATTTATATCATGGATTGTACAAAGGCAATGTATGCCATAAGAACATGTTGGTAATTTTTGTAAAAGATTTCTTACGGAATAAATTATAAAATAATTTGCAAATAATGTTTTTGCAACAAAGTAACGAGAATTTCTTCTCTTTTCTTTCTTTTTTTTCTTCTTTTTTTATTCATTACGTGTACGAAATATCGTGCATTCAGGTCGAGACTCACTGAAATTCATTAACTACAGTTGAATCTATAATCAATGACATCCGTATATTATTTACGAATCAAAATGCAAATATTTTTCGGCATCAGCAAAGCGCTTTGCTCATGAATGTATGATATAGAATGATTGAAAGTAAAAAAAAAAAAACGACTACCTAATATCAACTATAATCTAAATCCGATATTGATCTGCAACCATGCAACTTGTAATAATTTATCGAGACTGCGAGATTATCCATAATTAATTGAACCACTATTTTCTTGTTTGTTTTGGAGACGATCAACTCTCGTGATCAAAGAAAAAAAAAGTTCTTTTGTTTGAAGAATTAAGAATTACGACTTGATAGATTTGGTGGATCGTATTTTTTTACTCGTATTTCTATTTTTAATGTTATTCTTAAGGAGAGTCTATGGAGAAAAATGTAATTTAATATTTGATTGAAAAAATAAGGGAAAAAGCAGAAATGTTTTTTTTTTCAAAGTAACGAGAGTTGTTCATCTCTGATTCGTGTTTGTATTTTGGTTTTGTTCATTATCGTTATACCGTAAACGAGCGGAATATGAAAGAAAAAAATAACGTATCATTTGTTCTGCAGATGATTTGCTTACGTTTAGGTTTTTTTTTTTTTTTTACAAATTTTATTTATTTATTTAGGCCCGATAACAAACTGTTTTCATTTTATTAAGATATCTCGTTTGTGCGACACTGAAGTGCATGGAAAAAAAAAAGATATTATAAGACAGAAACAGAGAAAAATCCACGCTCAATCAACCAATATACAAATAGCGAATTTTAAGCTTAAGTTTCATTAATTAAAATTATTATGTCGTCGTCTACTTTATACAACAATTTACTACACAAAATCACGTGGTCAATCTTACACGTATACAACTCGCGTTCCATTCAGTTTTTTTCATACTTATTCATAATTATTTGAATGAAAATGATCTTGAGATACATATATTTTTCTTAGAATTCAGATCAACGTTCGAATGTTCAATTTTTTTTTTCGTATTTAATTGTCGCTTATGAGACGAATTTGTCTAAACTTTATCCACATGGTGTCAATAGTTTCTCATTGAATTTAAACTGTAATTATGTCTTGTACGACCTAATTTCCATTATTTGCAACGTCGAATTTTCAAGAATTTTTCTTTACCATAACGTTTGAACTTTTGGACCTAAAGATTTTGAATGGACGAAAAATTCAGTCAAAAATCTGTCATCAATAAAGTATAAAGTTTTCTCTTGCAATGCCACATTATTTTTTATTTATAGAGATCCAATTGTTTGTCGGTATTTATCTATCATTTGAAAGAGAAAAAAGTCGATAACGCATATGAATTATATGAAGAAAACAAATGCAAGAAATTTCGTAACAAACTTTTACAGTTTCGATTATCGCAATTTCGAAGTAGAATAAATTTATAAACAGTCTGAAAGAGTTAGTCGTGAGATGGTACAATGCAATTAATTTTAATATTATCGAATCGGTCATGATTCGGATTTTTAACTGAATCGTCATGGTAAAACATTATGTAGAAATACATACATACTCATATATATTACAAATATTTATAAGTATGTAAGTACATTATTTTCGTCTATGCTGTTGATGTGTATATGTGTGTGTGTGTGTATATATTTGACATTGTGAACATCATTATCATACTTACAGATTAAACTCGCTACAATATCGTCTATTAATTCTTATTCAACATTATATCGTATTTTATGTTACTTTTTTTGTTTTATCAATATACGTGGCCAATAAGAACAGATTTGTACTTGCATTGAAATTGTTTAAGTCAACTCCAATCACTTCGCACAGCCCAGTATAGCGTGTATGTTCGTTTGTTTGTATTTTTTTCTTTTTTTTTTTTGTAATTTATCTTTGTTTCTTTTTTTTACTCATCATCTTCACCATTTTTTTTGTTTGTTTTTGTTTTACTTTTAAAAATACAATATTTTGTCTCAATGGATGGCAGCATTCTTATCAAAAAGTTGGCTTGGAGAATGTTGTAATGACATTTAGGAAGATTACAAGGGAGGGTTTTAAAGGGAGATAGATCGAGAGGAGCCCTTCTAACAGACGCTCATTTGATTAATAAATATGTGAAATTGCTCCAATTGTTAATCTCAATATCACAGAGGTTTGATCGGAATATTTCGCGTTTATTTTCCTTTCTTCTTCGTCTTTTACGTCTTTTTTTTTTCTTTTTTCGTTTAAATTTCTTTTGTAGGAAAATAGGTATCTACATATTACGAGATGATCATTGATGTTTCAAGATATACAGGTATGGTTAGTGAAGGGATTAAGAAATTAACGTAAAGTTATTACTTATTAAAAATGCAATACACTATACATGGGCTAAACGCATTACAACACGACTCCCGTCACCTGGTCATCAGAATTATTCTCATCGTTTTATGTGTTTTGCTTTTTTTTTTGTTTTTTTTTTTTAGTTTTTTTTTTTTTCAATGTGCGACAATCTGGAACATTCAAACTTTCGTCGCTATTTCACATGTCAATATTAGCCGATTGAGAGTAGTTTGTTTTTTTTTTTTTTTTTTTTTTTTTTTTTGGAGCCAGAATGTAAGAGAAGGAGTAGTGATGGGGCTTTTTCTGTGTTTGTGTGTTTGTCTCGCTGTGTTTCTTATTTCTTCTTTCATTATCGTTAATGTTATATTTATCGTTCCGTTATTTTTCTTTTGTTTCGTTATACTTGGGCCTAGATCGGAGCGGCTGCTACCTGCGTGAGATCAAACCGTTACTAGTCCCTGCCGTCGGTGTCATTTCCAGTTCGACTAACAGGGGAAAGTGGTCTGAAACACACAAAAAAAAAATAATTTCGATATAGTTTGGTGGTAAAGTGAATTCTTTCATTCGAACAAAAATTTCTTTCTTTTTTTAAAGAATCAACTTTTATTTGAAATAATTCATTTCTTCAGCATATATAATTTGTTTCTCGATATTCTTAAATGTAAAGTACTTACCGGATGGTATATGAGGATGTGGACATCCGACCACTTTGTGTTCTCTGAACCAGTCGGCACTCAAAGGCCCTAGCAACCCCAAAGGTACCATGCTTTGCTTCGAGTAGAAAATGTAGTCTATTATGCCTTTAAAATCGAATCTGAAATACGATTGGAAAAATAATTCATAATTCGTTTTATTGATTTTTCAATATTGGTATGCATTTTTGCGAAGTTGGTGAAAATCCTGTTACGCTTCTTTTTTCGACATAGTTGAGTTTTTTACAAACATTCAAGTTATACGTTGTTCTCTTTTCATTAAAGATTAAGGTGGAAATTTTATTTTTCTCGAAATATGAAACGTCACCGAGAAAACGTCACTCACGCATTTGATAGAACGTTTTTAAAAAAATCTGTAGTATTGAAGAACAATGACTACAATGGAAATGCTTTAAAAAATCAAGACTTCGCCAGTTTTGTTTACATTGAAATAAGGTTGCTTTGGTGGATTTCTATTTTTACTGTACTTACGTATAGTTGGTGTAGGGCATGATATCTTCACTGTATGCAGAAGCTAGCTTGAACGTGTGGGTAAATTCGTTTGGTTTGTCGCAGCCGGATATTTTTTGTAAGCACGTTTTATAAGCCAATTCTTTGAAGTCACGATGATCGGACGACACTCGTCCTGATGTCAAAAACTCAATAACCCCTGCAAAGAAAATATCAAAGATGTACCACTTTATTTCTACTTCAATTCATGTATTTAAAATTAACAAAACTTTTTTTCAATTCAAAATTTTTGAACGATTGTTAAATTCACATATTCAATCATTCCTACAAATAATTTAAATTGCATGGTTCTTTCTTCTTCGAATTTGAATTCATTTGAAATCGGTATGGCAAATGAAAGTAAGAAATTAAAATGACTTACCTGAGTCAGGCAACGAATTGAAATCACCGCATAATAATACTTGAACATTGGACGAATCGGGCTTGTGGCCAGGTCTAAAAGATTGTCCCGCTTGGTCCAATATTGTACGCAGTTCGTTACTAAGCATCATCGTTTGGATGAGCTTGACGTCACAATACTCCGGATCCCAATGAATGTGCGCTGTGCAAACTAAAATCGGTTGTTGAACTTGAGCGGGATCCGATGGAAGGCCTAGAATTAAAAAAATTCCAAGTTTCGTTAAAATAATCAAAAATACAAATTTTAAATCTAGAAAACTACACATTTTAAAGTTTTAACAGGCCACATAAGAACTTTGGTTTTTTTTTTTTCCCCCATGGAAAATGATAATTACATTTTCTTAATTTTTGATAATCAATCAAAATTTTAGAACGATTTATCCCGAATATTATATTTTTAGAATATAAGTTTGAAAAAATTCCAACCAATCTTCTTCCTCACTTCTGAATAATATCGTTGCACATTTTTTCAACCAGAAATTGCATTCTCTTAATTTGAACAACATCATCAGCAATTATGTCAACTTTTAGAGCGATTCTGTCAATTTCTGATTTTGGTATGAACTGTCACTATTATAATCATTTCAATATCGAAAAAAGTCTGATTTTTCTAAACTTTGACTTTTTTTTGGAAAATATCATATAAGCATCAATTATATGTGATGGAAAAAACACAGAAGCATAAACTCAAGTTGATGTCAGTCGACGTTTTTTATTTACAAACGATTACAAATAGTTTAGACAAAAAATATTGTTGCCGCACTTGGAACAGGCACATTAAGATGGAGAAAGAAAAAAAGCATATGCAAATATTGGACAATCGAAAAAATAGATCACAAGATGTACAATGATAAATAGGCATTTTTTCAATGTCTAAACTTGTTTCCAATATAAATTAGAATATGACGATGAGTGTGAAAACTCCATAGAGTAGAACGCAGGGATAAGCGATTAGAAGGCGTTGTTTTTCTTCGCCTGACATTGCACAGAAAAGTCTCGATGCGGACAGAGTAGCCCAAGTAACAGCGAGCGCAGCAAGGGCTAATCCAAAAGGTCCACGAAGTGTTGTGAAAATACTTAAGCCGGCTAAGGCTACGACCGGCAAAAGACAATAGCCAAGAACTGATGCAACCGACGCAAGTGTTATATTTCCTGTACTGCTCATCAATGACTGTAGAATGTACATGAGAACGCAGGAAGTCACAGCTAGTCCGTAAACATATCCAAAATGAGCTTTTGATCCGGCGAGAAGTAGGAATCCAGCGAGCGCAAGACAAAAAGCCACAGGACCGGCCAAGTCGGAATCTTGTGTAAGATAATTAGCATCGTCAATTTGTCCTCTTCTGTGAAAGGGATTCATGACGGCGAGCGTCTTTTGTATTATTCTATCAGGATCTATGCCCAATTCTTCCAACAGTGGCGGCTCGTCCTCTTCTTCTCCGAAGCCGGGAGGTGCTAGAGAATAAAGTTTCACGTTTTAATATACTCCAGTATTAAATAAGATAAAATTCATCAAAATATTGCATAGAATTCTTATTATACTATTTTCTGATTCAACTTTTTCATGTTTCGATGATGAAATTTGGTCACATTATTTTTTCATTAATTCGATGGAATCAAATATAAAAACAAGGCAAAATATGTTAACTTTGTTATCAGCGACATTACGACAAATTGATTATTTCAATATTTATTGAAAAAGTATTCATTATTCAAAAAAGTTCAGTCTCATGGCATTCATTCGCACTCATTGTAGAGACACCAGGTTGGGAGTGTCAATTGTTACACTGAAATTTGAAGAACAAAACTTGTTTTGTCGCAAAATTGTTACTGAAGCCGAGCGTGTCATTTTTCATGATATTGCTTCGAAAGATTAAATTATTTTTTGTTGGAACAGAAGAAAATGAAAATTCGATAGAATTGCATCGTTTTAATGATTAAATACGATCATAATTAATTTTCAATCAATGAGCACTTCAATAATAACTTGAATGTTAATTAATTGGAAGTTACTGTTATTATTATTGAAATAGTTCGTATGGATAAAATATTTGCAAAGAAAGTATAACGAACCTTTGAAATCATCTCCAGGGTACATCATTTCCCCGGTGTACGCATTTTGAGTTGGATCTAAATAGGGTCGTTGTGTGTAGGGTGAATATTCCCCGGCTTGCTCGTCGGTGTACGATTGAAACTCAAATTGTGGGTTAGGTTGACCAAAGCCTGATGTTTCGAAGTTCAACTGACCCTGAGGTGGTTGAGCCCAATAATTCTCCTGTCCCGAGTAACCCGACATTTTCATAAGTCGTTTTGTTCAATTATCTTCTCTATAATTGACTGCCGAATTTTAATGAAACCCAGGAATCCGATGACAGCGATAAGATATTATATGTCCACACATAACGCGCATATGTCAGCTGTTTTGTACATTTATTTTTTGTTCGATCTTTGCACTTTCGATTATCGAATCTGTGATCGAATCTTTTCTTTGATCGATTATTAGGGAAATTCGATTATCAGAGTACCGTAGCAATAATACATGAGAAAACAAAATATCGTGTCAACGCCACTGTTGGCGCTGCTGTTGGCCAGCTCGGGTGAATCGTTAGTTCGATGAGTTGCCGCGAGGTATTCCTACAGATATCGCAAATGTCTTCTCGTAACTCATACGTTTTCGTCCGTGAATCATGCATATTTTACATGCATCACTGAGTCGTTTTTATTTTTTCTTTCACATTTAAAAATGCCTGAATACTAGGAAAACCGAAAACTCAAAAGTTTTATACGAAAAAATGTATTTTTGAAGCACGTGATGGAATAGTTTGGCCTACTGAGAAATCTGCTTCATGTTGAAAAAGGTTGTATTTTGTTTCATTTGCCAACTTCGTCAAACGACGCTATCGAAGTAGTGTATTTAAAAAATTTTCTTTTATCAATAACTTTTAATTACTGGACCAATGAAGAAGACCCAATTTTCCGACGAATTGTACGTTTCAAATTGTATACTTGTTATGAAACTAATAATTGTACCGGAGTCTGAAAATTGTTTCATTAACTATTCGACTACGGCGAAATGTTTTTTCAAATATTCGTTTGCACGACTCTTCCTCGTTTATCTATCATCGACTTTACCCTTGTTTTTTCATCGAAAAAACTCACGAGTCAATGAGAGAAACGCGGGTTTAAATTAATTAAAAAAATAAAATAAAACGAGAGAGAAATAAAAAAAAGACAGGAAGAGTATAAAATATTCGCCAGACTCATCGAGAGAGTCGTGCGAACGACGCGCACTCGAGATGAATTTGCAAGATACCGATTGGCAGGTGAACGCACGCGCGCGTTACCTTTACCTCTTTCTCCCTTACCCCCTTATGGTCAACGGACTGTACAGAGCTCGGAAATTATAAAGCAAACTTGCTTTGCACGATCGAAGTGGTGGTGTGGTCCGATATATATACTGTCAAGGCCAAGCGCATGCATACTTCGTCTCTTATTTTATTATACAGCATCTCTCTCTCTCTCTCTCTCTCTCTCTCTCTCTCTCTCTCTCTCTCTCTCTCTCTCTCTCTCTCTCTCTCTCTCTCTCTCTCTCTCTCTCTCTCTCTCTCTCTTTCTCTCTCTCTCTCTTTCTCTCTCTCTCTTTCTCTCTCTCTCCCTCATTCGATAAGAGCTCTCTTATAATAACTTTAACATATACGTAGAGAATAAACGTCTGATGTTCTGGTAATGTTCAGAATGGTACGAGAACGAAAAAATTTTGAAGCCATCTTCTAAGACTATATTTTATGTGCGAGTGAGATGTTTAATCGAATTCAGGGTAATTATTCAGAAGTGAGGCTCCATCTACAATCGGATTGAAATTTTTTTATATGCATGCCCACCGTCAAAGGACTTAAATATTGATATAACTATGATGTCGCATGACCAATAAAAAAAAACAATAATATTTTATAGATATAGGCAGATATTGTGGCATATCCCAAATATGATAATTTTTTTTCTTTTTTTTTTTTCAGTTAATAGCAATGTCGAATAATGATTTCATTCAATTAATAATCATTCGAATTCATCACCAAACGATACTCGACCAGTTATGATAATTTCGTTATCACTGATTTTACATTTACTCTTGTAAGAAGTGACATTCTTGACTAACAATGAACATCAGGATAAACTTTTATCCGAAAAAAATGTACAATCGATTACATTTTTTTTTTTTTTCCATTTTTATTGACTCGATTGACCGTACTGTCAACACACACACGCATAAACAAATTATCTAAGTTCAATTCAGGACTTTTTTTACAGATAAAAGCTTATTATTAGGCTCACGTAGGAAAAATTGCAAATACTGCTTAACATTTTTTTTTTTAATACTAAAAACTCGTTTCTACGATCGAAAATAGAACTGCCACTCGAATGATTGAGACGTATATAGTTTTCAACTTCTAATGGTTTTTGCAAATATTTTTTAATCAGTATAGTTTTTCAAGTGTTATTCAATGGTTCAAGGGTTAGCGCCTCGCAGCACGATGGCAGCACCGAATTCCACCTTTTCCATAACTATTTTCTAAGTAATTGGCAAAGTTTTTACTCAATTCTTTTCCTTTCTTTTCCAACTTTTTTACTTTCTTTAATAGCAGTCATCTATTGAATATTTTATTTCGCATGAAATGATTCATGGTTTTGTTGAGGTTTGAAAAAAAAGAAAAAAAAAGAAAAAAAAATTAGTGTGATGCATTTGAAATTTGTAAAAATACTGAACAGTCTATTGAACACTTTTGTCGATACATTGAAAAGTTGGTCTGATTTTTTATTTTTTATTTATTTCGAAAGCCTCTATCACATGTTAAAATTGATGGACCAAAATCAAAATTCCCGGTGTGCTGACGTGTAAATGTAGTTAAAATATCAGTTAATTGAAATCAGTAAATTTTAATTGTTGGTATTTATTTATAAAGCATAATAAAAAGTTAGTAATGTGGTGTGCATTTATAATCACACACGAAATCAATTAAAAATCTAAATTTGTTTATGAATATATTTATTCGTATCTATAGTTTATATATAATAGTGTTTTGTAACGTTCGATGTGAAACGATGGAGGCATAAAAAGCAATTATTTGCAGATCCTGAGTGCAAGTTATTAATTACTTACTCGCACTTGTAGTGATTAAAATGAAAACTCAAAACATATATTTTTTCCAAGCTTGATTACTCCAGAACGAATGGTCTGAGATGAATTTGTACATAATCAATGTAGCGATCGTTAGGCAAATTTTTTTTTCTTCCAGTATCATTATTTTAAAAATTCGTTGATGACTGAGTGTATATTTTGTCGTAAATTGTGAAAAAAATTATTATCCTCTTTCGAAAAGAAATTCATCAACTCGTAAATAATAATAAAAATAGAATAAAATTGAATATTTATTGGTTTCTAGCACGAAATAAATTGCAAAAAAACACAGATTAATATATTTTTAATGTTAATACTAAAGTGATAATTCTTCAAGTTTGCTTGGCCAAAAATATTCTGTGCCGAATTTTTAGTAATTAATAGTTTCAGCAAGATCCCCTTTTTTTTTTTATCAAGTCCTACGGATTTGACGTTATATGAGCTGGGTACTTTTAGGGATTGCTGTTTATGACTCTAAATTTGAATTATGAAAATTCAAAATTGATTCGAAATGCAAATTTTAAACGGAAACGATGGTACAAAAAATTTTGAAAAAAAATCTGTAAAATTCTATGATTAGAGTTTGTGAAAAATTGTCATTTCGGTGTCCACAGTAGTTGAGAAGAGAGAGAGAGTGAGCGCGATTTTTTTCATGAAAAAGTATGAAATTTGACTATTTATTTACTAGTAGTATTTGTGCAATTAACACAAAACTCCCTTTGACATAAATTTAAACTTTTGTTTAATCTAAAAAACAAACTAATTAAATGATAATTGTAATTTAAAGAGTGCAATTTTTAGTCATGATGGAACCTACAATTAAATATTCGAGATTCATAAAGTTGCGTGAGCTGGTGGAGTGATTTTTTTTTTCTTTAGTACTTTTGGATTTAAATCTGTAGATATAATTGAGTCGAGAGCGGCAGCGAATTGAGTATTACATAGCTTTGCGAACCCTTAATGCAGCACCGATCGTATTTCAATGAGCATATTAATCGTTCGGATAGATCGTCGGTACAAGCGGCGAAACAGACTTTCTTTTTTTCTTTTTCAGTCCATATAGCCACAAATTTATTATTGTACGGACTTCAGGTGAGCTCAGAGTGCACGCGTTGCGTGCTACTATGCAACTATAGTGTCTTGCAGCATCCCCATCAATTACGCTCGATTGCGCGTTAATTGGCTTGAATTACAGATATGCGTATCCCGTGGCTCGTTAACCATACTGGCTTGGTGCGAAATTATTGCCCACTTTCCCTCTTCCCTCCCCACCCTGTTCTCTTTCATTTTTCGCGGCTACTTAAACGTGAATTATATCAAATATGTCTTTGGATGAACTTATTTATACAGGGTGTCGCAGGTGTAATCATTCATCGCGTGAATATAACATCTGAAATTATAAATTGGACATTTAAGCCAACTTTTACCCTGTATATTATCCAACACGATTAGAGATAGTTTGGAGGATGAAATTTTCTGTAATAAAGGTTCAGTGGATTTTTTTAACATTCGAGCATCCACAAAACGTTGGATGCTCGAATCGCGCGCGATGTTTTTCGAGCTGTTTTCAAGGACTGAATATGGTCAGAGATAACAAAATGTTGCCAATGACTTTTTTTTTAGAGAAATTTGCATGCTTTACAAAATTGGACTCATGCATTTTCGTTCTATTTTCAATAATTTCACCACTGCACGTGAAAGAAGTCCAAGTAATCGTCAACTTTGGTATATCATTATTTTAATGATTCATCGCGAAGGAAAAAAATTGTTACAATTTTACTCGTTAAATTTGGTTTCAACGTGTAGAATGAGGCGTTTATTCGATTGACAAAAAAATTCATTGGTTATGGTTTTTGCTTTATTGTTTTTTTTTTTTTTTTTTTTTTTTCATACTTGAAGAGTTCATTATTTTGGGATCTCAAGACTGTGTATTTTGGTTGATGAATGGTGTTTGTACAGGCAATTGAAAAAGGCTTCCAGATTTCAATGATCGTTGTGCTTTTTGGTCTCTGAATTGTTTTTTTTTCATGCGATAAATTTCATGTTCATATCTATACACTTTTATATATATTTTTTATTATAGTCTTTGAGAGGATGTTATCAATCGATATATATTTTAAAAACGTTTGTCTTCAACGAAGTAAATTGTTTTGCGGATCGATCGGAGAGCTGCAACAATGTGGGTCACAGAATTCAGTGAAAATTTATCGAGTACCTTCTTTCACTCTCTCCCTCTATGCTCGGTTATCTTTTTCGCTTTTTCTTCTTATCTTACTTTTGTCCCCTTGGTCCTCTTAATCTTCGTCTTCTCTTACTTTTCTCATTCCTTCGAAACTCTTTCTCTTTCTCTCTCTTCCTCTCGTTTTATTTTTTTTAAACTACTACTTCTTTTTTTGCTTTTCTTTCGCTCGTTTCCGATAGAAGTTTCATTGTTCCGTGTCGGAGTAAATTCTATGGTGAATTCGGGGCAGGAAACAGGAGGCTCTTCGTATAGATATAACACCACGAGAAATAAGCAGTTTAATGAGTGTCGAGATTATCGATGAAGTTTAGTTTTCAGGCGCGCACAAAACTCGTCGTCGTTATCTCGAACGTTTTTTTTTTTTTTTTTTAACAAATGCACTAAAAAATGTCACAGCTTCCGGTTCATCGACTTAAACTTAAATGAACGTGATCAATTATTGTGCAATAGGTTCACAATTAATAGACTTTTTCATCTTCTCAAAGTTCATTAAGATATTATGCTGCATCGTCGTGTATAATTATTGGTTTTTCCACAAATTATCGAGTCGATTAATATTAGTTATAAAATGAATACTTATTTGACGATGAATAAGAGAAAAAAACACACCAGTTCGCACAAAAAAAAAAAAAAAACAAATACAGCTCTGACGTACTTACCGGAAACATGAAATATTACTGATGTGGAATATAAAATAAATAAAAAGTCAATTCACTTACCATTGTCCCATGCAGCTTCGGTGGTCTTTAAAAGAGCAGCAAGACCAATGTTGTCCTTCGGCATTACTCTGTTCAACATATTGTCCGATCCTTCGGCATTCGCCATTGCCAATTGATTGAATTCCACGAGATGATCTTTTATCAGTGTGAATCTGGAAAATGCGACGCACGCAATTCAATACGTATACGTAGACGTATGTTATCGTTCGAAACGATCAGATATTCGAGCGGATATATTCGACGGATGAAAATATATATACATAGGACTTTTTTTTTTATCAATAACATATGTATAGATATATAGTGAATTTTTCATGATACGTTAAGTCGAATAGTATTTTGATATATATGGATATTGGAATGCATAAATGGTACAAAGATGGTGATGCGATCGAGCAGTTTGGAAAAATATTTGCAACGTCAAGCGTCGTGCTTTCGACCTATAGAAATAAGGTATTTTTCCTCCAGAAAATTTCCTCTCAAACCATCTGATATTGATATATAAATGTATCTCTTGAGCCCTCGAGAAGTTCGCACGAGATCTAGTTTCGTAGAGAAAAAATAAAAATAAAAAAAAGTTGAAACAGAAAACTAAAAAAATTGTCTGAGCAAGCAGGCGTATCACGTAGTACATGTGGAATACAATCTTGTTTTGCGATGTGTGGCACGTAAGTCCAAAAGTACTTTTCCCTTGCAAGAGTTCTGCCACCACTGCCTTTTTTCCTTGAAACCTGCACACGAGAGCTATCATCTTCGGCCCCTTTTCTCATGTGAGCTAAACCGAATTGATAAAAAAAAAAAAAAACTAGTAACGATAGAACATGACCGAGGTGCACGATAAAAAATATTTTGATCTTGATTTGTTCTTTGTCATTTGATGGAACAAATATTTGTGAAATATTGTCGAATTTTTTTGTTATTCATTTTAACACTTTGATTAATTTTTTTCAGGAGAAAAAAAGATTTTGTAAAAAAAAAAAAAAACTTGCTCTTTAATGGAAAAGTTATATTTTTGTGACATGAAATATAAAAATTTCGAAAAGAAAAAAATATTAGATGAGCCGCGTGGTTGTAGTTTGTGTAAATTTTTTTTTTTTTTACATAATTTCGTTTGCGATAACGACAATCCCGAATGAAAAATAGTTGCTGCAAGTGATTAATGCTCGTAATTGTAACTACGATACACGCGTTACGTGAAAGGCTTTTTTAACACTAAACAATCAATTCGTTCATGCTTACAGTGTTAAATTTGCAAACGATATGCTTTTAGGTTTATGAGGGAAGTAGACTTTGAGGTAAAATATAATAAAGCAGGCACATCAGGAAAAGTATAATGGGTAAAAAATTGGGGAAGGGTAAGCTGACAGGAACACTTATAACGCTTCACAGAGTTAACAGCTGTGTCATAAAAGTTGGGACGATAAATCTGGAGCAGAACGGGCTGGTTTAGCACTTTGGCGAATTTTATAATGCACCCATAGATTCTGTTCATGTTAAGTATCATCCATTGTATAACCGGCGTCGTTTTTCCGGATGCAAACTTAGTTGTATATTAGCATCACGAGGTAAAAAATTCGAAAGGGTCATTACGACTATATGGATTGCCACAGTTAAATTCATCGGCACGGGGGTTAATCTCACATACGAATATTCGTAAGAGCTGCGATGTTTTATAATAAAAAGTATATTTGATTATAATTTTTCTCAAAGTGTAAGGGAAGCCCTCGTTTATCATCACATCAAAACTGTTTGATAAGACAAAATTTATTCTGATACGTTCTCGAAGTTTACTGACTCATACTGAGAAAAGGATTTGGTTGAATCCTAAGAGATTTGCTAACTGGAATGAAGCGCCTGTAGTTATTTATTTATCTGCTTGTTTTATGAAGACCTAACGATTCTAAAATTCGCCGTGTATGAAATTTCATTATTTTACGAAAGTAAAATAGTATTTTCTATCGTCTATAGATACTTTCCTGAAAGATTCAGTGGTCCTAGTTTTGTCGAATCAATCGAATCATTTTATTTTCCGAAGCACAACATTTTCGAATAAAATAATATCATTTTTTTCTGATGGATATCCTGGGAAAACAGTGTGCTCTTAGTCGACGTGTATAAATGAATGTGATAAAGATGTAGGAGTTCATGATATTTTTCACTTTTATTCTTACTCCCGTAACAAATGTTCTGTTTACATGTTTTATGCTTGCACAACTATGACAAATTGGCCAGCATGAACACTTTTAGAAAAGAGGGATTGAAGATTTATTTATTAGTTGGTTATTGAGCTTGAATAATGTGACGAATTGCTATGGAAATGTCGATATTCGAACCGTAAAGAAAATAAAGAAGACGTAAAGCAGGCGATCGCCATATGGCGTAGATATATATATATATATCTACGTGTTATAGTTGGCTATGTTACTGCTTTCGTACCGAGAGAACCATCTGCTCTTTTAATATACATATCCTCGTGCATATACATACACGCATAGTGGAGTAGGTATATGTATATTTTGAAGTTTCTAGTTTGAGTTACCAAACTCGAAGGCAGCATAAACGTTTCGCTCCATTTCGCTCACAGGAGTGAGATCAAAGTATCGGGATCGTAGAGACGTCGACGTAGGCATTTCATATCCAACGCGAAACTTTATGCATCTGTTTGCTGTGGGCTTTGAACACTTTATAGCACGAGTACCAAATACATACGAGTAGTTTCTATCTCTCACTCCTCTACTTTGTAAAGGATCAAACACAATATTGATGTAATGGAAAAGTTTCGTTAAAGTTTCATAAGGTAAATATCAATTCTTGAAGATTATTTCAGCAATCATGCGAACTACGTGGAAAATCAATCGGATAAATCGTAATTTGAGTAAGGTCAATCTTGACACTATGACATGTGACATTATATTGTAGAATGTTGATACTTTTAACTGTTTCGGGTTTCGTGTACTTAAATTATAATGTCGAGGGTTTTTATTTGGGTAACCATATCGTCTTATGGAGAAAGTTTACCAATAGTTCAATTATCACTGTTTTGCTCATCAATGTTATAATTCTTTTTGAACACGAGGATAAATTCTTTGACATTGGTTAATTTATCGAAGTTCGTGAAAAGATCATAACCGTCGATCGTGCTTTAAGAGAATCAGGTTAGAAATCATTCGGTCAATAAACTCTTGGGCATTGAAGATTCTGGTCGCTCCTTTCAGCAATTACGGAACATAGAGAAAGAATTATATCTATATAATGTTTAGTTCTATAGACTCGAATGAACATTGAAGAAGTGGAAAAGTCGTCCGGTAACTTGGCGAACGTTAACTGCAGTTTCCGATTTAAAAGTGGCGATTGGTAATTGCAATCGCCACGTGCGCGGCTTGAAAGCTAAGACATTTGGTCTAAGTGCGCGGGCTACTGTGTCTGTGGGTTTATATATGTACGTACATACATATATTTCGAATCTACTGCTGTTCTAGCAGTAAAGTTGAAGAAAAAGAAACGAGAAGAAGGAGAAGGAAAGGCGGAAATTGAACTCCTGGTGAGTTTGAGTTCATCCGGAATTCGTGGTCTCTCCTTCTGCTCGCCTATTTCTTACTCTCGTCGAAAGAAGATCTTGTATAGATGTTCTTTTCACCCTTTTTAGTTGATAGTTTATATGAGAAACGAGTGAGAGCTTTTAAAAATATTGAATCCATTTGCGCTCAGACAGGGTATTGAAAGTTTAGGAGATGAATTTTAGCACATTGTTGTCAGACTTTGATCAACGTTGTCATCTTCGTTATTGCATAATAGATTTTTTTCTTTCGGGAAAAAGGTCAAAACCACACTTGCAATGTTCACCCTCTACGTATAAGAATAATATCTGGCAAGAGTATCAACGCAAAACACGCTCATTCGTCCCTTTCAACTAGACCAACGACACTAAATGTTGTTATCTCTAATGGTTACTTTTTCTGAAGGACCACTGCTCGTTATGGAGATATATACTTTACGAGACATTAATAGAGCGCGATATGTTGCAGATAGTATGGCTATATACTCTTAGTGTGACAGCCTTATCCCGGAACCTAACCTTACCGGAGGACATACTTAAATACACAACCGCGACAGAGAAACGCGATTGCGTGTAAGCATACTTGCCAGCTTGCTATCTTCTATCGTATATACATATAGACGTAAAGTACTTGCAGCACTTCACCCACTATACGTCAGGATAATGGGCTTTCAGGACCGTGTACGCAATGATCTTGCACCTGCTGACGCGAAAACACCCCTGCGACACTGAGCACTAAATCGATATTGTTGTAGGGTTCATTGTTTCCCGACATAACGATATATATAACTAAGTCAACAAGTCTGCAGCGAGAGATAAGAGCTGCTTACGAATGGGAAATTGTTGAAAGATGGTGTGGTCACCTTTTTTTTTTATTGATGTGGCGACCATTTTGCGCATTGTTAGATGTCTTCATTTTCAGGATAATATGGCAGCGTTGTGGCTTACATTCTGGACAGAACGTAATGGCTGTCTCTTAGATCGTTAAGTGAAGCAGGTTGATTGTTAATCATTAAAAAACACAATGAAATTTAACACGATGTGCAGTAGTCTGTAACTTGTTTAGTGGTAGTTTTTACTAATATTGAAAACTCGTAACATATAAATATGACAAGATAAGCTACAAAGGATGAATGGGCGAGAAATGCTAGACACCAAGAATCTTGCCGGCGTCCTCATACGAAACCTCGAGCCACTGGCACCGCATATATACGTAACTGAGAGTGATGAAGCTTTTTTTCCGAATCGATTGTGAACGCAGAACGCCCCAAGGGGCTCCACGAGTCTGTTCGCCCTTTCCTTCTTTTCAGTCTTTTCTCAGTTCTACTGTTTCTTTTTTTTTTTTTTTTCTTTGCGATCCTCTGCACCATCGAGTCTCTCATTCTCTCTCCGCGAATATCGTTCAACGACAAGTACAGCGAGACGCCAGAGGCGAGTAAAAAAAAAAAGAAACGGAGTGAGAAACCGCGAACTAGGCGATACCACATAGTGCTATAAAGGTTATCGGAGAGTGTACGAAAAAAAAAAAAAAACCATCCGAAAGAAATAAAAGAGAATTGTAGAGCAAGATAAGGTGGAAAAGAAAGAGAGAGAGAGAGAGATAACGTTTGCAAGCATAAGATCGTTTGTATGTTCACTTACTTGGCTGTTCTGAAGAAAATGGCACATCCATCGACGTATTTGCGGTCGTTCTCAGCCATCGTTTTCGCTCGGGACTTGGGCGAGAAAATCCCGTCATAACCGTCATGCTTCAGTTCCGGCAGGAAGAAATTGTAAAATTGATCAGTCTCGACTTCCTGAAGACTGATAAGATCGGCCGCGTAATGACGTATCTCGTCAAGTATGCCTTTTTTCCGATATTCCCAGTCAAGTGCCCAGCTTGGACAGTAACCGTACATCTGTCGCGTCGCGTACTTATCGCAAAGAACGTTGTAACACATCACCGTAAATATGCCTGAAATCATAAAAAAAGAAATATTCTATTATGCTTTTGATGTCAATGTAAATTATTTATATTTATAAGTATCTGAAAATATCTGCAATTTTACAATCTCAAAAGTTACACATATAAAATATCCTTGTGATATTATATTTGGATTGTTATACTAATGTTTTTTTCCTCCAATTAAGGACGAAAGTTCTAGTCGAAAGCGACCGATTTAGAGACAGATAAAACTTTCTGGTACGCTCTTTGCGGAAAAACTTTCGGCTCAATTGCCTTTTTTAGTCGTTTTTTTGGAAAGTCTAACTTTGGGCTTGATCTTAGATGGCATCTCAATAAATGGTGAACTCCCGAATCATCATTTATATGAATATAATAGTTTCCATTAGGACATGGAATGACTTGAACTTGGTCAAGTAGATTCGGTCAGGGGTTATGATCGTTTAGCACAAAAAACTTGTGTTTTGACGGTATATCACTTTTAATGTAAGCATCTAACGACCAGGAAGTACATTTAATCTTTAGAGCTTTATCTTCGGAAATGCTCTTTGTTTCTTCCTGTACGTTCAGTTCCATCCTTTGAAATCACCAGGGTAACGAAACTTCTCAAGTTGTTTGGCAATTTGCTGGTGGTAATTCCGTTCGATTTAATTCCCTCTGAAGGAGACACTACAAGTGTGCGTCTCTTCTGCACTCCAGGTGTACTTACTTGGCCTCTCTTCACCGCAAATCAGGATCAGACGAGCGATCTTAGAACTCTCGTTGCGCAACGTACTTTGGTAAATCCTGTGAGCGATAAGTCGTGCAACGGTAGTATCGCAACTTGTACGGGAGACACGATATAACTATAGAGATTTACCTAAGGCAGATATATAGATAGATGTAAAATGGTGTTGCTCTTCTCTTGAGAAGAGAATTCTCAGGTTCGGTTCGAAGAGGCGCTTATGCGGTTGGTTAGCCCGCGGCAATCGCATTTGGGAATATAGCATACATCCTACATTGCCGGACTGGTATTTACTTCGCGAGTATCCCTCGGTCATCCTAAGGCTCAACGACGAAGGGTATCTAATAGAGAGCACGAAACCTGAGCTACGAATAGGCAATAGAGCGAGTGAGCCGGCATTAAACTCTTGGTCTCTGCCGGATCTTGGAAGCGTCATCCATTTGGTGTATATGTTGTGTCATAGTATTCTGACTGGATATTCGGCAGGTACATGTTTCTCGAGTACTAGGAAACCAAAAGGGCGCGTAAACCATTTCACTTGACACGTAAAGATGCACTGGTTGCGTCCGTTTGTCGCACCACAATCAAGTTATCCATGTACAAGTATTTATATATGCATATATACGTAAGCATTCTGAAGTACTGAATGGACTCGGCCGACCAGAAATTCCTAGAACATTTGTTGGTGAGCAGCAATCGACTTGGGTGGATGTTAACGTCTCGTCGTTGCTGCTCTATGACTATGTCCGATACGAACTTGCACGAAAAGCTTTGCAGGGTCTCTAGCTTTTAGTAAGCTAGAGCATCTATCTATGGCAGACAGTGGTAAGAAAGCGAAGGGAAGAGAGACAGAGAGAGAAAGGGAGAAGAAATAATCGCATAACATAAGAGACTGGAGTATCAGACTCGAAAGCACACGCAGTTTCTTGGTTTTACTGCTGCAATGAAATGCTCAGTCGAATCGTTTACGACTCACTTTATCCCAATTCTATTTCCTTTAGCGTTCAATCTTATACTCGCTGTTGTTCCGATCACAACCGATCATCTTACTGGCAATTTTACCGTGACCACGTGCAATTGAGAATGGTTACTTGATTTTTCTCTCCTCACTGCATCTTCTTCTTCTTCTTCTACTTCCCTTCCAAGTCTTTATCTCGTCTGTCTTTGTATTCGGAGGTAGTGAAACAATAAAGCGATCTCTGTTCTCATTCGTATGTCAGCCTAAGTTTACGAAGCTTCTCCTTGGAGTCGTTGAAGTAAACGAGTGAAAGACAAGTGCTGCAGTTAAATAATCGACCGCAAAATCAAAGAGTAATTTGATTTGGAGGAAGCTTGATAGCCTGAACAGAACCCGCAGCTCATTCATTTTACATCCGATGCCAAAGCTGCAGAATTCAAAATGGTTGAATGCCCTTCACGAACCTATTCGTTTTATAGTTTAGCGCGAGGTATTTTATGATTATGACGATGATAAAAAGAATTTTCAAAGGTCTTGGTATCGTGTCTAATGTGACAGTGCAAAGTCGGTTGAGCCTTGACGTTGGAGGATAAGAGGATCAGCATAAAGTGTGCCTTGGAGCATTACGACCGATGTATGCATAAATTGTCAAGCTCGTCGGAAGGGTATACACGTAGTTCTCACAGCTCGGTAAATATACGAACTAGCATTGCGAGATGGTACGTTAAATGTATTGCATTGATGTTGCGTGTCTATGCAGACACATGCATTTGTATATAGAAATTTGTACATATGTGATTCACATGGTGCATTCAAGTACACATGAAACTTATAACACGCGCAAAGCTCCCCAAGTTACGTACCTACGATTCAAGATCCAATGAAAATCCTGAATATGAATTAGACGCGTGTTTCAAGCAGATACGAAGTCTTAACATGATTTCCTCTTGCAGGAGGCTTCATAATTTAGTCAACCTGCACAACAATCTCGTCCATGGCTCCATTCATCGTCCTTTGAGGGAACTCGTTCGAAAATAAACATTTTTACATTGGGCCCCAATCAGAAATGTCAAACTTATTGTTCCCGATAAAAACCCGCATGTATGCCTCAACGTTCTATTATTCTGTACCATGGATGTGAAATATTTTCGATCGACAATTTGCGAATTCCCGTGGATGATTTTTCACCGTTGCAAAATATTATTCTCAAGACACTTTTCCTATAGGGTATATGCAGCGAGGTTAGATGAAATCGTAGGAAATGGAGTGGATGGGGAAAGAGAGAGAGAGAGAGAGAGAGAGAGTATGTAAGAAGGTGAACAGGCGTGGGTAAAAATATATGTGAAACGATATTTTTCAATTCTTTCGCTTCGTCGGATATATAGGAACGAAGTATTATTACGATCCACTTCTTGTTATCGAAAGAGCATACGAGGATTGAGTTTAGAAATCGAAGGGGTAACTTTTCAAGTGCACGATAGCATTTGAGTTTTTTTTTCTTTTTTATTTCACGTGTCCCGGATCATCGATATGTCAGCTTTGCGAGTGTATCGGGATTTCACGAAAATCTGAAACACATTTTTCGTGATTTTACTCGATCGAGAAATCCTGCCGTCCATTTCTTATATTCTTCTCAGCGAGGTACGTTAGTCAAGAGTCCAACTGCAATATATTTGTATATAAAAATATATATACTATCTATAGATATATAAATAGGTATGTATATTCGAACTAATTTCGAGCGGAAAGAGGTCTCCCGCGTCTTCTCTAGGAACGATGGACGACCCGGGTGCAGCGTGTGGTGCAATCGCAGTAAATCAGTGGTTCTATTACGGTGAACGCGAGAACGTCGACGACGCGGCGGGCGACGCATAGGGGATTCTCCCCGTACCGTGGGCTCTGTGGGAGCTTGCTAAAGTTGTTTCGTAACCTGGTTTGTACGGGGTGTAAATAACTGTATACAGTTGAGAGTAAGTGAGAGAAAAGAGATGGGGAGGGATTCGCCGTACGGCAAAATCGCAGTAATAAACAAATATATTACTGCAATCACAAAGATGTATTCACTGTGGAGCAACGGTATGAAGCAGGTGCCAATGAGCTTAGGAGAATCTGAAAATCAGCTTTTACTATAGATTCGAACTTCATAAGTCTGATGATATTTACATATTAGATTGTTTACTGATTATTATATGGTATTGTCAACGATCGAAGGAAACAATTTTCTAGAGCTTTCAATTGATGTCATTTATCCACATTTTACTATCTGGCTTTTGTTAAATATCTCATTAGTCTCGTTCAACTATCCGTGTTTTCTAATTATCTCAATTCTCATCAATGCTAATGTATGGAAGGTGTCTCTAATACCCTCGCTCGTGAGAATCAATCGCAAGATGTGACATCTCAGTAGCCAACAATTTAGTTGAAGCAGAGAGAGAGAGAGAGGTGGAAGAGGAGGGAGGTATCATCATATATCGAACATATATGTAAGCGAATTCGCAGGAGTACGTGGATCCAGGCCAGAGGTGCCTGAGGTTGTATCTGTCATCTCTCTTATAGCTTGTACTGCGCATAGTTAATAACCCCCTTGGCTATTTGGAAGATAACCAGCGTGAAGGTATACCCGCGAGTGCATTAGCTTAATTGCAACAGCTACGGACGACCACATCGTTATACATGTAGGAAATTTTGAGCGAAATCTAGCATCATCAATATCCATCACTTTCTTTTCAACAGTTTTATCGCATTCGCGAATCAGTGCCATTTTTAAGATATACCGTAGATTAGAAACATAATTTGCTATAAAAATAGCTTTTACTGCATGTTCCAGATATCGAAATGACATTTTCTGTGCGCAGGTTAACCTAACGAACCTGATGGCGCAGAAGCCTTACAGAAAGCAAAAAAAATCGAAACAAAACCATTTCCTCTATTCTTTTAGGAGATCAATTAAAATGTTGTGTACTATTTCAAAATGGGTGTGGCAAGTAGACGCAATCAAAATCGTATACCAAGTTAACTTTTATCTAAGTTTCTCTTTACTTTTATAGGGACTTAAAAGTTCGCTCTCAACCTTTACGGCTATAATTATCTAACCTGAAAATCTGAAATCATACCTTGAGCACTTTATCGCTAGGATTTCTGAATATATCATTGCTGTTGAAGAATTATACTCATTTTGGAAATGACTCCAGAAAACCTTTTTTTTTTCAATGACAACGCTATCCACATTTTCTATAGTAATTCTTAGGGTTCTTTTTTAAAGGATCAACGAAATGGCACCAGGATTCTGCCAAATTAAGCTGCCTCGAACGAGATGAATACTTGGTTAGGTGACAGTTTAACCGTGCACACCGGCTCGCTCATTGATCGTTGAGTCTGAGTGAGTTTTTCTGAGTTTCTAATGTTAGATACGAACTGAAATTTATCAAAATTATAGCCACCTGTTTTCTCTGGAACTTGGAGTTTCTCTCGGCCTTTGTGCAAATGCGATACGGAAGTGCATTGCAGGAAGAAGTGGTTGTAGGCAACGCTCTTAAAAGAGCTCACACAAACACAGGACGTAGAGAAGTGGAGGAAGGGTGGGGCTAAAGTGACGGGCTTGAAAAACCCGCAAGGGTATCCAAAGAAATAAAATAATGGCAAAGAGGATTATGGCTTTAAAAATGGTTGACAACGGTCGCCCCCTGTGTACTTTTTCGAGAGATCAGGAAGCCTCGCGCTAACCTAGTTCATTGAGTATTTTATTGCAGGCTCTAAAGATGTAAAATTGAATACCGCATCCAAGTAATGCATTAAATTCGTCTGCGAATCCGATACCGCATAGTGCAATACAATATAACGATAAGATCGATAAGACTCCGTCAGTAGAAGAGAATAGAAACTGCTTTAGTAGACTATCGGGAGTATTGGGAAGAAAAAGGGAGTGTGTATATCGAGATAATGGAAACCACACACTGGAAATCGCAATGCCTATATTGACGTTTGCGTTATCGACGATTCGATAATGCATTGGGTGCATCGTCAAGTGCATTAGAGCTTGGTACTTATATATATACAGGGTGTGTAGCCTCGGATTGTCACTGCGGTACAATTATGTTTTAGAATATAATATTACGTCGAAGCTCCCAATAGGCTTTATATATATACAGAATTATTTATCATCAAGAATTATATGCGCGCTTTGAGCATGCGTTCTGTTGAAGTGGTTGAAGCTAGAGCAGAAACACAGAGGATTAATGTTGTAGGGTATCAAATTTCCTATATGAAAGTCCCTGACTTTACTTGACCATCGTTAACGGTTCGGTTCTGAGAGTCGTCTGTCAAAGGACTTGGAAGTTTACGTGAGACTCGAGTGATTTATTCGTCATCTGTTTTTAACTCCCTTGGAAAACTGGCCTCCTGTTCGTACACAAAGACACAATCAATGATTTTCTTTTCAGTAAATTTGATGTTCTGATCAATTTATCCTGTGTATTTTTGATCTATCTTTAGCCGGAAAATTAAATATGCTATTTGACTTTTTGGCTCAAAATCTCAGGTAGAACCCATTATAGTTTTAAGGAATCGACTATTTTATAGCCTGGGGCACCCTGTATACTTTTATACTTTTTTTCAACACACAAGTAGATTTTGCTTTATAAATGGAGATCTGGATACCGAAATATATTGCATTGCATACTCGAAATTGAACTTGATATACTTAATTATCGACGAGTTTTGAGATCTAAGGTGATGGAAAAATTTCATGGAATGAAAAACGACACAGTTAGTTGCCTTCTCTGTTCTTATTATTTGGATGGTTTATTGAATAGAATCTGACCGTGCTTGTTTATATTGAAAACAAATAGCTATTAATTTTTAGATACAAAGTCAACTTTATTTTGTTATCTGACACACCATCAAATATCGTTGTGTGTCACTGAGTTTTCCTCAAGTTCAGAAATCGTCGGAAAGAAATTTCATGCTTAAAAAAATCATCAAAAATAATAAACGAGAAGAGACTAGAAAAAAAGATAAAAGCGATTGGAGAGGACGAGAAAAATCCACGAACCGAAAGAACGGTAGCGGAAAAAGGTTGAGTATAAAAGCCGTTGCTACTCAAAGCTAATCAATTTTTCTCACTTCATTACGACAAACATCTTGTTAACGTTGCTCTCAAACAGAAAAGGCAAGTAGAACCACTCTCGAAAACGTGAAGGGTCGAGAAAAAAAAGGGGAAGAAATGGCACCGGAGCTAATAAGATCAAGAGCACTGTGTTTTCTTCTTTCACTCTTTCTGCTGCTTTTCGCCCGATGTTTTTTTTTCGCCTTCTATTTTACCCTTCGGCAACTATACCGAGAGTCCGTTCATATGGCAACGAAACTCTCCAAATGGTGAGGGATATTGGTCGTTATATGAGAAAAAATTATAAGGAGCTTTCTGCTGTTTTGTGAAAGAATTGATATACGTTACCGAAATATCACATATCCCGCATTCAATTGATCTTTCATAATTCCAATTAAACCTGCCTATGAATGAGAGTAACTGGCTGAAGAGAAAGATTTCATATTTTTTTCCTCAACATCAAATCAGATGCCTCTTCATATTGTCTTTGGATGACTGCAAGTTAGGATAATGTTGGCAAAATGCAGTTGGTTTTGACAGGGTTTAGTGTAGATTTCAACGTTGGTAGTGTTCATCCGGAAACCTCAGAAGTTAAGTACTTCGAAAATTTATTTTACGTTTAGCACTTCCAGAAACGAATACTCAGAAAACGTAGAAAGAATTTAGGAGCTTTATTAATGCTTTGATGCCTAATTAGTCATTTATTGCCAGGAGAGTGCTGTCGAACAAATATTTGTGTCTGATGGTATCACCGTTTTTCAAGATCAAGCTTGAAGAGTGGGAAATACGAACCCGGAACTTATTGTGTTTTGAGTTTTCTGCTTGAACAGACCTGGACAGAATTGGACGAATATAGTAGTAAGAGGAAGACGGAGGAATAGATAGAGGGTTGGGAGGCTTAGAGAACGGATTTGTAGATACAGGTTGAACCACAAAGGTCATCGTGAACGTCCTTCCACGTGGGAGGATTGCTATTCCAGTGGGATTGCAGTCAGAGACGAACAACGAGAACATGACTCTCGTACTCAACGGTCTTTGGTCCCATACTCGCAAGTCCATACATACGCATAGCGCATTCCGTGCAAACAGAGAAACATCTAGTGGCCAGTTAATCACTTTAACCCTCAGTTATAAGTGTTTACTGCCGAGAAATGCGTGGTAGCAGATTGATCTGTTAAAGTCACAAGAGTCTATTTTTCGTTGCTCTTAACAACGAAACAATATAGTTGAAAAATATGTTGTACTAATAACTCGTATATGTTGTGCAGTTTTTTTTTTTCGAAAAGTAATCGTTTTTATTTGAATTGGAATATCTTGTATTTTTTATTTTCATGCGGGCAAGCAGGTGGCGGAAAAACCCTGCTTTCCCGATGCTGCTCGAAAAATATCCAAATTACAGGCTTCATCAATCTAACTACCAAAAAAAGGCGAACGAGAAAAGGCAATCGAATCTCATTGACAATTTGTTTTCGTAGGCCATAGATACCATGGCAGGGTGAACGAACGTAGTCCTTTATCGCAAAGGACGTATTTCCTTCTCAATCAGGCCGATCTTACGGCCTCCACTTTCTAAGACAAAAAAGTTCCCAAAGTGTCGCTTTTTAATGTTTAATATTACGATACATCAGGATTGTATGGACCGCTGGACTTCTAACAAAAAACCAATGGATAGGAAAAATAACCAATTTCATTGGCAAACTGCTGCTAGATTTTCGTTTATTTTAGTCCTTTCTTTACGCGAGAGTGCTTTGAAAATATAAAAAAACGAAAAAACCTTTCAGTACCTGAGAATGCAGCAGCATCGAAGTTCACAACGGTTAATGCAATTCTGACGATGTTAACTTTTTAAAATCCTTTGACCATGAGCCTACAGCGGTCATACAGCAACTGATTTACGGTTATAGACAATAGCGGGTGTAGTGGACTGGAAAAGAATTCATTTCTTTAGATTCTCTCCTCTTCGTTGATAGTGAAAACAGTCTCGATTTTTTGTTTGTTTTTAGAAGTGCAATTACTGTTTTCAATTTTTATTTTAGTTCCTTTTACAAACGATGTTTATTTTTTAGTCTCGTATGATCAGTAAAGCAACGTTGACGGAACAATGTGTTTGGAAATCGATTTCATGTCGTTCAAAGGCTGTCAATTAGGCCATATATTACGAAAAAAAAAAAAAAAATCTTGTTTCCATCAACTCTTCATTTTACTCGGGTTCTTCCAATATATCGACAACACTCGACGTGTTTTAGACACGAGTCTATAGCAATCTCGAACAATTCGTTACGACACGGTAGCCAGTCCCAGCGGAGTGAAGAGCATATCGAGAGTCACGGGAGACCGTTGTCTATAGATGTGTGTAAAAAGCTTTTTTTTTTTGTTTTTACTCTTTTTATTGAGCGAAGGCGAGAAGGGAACCCATAGAGTCGATTTACGATACGAGAAAAGCTTAAATGAACGGGGAAGAGTGTATAGTTTATACTGAGATAAATATATAGATATGTAAGAGAGTTATTTATTTTTTTAGTGTTTTCGTCGCTTTATTCTTTCTTCTTTTTCGTTTTCTTCTCGTTTCTTTCGAACTGTACACTTTTTTTTTCAAATACTACCATATTATACTGTATTTTATTTTATTTTCAAACGCAATCGACTGGTCAACGCGAGAGATCTAGTTTAATGTATATTGTACATATATAAAAATATATAGCTATATTACTATGGCATCGTAGAAAGGTCGATCTTGACTTGTACGTGCTCCATCATCGGTTTACGATACGGATAGAAGATTCGAACCTCGTGAGACTTTAGAAAAAGAAAGAGAGAGAAATAGATATCAAGTGAGGCGCCGGGTAGTAAAGCCGCGAAACGGCCACGCTGTCACGAAGAATTATGATAGTGTGTAATCAACGTATGCATAAAAATTCATTCGCTTCTAATATTTATATATCGCCCTATATGATTGCTGTCATAGTGTTAGGTTTTCAATTTTTTCAAATTGACCTTAGAACTCATGTTCCATTTCTTTTCACCTTCTAACCCATCACCGGGCTCGTTATCGATAGTGTTTTTTGTAGTAACATTATTATTATAGCGATGAAGAGACTTTTTGGCACATTAATCTTTCATTTCTTTTTTTTTTTTTTTTTTTTTTTTTTTTTAAGTAAGAAATAATCTGCGGGAACTTAAATTTCATAATTTGACAAAAAACCGAAGAATGCAGGAAATTCATGAAAACTTCAATTTTTCGACATCATAAGATCGGAATCAATTCCGGTCAGAATTCTAGGGCTCCGACAATAAATTATGATATGAAAGAGAAAAAGCCAGGGAATTAATGATTTTTCGACTACTTTTTGATATTGAGATTCATTAATCGTTATCAGGAAAATAAATTGTGTTGCTCTTTCGAGTAAAACATCAATTGAAGTGTGATTGCACAAACAGTTTCTTATCCATATTTATCCATGATTCCAGAGTAGATTAATTATTGTACAGAAGGAAAAATAGTATTGAAATTATAACTACAATTTTTTATTGAACACGCCCTTAACAGATTTGATCATAAAACATCAAAAATTCATAAATGAATATCTGGTTAAGAAATATTTATAATTAAAGGTTTATTTTTGTCCAAAATACGAAAATCACATTGCAATATAAGCGCAAATCAACATTTTTAAAACAAATGATACATTTATATCGATTCCTCGATTGTTCATCATGAATAAATGATCACGTAGCGAGGCATTGAAGATATTATATATTTTGTTATGTGCGCATGTATACAAATCTATATATAAATATAAAAGTATATTTATTTTTGATCAAATATATGTATGGCAAAGTCACGATTGCGAAACGCTCACGCACTCCCAGCATGCAGTCTCTCATTCATTCATAAGTTGCGTTCTCTTGTATCCTGGTGTGCACGCAAGAAATATGTATCTAACTAATGAAGTGGCCCTGCCGGAGGTCGCCGTCGTAACCAAGTATAGCACATATGCTTTTATGTACATTATATAATAGGTGTACCGGAGGCCCCCGACCTGCCGCAATGCAACGAGGAATCACAAAACCAGTTTTGTATTATTGCAATAGAAAAATCATGAAAAATATAAAAAACATATATGTATATATATATATCATCATCATCATTTATAGAGAGAAAGAGAAAAATATAAAAATAGAGAAAGAAACGAGAACGAGTCTTAATGAATACTGATGTGTAAATATACGATCGAACCTTGACATTAAAAAAAAAAAAAAAACTTGTCGGAGTAATTGTGAAGTATGATATTTTTCTGAATCCCGATAAAATTTACGTTCGTGAGTTATTCAATTATGGATGTCGTTGAATGTTTCTTTTTTTTTTTACATAAAGAAATTACGTTGCATTGTCGCAGCACACGAAGATGTCGTATTTCAAAATACGTGAACAGTTGCTGTATTTAAAAAAAAAAAAAACTGGAAAATTGTATTTACTACTGCGTAGTGTTTAGTTTTGTTGTTTTCATTTTTCCTGATCATGCAATCTACAATTTCGAATTCACCAGGTGCTGTTATAAAAAAAAAGTACCATAAAGTCCACCGATCGAACGGATGGAATTTGAAAAATAAATTCAATGTACGTATGTGAAAAGAAAAAACATCAGCCAAGTAGTCGATTTTTATCCACCAATGTTTTTCCATTCCGCTGGCTGATCAACTTTTCCATCGCTGCTGCGCTACTTTTTGCACAACGGCATAGAGTTTCGGCGAATCCGCTCACTGTATAGTTCGCGAGAAAAATAAATAGGAAAATGAATTTAAAAAAGGGTTCATAGTTCAGCCCCAGGGAGCGAGACGATTTTCTGGAGTTTCCAGCATGAGTTTTCCTAATTGGTCGAAAGCGCATCTGGAAAAAAACCATGTTGCACAAACGTTCACGACTACGTTGGGAAATGAAGACTAGATGCAAAAAAAGGGAAATAAGAGAGAGAGTGGTCTAAAGTAGAAAAAAAAAAGAAAAAAATGTCGGAAAAATAAACGCGAGCTTTTGCGCGTTGTAACTATAGGAGAACAAGAGTTTTGTCGTTGGAAAAACCACAAGCGATAAAATTTGAGCTCTACTTGTGGCGAGAGGGTGAGAAACAACCATCGCACTCTCCACTAGGAGCCATGAAAACAATGGCGTATTTATTTTCAGTAAACATTAGAAAGTCGATTTTTCTTTTGGCGTAAAATAATTGTTGAAAGAGAACCATAGTTTCCTTCGGTGACGTTACGTCAGGCAAGTCTAGCTTTCCCGTATTTCAATTTTCCCACTTTTAATTTTAGCCCTTAAAATAGTTATTTTCTCTCGCGTCTCAGGTTTCCTTTTTGTTTTATGCACAATTCACGCCCTGTCAGTGGTGTTTGGAGTGCACTGAGAATAAAGTTTCATTCGAGCAACTCGATTCGCTTCTTGAAATACATTTGAAATACATGGAATGCATTTTGTTTATTCAAAAAACTTTCGGGTGTTTCAATAATTAATTTTATTAAATAAAGAAAAAAGAGAGTTTTGCTGAATGAATGTGCAAGATTTAACTAATCTAATAAAATAAATAATTGGTAGATATAAATATATTATATTCGACGTATTTTTATGAAGCCATTCAATTAATATTTTCTCAGTGTGCGGCTGACTGGACAGTTGACATAGTGGCATGATTTCGGTCCAGTCTGGTTCATAGATAGAAGCGTTTTTTTGAAACCATATCATTTCTACTAAACTCATCACTCTGATAACAAAAGGAGATGCAAAAATAGAGCATTGAAATTTCTATTAATAATAAATTCTCCTGAATATCATCAAAACTATTCGCATACGAGTTTTCAAAACTTCAAATATCGGTTCGCGTTCAATTTTAAGCAATCCAGATAAACTGTCAGCTCTTATGCATGGAAAATTGCATGGACAGCAGGGTAAAGATTTTTCGTAATAAATAAACGAATCGATTGCGTATACACCTATGTATAAAATGGTGATACAGATACAAAGATATCCAATATCGAAATCGTGGGCAAAACTCGCGGTTTATCGCATCATAAATTGCGACTTTTGGTGAATAGTTACGCATTAAATCGATACGTTCGCATACCTTCATACAAAAAGATAGGGGATGTTGCAGTTAAAAATTGAGGTAATTGCGTATTCTGCAATTTTATGGTTTTCAACTCTCAATATAGTTTTTCAAATATTGTTATTGCGTTTTTATTTTTATTTTGGTTTTAATAAATATATTTTGTAATCCCCCTAAGTTTGTAGCAATTACAGTTTCGTTTGCATCGATATTCACCTGTCTCGTTAAATTCTCAGATTTTACTTCAATAAAATTCATTCAATATCGAATACCAATTAACCGCGTGTATAGAAATATTGATATTTGATATTAAATGAATTTTATTGGAGTTAAATATGAAAATTTAATGATCTGATCGAATATCCATGCAAACAAAAGTGCAAAAAAATATCCGTACAAACATGGGATGATTTTATACATGGTTATAATATTTTTTATTGTATATGGAGAGTGAGAAAAGCCTTCGAAATACGCAATGTGGAATTTTTTCAATTTTTAACTCGAATATCCCTTGGTGCGATGAAACACTGTGCGGTGAATGACATTTGGTACCTATACACGGATGTTTCCTGGCGACTGCATGACGTTCAGGATAGTGTGCTTAAAATTGTTATGCAATCTACCCATGATAGTATCGAGTAATTATGAAGCACCGTTCCACGAGTGAGCAACGGGCATTCACACGAACATGTTCTCGTCTCTTTCCATTCTCTACGTGGAAGATCCGTTCAACCTATGCATATTGCTATACGTCAATATGCATTCTAAATCCTAAGAGAAATATCGTGCTCTCGCATTGACGGAGATTGACACAGTGCCCGCAGATATTTCCCAGGCTGTGTGAGTCACGTGGGAAATATCTTGTTTCTATATGTACATAAATTGTTGGTAGTTTGAACCCTTTGTGATAATATAGCGAGCTTAAATATCTCATGAGTGATTACACTTTTACTTTGAAAGCTGATGCTTGAGGCCGGAAAATTGATGTAAGCATATGCTCTCTGGTGTCAATTTGCGACGAATTTGTATTTTTCATTTGTTAGCTAATTTGTTTATGGTGTCGATGAATTTCTCTCTTTTTTCGTCATTTTATTGCAAAGTTCTATCTGTTTTTTCAGTCAAATTCTACTTTGCAGGAAGTTATGGAATAGCATTGTGAATAATGCTTTAAGGGAATAAAATCAAACTATAATAAGGTGATTTATCGTTTCTATTTCGTAGCCTATACAACTGACAAATCTTTGCTTTTTAATTGCGGCTGTCTACTGTCCATTAGAGACAAAATGTTACATTGAATATATGCATTTATAAACAAATTATACTCTCCATTCAAGATGTTGGAGTTTACAGCACGAATGTTTTAGCAAATGACAACTAGGAGAGGAAAGACAACAAGTTCTAGGAGAGATCAAGCAATGTAATAAATCTGTCAAAAATATTGAATTCTTTATTGTATGTTTATGCATAGACACGGTTACTAATAAGATATAACAAATTTTCTGTATTTCCTTTCATATCTCGGTTTCTTGTTCACTTTTCTTCTTCTTATCAATAAATTCTGTCATAAAATTGCAAGAAATATGATTATCCATAAGAGAGGATATCAAACGAGGTCTCACGAAGCAGCTATTCAAGTTGATGGATGGCACCATATGACTCGGGAAACCAATCGTGGCAAAACATATAAAACGTATTTTATTAGGATTCTGAAGCGAATTAAAAATATGGGCAGTTTTTATTCTTTATCAAATTGATTAAAAATGAAACACAACGACATATTAAAATCCCAATACCTTCTGATAATTCAAAGTATCGAACGAGAAATCAATCGAAATACGCTAAATATTATTTAATAATATATTAAATGTATAAAAACAGTAGGAAGTCGATAAAATAAAGGATGTGGTTATTTTATCGTCACTTGCCACTAATTCTTTTGAAAAATTTAATGGGGTTCATATAAACAGTGACCATCGATACAGTGATAGGAAAAATATTCAAGAATATTCAAACGATCGATTAGTCCATCGATTTAAACGGATCAATGTATTATGTTGAATTCAGGACATTTTCATTGCCCGAAGTTATGATTAAAGAATCAATAAAATGACCATTATAAAAATGTTTTTGTAGTAGAAAAAAATTCTTTTCAAATTGACTAATAACATCATTCACTGCCTTTGTTTAAAAATGCATATTCGATACATTGTTACATGTATCTATATATTGAATCGTTCAATTATCGCGGGACAAGAGATAGATTTTGAAATTTATTCTAACGAAAGCTGGAGACCAATTGTAAATGCAGGATATGCGGTAATCACATTAAACGGTGGTTCAAATTCGCACTAATTGTCGTTGATTTTATTCTTGCATATACATTCTATTGATCGCTGCTAAAACATGCTCAAGGAGAGCTTACTTTGTAAATGGTACGAGAGGTTCGCTATATACTTGTACACGTGAAACATCTTTATGCCGGAAGTCATCCTAATGTAGCCATTCATAGGCATATAGCTGCGCCGACCACACAAGTAAAAGTATGGTGAATTGAATGATCGAAGTTTCCGCATTGCTAATAGCTATTATTTAGTAGATACTTTTTTGTTCATCTTGTTTCAATTAACCTCTGATTTTCGATCACTGTCATGATAAGCAACAAGAGTAATTAAGGGCTAACATACATTTAGACATGTAAAATAATCCGATTTTTCAAAATTTTTCCAAATCGATAGTGTTACATTTTATAAGCAAATTTTTGAAAGCTTCACAGAAATTTGATCCCTCTCTGTAGCCATGAAAAAACAATTTTATCTGAAGTTGACACATGTTAAAACATCGAAATGCTGTCATTGAAAACTGCACTAGTCCATTTTAGAACCTTAACGATATGGAACGATATGAATGAAATTCTTTACGGAGAATCTTTACCCAATTATAAACCCGCAGGCGAAAAAAAAAATTTTTTTATCAAGCGTTTTCGATGTTTTGACTTGCGAAAAAAATCTTGTACGAGCAGTTCACATCAATCACTCGAAGTTATTTACGCGAGTAGTTATAATAGATGATGTTCAAATAGTTAATTTTTTTATTTTACATTGCTCTTTCAATATTGATTTGATCATGGGGAGTTGGTTATTAAAAACCTCGATTTGTTTATCAAAACATTGCCAAAGTTTGAAATAAGAGATTAATAAATTCGATATACAAAAATAAAAATGAAAAAAAATATTCGATGTTTCATCCGGTTTTCATCAATGTTTTATCATTTTGTTTTAAATTGATATATATTGTTTTTCTGTCGCGGGAAAAATATCATTCAAGTTATCTATGGCTGGCAGCATGTTTTTTTTCTTTCTTTTCAATCAGTTTTTGTATTCGTTTTGTTTTTTTTTTGTTTACGAACGCTGCTGGTCTATATTTATTACTGCACTTTATCACCTGGTGACAGCAAAAATACGCGTTTGCTGTTACAGTACCGGGAACACACAGATGACTCGATTCTACAGACGATATATTCTTAATCAGTTACGCCACGCCTACAATTTATCGTTGTGATTATCAATTAGAAATCCTCACTAGCATCGTTATTGTTATTATTGTCGTTGCTATAATTATCATTATTTCTATTATACAGTAGCTATTGGGGCGCGGACATTAATAGCTTACCATACATCGGGATGAAGAGTTGGGAGAAAGGAAAACAGAACTCTTGCACTGTGCTCGGAGTCGTTTCCCGAGGGGCGGTTATGTTTAGTTATGCTATTCGTACTCGGAACGCACCGTTAGTAACGGCAATTTAGTGAAAATCATTTTAAAAGGCTGTATGCATAGTCATACACAATGAAATATCTTCATCAAGCATTCGTAACGAAAATTTATTTGCACTATTTCGAGGTCAAGTCTGGCAGTAAGTCATAATTTTTATTTTATTGCCTCTTGTAATATGTCATGAGCCGATATGAAAATAATCCTTCTATTTCTCTCAGTTTAAATATGGTTTTTTTTCGTATACTCATAATGGCAAACAAATTAAAATCTTAAAATAACTTTTACATATTTTTCACGTCCGCTACATTCGTTAATTTTTTTATGTGAATATTTTTTTATGTGGATGTTGCAAATGTATATGGCGTAGGAAAATAGCAATGTATTTGAAAAGGCGAATGTAGAAGTTAAATTTTATTGTTAAATTCATATCTTTTTTAACAAAAATATAATTTTCAATACACAGAGTTTATTCCCGTCTATTTATACCGAAAAAGAATTAATTTGCCTAAGCATTGCCAATATGAATGAGTGGATAATGGGGTTGCAAAAAGAAAAATCGCGTGCACCATATAATTTATATTTACATTGAGTTTAAAGTAATAATCACATATTTATTTTACAATATTTTTGGGCGCACACATTGCATGGATTGCAATGTATGATATGAATATGCGAGATAATTTGATTAATATATGATCCGAAATTATTACGGGATTGTTGTTTCCATAAAAAATAATCGATTTTACTAAACCGAAAGAAAAGTATGCGAAAAATGTTTATTTAAAGGTATGTGTTTGTGTTTGCAGAGGGAACAAAGCTGTACTCACATGTGGGTCTCGTCCTGTTTGGCCTGGTCAACGGTATCCATGGCCTCTGTGGCGGATGATTCGCTGTTACTGCAACCAAAAGCAAATAAGGGTAATTATATGCCATGAATTGATGATAGCGTATATTTGGACTCTCGAAGGTTTTTCATTACCTTCAAAGAGCTATTTGTTGTATGAATAACGGTATTGTTTCGTGAATTTGCCTTGAACAGCAATCGTTTTACATTTTTTAAGGAAATTATACATTTTAATGACATTCAATTATGAGATAACGTTGATTAAATTTATACGAAATGATCTCGTGTAATATATGCGACGGGATTTTGCATTAAATTTTCAATTTTCCTACTGTTTTCATATTTAATTTGTACGTTCAGCGAGTTCGTTTTTACAATATTGCGACCTTATAATGGCAGTTAATTGAATGGACAAGTGATTGGGTGCAGATGTTTTTTTTTGTTTCAATCCACAATGCAAAATTTTTGCAACGTATCGAATAAAATATCGACGCAAAATGGTTTCTGCAAATGAAATATTTCGTCAAATATCGAATGCAATTTTACGATGTAACGCACTCGAAAATTCCAAACGGGCCAAACCATTTTTCTCTCCGACAAAAGCCAACGGTTAAATCAAGCTAACACGTTTAACAAACTATTTCGAAATCGGTATAAAACGTGTTTACGCCTCAACACACAATGTTGTAATTCAAGTATTTTCAGTCAGCGACTAATTAATTAATTCATAACAAAATATGGCGATCGAAATTTTACAGAAATTAAGTAATTTCATACTTTTATAATAATTTCAATGGCTTATTTTCCTTTATTTACGAGTTTAATTGCGAGGTCATTCGAATCAGAACATACGATAAGGCAACACTGTGTATTCGACTTCGACCAATCAGATTATTACCAATAATCGATACTTCACTGATGCATGAGAAAAGAAATTTGTTGGATCAAAAAACTTTCGTTGAATCAACTAATCCCATGGTTACTGGGTCACACGAAGAAAATATTGTGTTCGTGATCAGAACGACGGTTCTGATGAAAATCTGATAAAAAAATCAAGAAAAAAAGTGTTCAAACTCAGCATACGATGTTCCGTGGAGGAATTTTGTTTGGGACTAGCTTCGCAATGATTTGAAAAATTTAGAAGAATATAAAGTCTCCAATATTCACGATCTACGTACTATGGAGAATGAACCCTTCTTCTACTGTAATGATTTTTTTTGAACCGTTATGAAGCGTAGAAACGTACGTAGAAACGAGCGTTGAGCAATTCACGAGTTTGTGACTCTGTTACAGAATTACGTGAGACAGGTTACGAAATTGACCCGCGGTATTGCGTCTTGGGTAATCGTAACCCCGAAATCGTAAACAGAAAAAATCACATACGAATAATAGAAATCTACCTCGAATACAAAAAAATTAAACAATCATATCATATTTTTTTTCCCCAAACTTGAAAATTCCAGTAACATGGTTCTTTGAAGAAATTATTTAAGTTTCAGTTACATTTCCCATCGGGGTAGGGAACGAATCGTAAATTGCATTTAGTTTTTTTTCCTACGTACAATAAAAAGTGGTGAACTTAATTTTTATTTAATCTTTACGATTACTGAGAAGCTCCGCTGAGAATATTATTGTCGGTATATGAGTGTGCAAGCTAATATGAGCGAGGAAATACGGGACGAGAGGGAAAAGAGGGTATGGGGGGGGGGGGGGGGGGGAAGCACGTAGATCTACGTAAGGGAGTAAATGCGGTGAGAAAGAGCGGAGCTAGCAACAACTTCTTGGAAGTCACGTTAACGTCTTCGAAGTCTGAGACGTATAACTCACGAGGCCAGACGTAAATGAGGGTACATTAAAGCTCGGGTGTAGGTCGAGTGTACGAGGGAGGTTGGAACAGGGATGGTGAGGTTCACAGAACGTACGACTAAGAGTCGAGAGAAGAGATTGGGGAGAGAGGGCGAAGGTATAATCAGAATTAACAATTCAGTCTCTTGGTTATGGAGGCGAGACGAGAGGTCGTGGTTGCTCGCATGTTAAAATACATGAATATATGAAGACGTACTATTTTCACTACACACATATGTATACATAGATATTATTCAGATATTTCGAATCAGAAGGGCGTATCCCGTGATAATTGATAAGTAGAGCAAGTTGGGATAGGCCGTTTCAATTTTTAGTACACATAACGCATTCCGGATCAAAATTACAGAGTATAAAAGCCGACATTATTTATTAGTACAAGCAAAGTATTTTTTAAATACTTAAAGTATATATATTCATAGACAACGCAATTTCAAGATGTCCATTTAAGGTCACGAGGGTTTTAAAGCTCGAACCGCCCTTAACGTCTGATAAAATCGTTTTTAACAAATAATTCAATAATATTCTACAGTCACATGATGCTCGCGTATACATAAACGGTTGGAGCAAATGGTTATGGTATCTGGTCAAGTGTGAAATAATAATTATTTTATTTAACTTTATAATAAATTCTGTGACTTAGGACAGGGTTCAATATATTGGAAAAAATTTCATATGGCAATTGGACCACGTCGCCGTCATTTTATACATTAAAAAAATCAATAAAAAGTAGCTCGAAAGCGAAATATATTTATAAAAAGGTTTATATATAAGTACATTTTTCGTACCAGCAATAAATCGTCGAAGTGAAATATAATTTTAAAACTCCAGGAGTGGCTGTAAGACCGAAATAAAATTTCTTTTTATTCGTTTTTCTGATTTTACTGATTTTGGAAATAAATACTGAGCTTTGAATAGATATTTAGTTAATCTCAATATGGTACAGAGGAAAGGAACAGAGGATACAATCAAAGAGACACATTACATGAGATGAGAACGTAGAATTTATCCGATTTTCACTGGTCGTCCGCTTTTTCTCTCCTTCTCTCTTTTTATTTTATGTATTCAGATAGCTATAAGCTTTATACACTTTGCAATTCCAACTCCACTATGATCTCAACTAGAGGGAGTTTGGCTTTGTCGTACGTGTATAGATATACAGGAAAGGCAGTCGAAGGAGTTCCAGGCTGCGAGACGCCTACACGAGAGAACTCTGCTACATACGTTATAATTCTTGACTCGTAATTTGTTCGCACTCGACACGTGCTCTGCGGCAAGCAGTTTGTGTCTTTGCCTTCAAATGTATATATCATTTCATGTACGGAGTCTCTGAGTGCTGAGGACGTGAAGAGACACTGTATACTTTATTAATTCCGACAACTGTAGCACTAAATCGACAAGGAATTATGACTCGTTGAATTAATATTTGAGTCGCAAATGGAATGTCACTGAAGAAAGTTATCTTATTGAAACTTACAAACAGGCATCATTTATAAAATTAGTTTATGAAGTTTATTTTCTACGTAATTATTGATAACGTATTTATTTTATAACACAAAAGCTCGGCTGATATTCGTTTCGAAATATGAATTAGGGAAAGCAGGTTCTTTTTGTTTCTACGTATTTCTTTAGTTTCGTTTTTTAACTCAAACAAATGGATAAAATTGATGAAACTTGCAAAGTTCTCCGAAAGGTTATTTTTTTTTTTTTTTGGTTTTACTTTTCAACGAAAGTTAACGACGAAAACCAATCTACCAACGAGGAAGGGAAGAAAGACCCTTTTATCTCCGAGGTCCCCTTAATATGCAAAGTAACGCTGGTCGAGAGGGAAAGTTTTTTTGAGCCCAAGAGAGATCAGAGACTACGTGGCCCCGAGCTCAACACGAACGGACGCAAAGGGAAGAAAATATACGTAAAGAGAAATAACGTGAGAGGGTGGCAGAAACGAATATTGAGCCATGATTAACCCTTTACTGAGTCATGTACGAGGCAAACTTTACACATTTGCCGAGGGAAGGAGTTTTCTTTCCCTCTAAACGTTTATTTTTTCTTTTAAAAGCTGATCTTTTTTTTTTTTTTTTTTTTTTTGAAAACTTGCGGCACTCTTTCAGTTATGTGTTCTGAGGGGCATTTTTGCCAGAGGCATTGTTATCTTGAAATTTACGACAGAAACGATCGATGAGTTTTTTTTTCTTCATCGAGGGCATTATGTGTCTTCACCCCTAGAAGTGTTGAAGACAAGTACAGAAAAGATACTCATTGAAGTATTGTGCACGCGAGCTTCTATCGCCCTTGATCATTTAAGGAGCTTCCCAACACAAGAAGAAGTCAGATATATATAGGTCGATTTTTCAAAAGTATTTTTATTCAATAGAATGACTGCTAATAATTCCTAGAAAAATTCCACGAATCAATGATATCTTACCATTTATTCTAATTATATTCGTGATTTGTATGTACAATTATGTACGTGGTTTGCAAATAAAAGAGTCGCATAGCAAAAAGTTTCCAAGTTGAAAAAATAAGTAAACAGTTTATAGGTATAATAAGTAAAAAAACATGAGTTGTACTTGTGAGATCGAATGTTTGTTATTGGAACGACTATTGTACTTATTGTTATTACGAGTAGAGCTGACGTTGCTAAATTAAAGTGACGTCTCTCAGCCACCGAGATATAATCTCGATGATCGCAAAGTTTTAATTATGACACGAGGTCTTATGCCTCGATGGTGGTCTGCCGCTTCTGTTAATGTATATATGACAGTAGCCGATAAAGGATGTTATAATATTTACGTGGACGTTTGAACGAAAGATAGAGTGCGAGAAACAGCGAAGAACGGGATGTTGGAAAGACTTAGTTAAATTCGTTTTCAGCCGGAGGCAACGTTCATTAAGCTAGTTCATTACACGAAAGCCTTATTCCTTTTCTCTCTTTCAAAAACTGCTCGCTCATTACTTTATTAATTATTGAGCGCTCGAGTAAGGCGAGCTTCGTATCGTTTCGGAGCTGACCGTGCTTACGAGGGAATGAGCAGGCCTTTTACTCCTTCTCGGCTCCTTATTAATGAGGCATTTTTTATCATTAAGATTTATAGGAATATTTTTATTACACAATTGCATTTATAGGGTAGAAAAACACTGCAAAAACATCTGATGATTTGGTAATATGCGATGAGATGCAAAAGAAAAAATCAAAACAATCGAAGACTTTAAAAGAAAAATCATGTAATATCTCACTATTTTAAATGCCCTTTGGAAGAATATTCCCTTCAGAACATTTTTTTTCATATCTCCGAAAAAGTAAAAGAGTGATTTCGTGGAGAATTTGCATTTTGAGATCTTGAAAACTGAGAGATAATCACGTCTTATAGACGGAAATAACAAAATTACAAGGTCCGCCGAAAATATCCAAATTGTTAAAGGAACGTCCAATTGTTTAAAGTAACATTGTTAAACAAACCCGAGCAATAATTACTCGGGTCAAATGATTGCTCGGGTTTGTTTATTCATTCGTTCAAATCACTTGACGTTTCTTTAACAATTTGGATTATTTATTCAATGTTTATTCAATATTCATTTATTCAATGTTTCTGAGAATCCCTCCAAGATTGTACGATCTGTTCTTATAACATTTACTCCAGGTTGTTCCGATATACTTTACCAATCCCAATATTCTTATAAGACACCCGGAATGGTCCCACAGCCACTCGTTTCGATTCTAATACTACAGTAATAAGACGAGGGCTTAGGGAAACTGTAAAATATCTTCGTCGATGTAGTGAGCTGCACCTGTATTGAATTTTTAGGTGCTTGATAACATTAATTAATTAATTAGTTAGACACTCAAAAAAACTGTCGCTGTATGTTTAAGTAATCACCCATTCACTTAGAGGTTTTGCTTGAAGCATATACTTAGCCTGAAAGATTACCGAAGTTACATATCGACTGCGTACTCATCGCCGGCAGTAAATAATTGCTTGTCTCCTAAAATGATCAGATAATATAGAAAAAAAATTGTCGAATAAATTTTATATATCGAGGGTGTTTCAATCTTGTACGTACATTTTATGCATTTATGCATTAATGACATTTTACGATACCGATTCACCACTTCCATTCGTACTGAATAACGTTCCTCTGCTTCGAAGGAGGTCGTTAATCATAACGATATCGACATGTACTCTACAGATAGCTTGTGCAGATATATTGAATCATGTACCGGAGCTATAGATCCATGCCAGGCGTAAATACATCGCAAATGCGAACGAAACCGCAAAGAGAAAAAAAGAAGAATGTCACTTCGTTTTCTTCTGCTAAGAATCACGCAGGACAATATGTGAACAGGAAACTCGAGTATTCAAGGTGTACAAACGCAAATGGTGAATAAATTATCGCTTTATTTTGACAAGTATTTATTGTTCGATCAACGACGGGTTTATATGGATAAACATTATTACTACATAAATTTACGTTGTATATTGGTGTACGAGCACGACGTGTACCACACGTCGAAGATCTCCATATGTATGACATATGTACAAATGCTCCGTTTATTTTCAAAGCAAGTTTGCCTTATAACCACGCGCTTAACTCGATAGGGAAAAGCAGGCCACGCGGAGTACTAGTTCGCCGAAAATTTGGTAAATTCAAATAAAAATTACGTTTAATTTTAGACCTGAATTCGGAATTTGGTTGATTTGAAATAGGGTTTAAAATTTTGAAAAATAAACGCGAAAATAGTGTTTGACTATCGCGTCTACAGTGGTAAACTTTGAAGAGCGTTAATACTCGCTTCTGAATTGTTTTTCAAAGTCACTTCTTGCGTTTAATTATATAGTTCAGGAGGATGTGGCTGATTCGTGAGAATCTCAGTCCTCTGCCTCGTTTATGCTCCTTCTATAATTTTTTTTCACGTGGTTGATGATAATGGATGAATAATGACGAAATAAAACTGAAGAATAATTTGAAAAAATATATTTTTTGATTGTGAGGATATAGAATAACAAAATTTTTATTTTTATAGTTTTATTGCAACTTGATACCAACGAAGGGTACATTGTTTATTAAAACTTTGTACGTATACTTAGCCTCATAATAGTGGTGCAGAAATTTGTGAAGATTTTTTCACGTGTAATCAATTTTTTTTGTTCATAATTACAAATATTTTATGATAACATAGTCCACTAACAACATAAATGTCAATTTTCCGTGTAAAACGCAAAATAAATTTTCTTGTACGGTTCGTTTAATTGTATACGGATTATAAAATCCGTGGGCACAAGCTCTTTAGTAAAATTATGATATCTATAATCTACGGTAAGCTCTTCATCACAGCGAATTCTGATAAAACGAAAGTTTTAACCTCAAGATCGTTGGGGACACTCATGAATAGAGATTAACCCTTTTCAGACTTGTTTGAGCTTTCTTCGTTTGCATCAGTCATAAAATCAAGAGGGAGGAAGAATTGAAGAGAGAGTGTGTGAGAGACAGAGAGAGAGAGAGAGAGAGAGATGAAGAGGGAGTTAATGGGAAAGATGAAGTTCTTGAGAAATCCCCTTTCGACAATAATCGAATAGTTTATCGTCAAGTTTTCTTACCAGAAGTTGCAAGTTGAAAAACTTGGACGTCGAAGAACCACAGAAAATAGTCACTGGTACGAGAATCGTTAGGAAAGATGGTGAGAGCAGAAAATACATGATGGAGTAGAAGACACAAGAATAGACTTTAATAGGAAATGATCATGAAAACGTGGTGAGAAAATTATTTTCAGGCATGAAAATGGGAAAAAGAAGTAACGCTAGTGCTAATTTTTTTTCCAAATACTTTTTTTTTGTGTTCGACTCTATAGAACGATGATATCAATTGATATTTGTTATTCAAAGTCATCCTTATTAGGGTTGAAATTCTATGGTAAGGTTCACAATGTACGAAATGTATTGTCATAGGGTATAGGGGGTAGGTGGTGCAAAAGGATTGAAACCAAAATATCCTAAACACGTCATCTGAGTGCTTGTTATCTACGAATATAGTACCCTACCGTATCTTATCCCCGATATACTCGTAACAAAACATAAACCTCTGAGAGAACTACGAACAACTGGCATTGCAGAAAATATGTGGGTATGTTTGCGATGAAATGTAAGAATTGATTTTTTATGTTTATATATAACACACTCATATACATATGATGCATTATTAGATCTCTTGCGGTGATGGCAAGAATGGAATGAAATGAAACTGTGAAATCTTAATAAACTCATCCCAAACTTGATTATTAGGAGTTGGGGTCGTACATCATATTAGTTGATATTAGAGAGAAGAGAGTCAGAGAGAAAGAGCGAGAGAGAGAGAGAGAGAGTGAGATGGACGGGGTATTTTTTCTGAATCGAGTCAATATAACGATTGCTCTTCTGTTCAGAAATACCCTGGTAAGCATAATTCTCAGTACCAAAAAGAACGACAAGGAGGAAAGCATGAACAGATACTTGATCATTATAACACTCGATTGCTCTAAAGAGTTCAACTAAATTTTTTTAAAAATCAAAACAACAAAAGTAACATTTTCGAAGTATCTTGCGTACATATAACTGAAAGTATATTTGCAAAATGAAACATAAAAAACCCATTTCAGCTTTTTTTCCATACATTTATTTCTCAAGAACAAATTTATTACAATTGAGGTTTAACGAAGTATACGTTGATAAACAAACAACGAAATCAAAATGAATTTGAAACAAAAAGAGAAATACACCCCTAGTCGTGTTGGCTATTTTTTTAGACTGGAATATTTGCTCAAACAAAAGTTTTGGCAGAAACAAATGTGTCAATAGACAATTTTTACTATTCTACATAGAAACGTTCGTTCAAAGAAAAGCTTCAATGAAAAAAATAATGAAATAATGGATTGGATGTTTTTTTTTTTTTTATACAGTGTAGAAAAAAGATAGTATCTTTTGATCGAGTTTTAATTAAATTGATACTTTTGATGGACAAATTTGTTTGGAAGAGATATGATACATTGACATACCTGACGCACAAAGCGACCGACAAAGTTGAATTTCGTACACTGTGTAATTTTCTCTTTGTTTGTTGTATACTCGCTCACTGTACTAATTTTCATCGTTCCGTTTAGTCACGTCATTTCAGGTATGCGTTTTCGTAATTAAACTTTAGTTTATCCACATACGTACCTGTTGGGAGATATAAATGTATGTCAAGACTGTTTATTGTTATATAAAGGTGTATACTTATGTAGAGAGCTTCACAGAATCTTCAACGCTTGCCACACATCATCAAATCGTGAGATTATTCGCAAAATTTCCGTTGGTAGCTAATAAACTGGAGAATTGCATTGGTGCAGGTCCTTTGAAGCACACACAAGTTTCGAGCTTTCATAGATAGTTTTCCTCACAACAAGTTTAATCATGCGACCAAAATTCTCTATGTATGTTTCAGAAATTTCTAGTTAACTACTTAGATCGAAACATGTGTGTATGTGAATATAGAGTAAGGGATAATAGTTGGGTACCTTGTTGATTATTTGAAATCTTCCAATTAGATAAGTATTTGAAACGTTAATAAACATTTGTATCATCGGAAGGATTAAGAGTTGACAAGAGCTATCATTGATGAAAGTTTCAGGAAAATCAATGAAGTCGTTTAAGCGTATGAAAGTTGAAAAAACGAGATGAACTTTTCCAGCCGGTATCTTCGTTAATAGTACTAATCAATGGAAGGTTTTAACACCTGAGCGTATTTTATGCATGCGACAAAATCTTCAATGACTGGATTAGACGCTTTGGTTTACCTAAATATTCTATTAAGTGTTTTTTAATCCTCGAACGTCTCTTATACTAAAGACTCGAATCGAAGAAAACTGTCTGTGCAACTTAATTTCTCGTGTTCTGTAGGATATTAGACTGAATATTAGTCTCGCGAAAAGGATTAAAAAATGTGATTAATTTATTCACGCTCTACACGACCACTTCTGGAGTTTGCGGAAGCAGTTTTCAAACGCTCGACAATGAAATTAAAAGTTACTAGTTTTAATAAGTTTCATTTTTTGAATCATATTCCATTTCATGAGTGAGTAAGATTGAGAAAAGGAAGAAGAAGCATTCTTCGCACGAATCCTTGTTTTAATGACAAAGAAATTAAGATGAAAGTCGAGTCCGGTGGTCTAATTATTGAAACTGCTAACATTTTTCGTACGACAATTAAGCGACTTAATCGAATCAAATTTATTGATTTATTTACTCGATCAAAACTCCAATGCGAAAAATAATTCAGAAAATTTAGGAACAACTGTTTGCTCGCACACGATATAATTTTACGATGAAATTAAAGTTTTTCAATTATTCTTCATTGGAACCTAATACATTTCGTTAAGACAAACAAATAATTGCTACATAAATAAATATCACTTTTATACAGCCTTTATTTAAACTGGAAGTTTGAGGTTTTAATTTCACCGATGTCAGATACTTCCATAGTTTTTATTGAAGTACTTTCGTTACTGGACCACACGATGAGCTATAACCTGGCACCAACAACGTAAAAGATTGGATTAAACGCCGAAGGATCTGACCCACGTGATCACGAGCTACTCTTCAAGAGGCTTGGGTAATGGAGAATTAGATAATTGGAGAGCAAACAGTAAACCGTCCGAAGGGATGAGCCAGAAGGACATGGACAGATGTTGGAGTGTTACAGATTTGGCACTGGTAGAGCAATCAAAGTCGAATTCACTTACAGTACGAGCCAACCATATATATATATGTATATAAACACGTTTTTTGTTCTATATACATATGTACAAATATATAAACGGATATGTACACATATATGTGGTTGACTTACTTAGAATTCAAAGCGCAGGCGTCTTGTGTGTTCCGGTACTAATGAAATGTTAGGGATACGATCGGCGAGGCGAGATTGTGTTGCTGCAGGATATAGCGATAAGTTTTTCCAAAGTCCAAGAGTACGATGAAACGGAAGAGAAAATATAGCACAAACGAGAGCAAAAGAGAAACCATATAGAGGGATGTATATTCTCTTGCGAGATATTTCCACACCCAGGCTGACATCCTTCCCTCGGGAAATGTGCCGAGAGAATTAGTCGCTGACTCTTGTTGAACTCTTTATGGGCATTGCTTCTATAAGCGAAAAATAAAGCAGTTTTTTTTTCATTCTTGTATAACAAAAGGAAAATATGAGTTCATTTTCATTTGGTCTTTTAAAGAATAATAGAAATGCAAATTTATTCAGTTGAGACAGTTATAAATTAGATTTTTAAATTTCATCAACGTTATTCAATGAGAGAAAAGTATAAAAGTCATTCTACCGGAAGCTCGTGTCAATTTGTAATTTTATGATTCATATTATAGAATTTTGTAGAATTAAATGGATTCTCGATCGAGTACAATGTAACAGATTGAACAAATCTTAAGATTAAGTCAAATTAAAATATGCATTCGTAAAAGCCAGCCAGAAACAAGATCCGGTGTAGTGTATGTCTTGAAAAATGCATATCGGAAATCGATATTGGAAGTTAAATTATGAAAATTTGGATGAGCAACGTTAAATAGGAGATGTCTAGAAGTAGCGCGTTTTTTAAAATCCATAGTCACGTTTTGCCAGTCTCGTACGACACTCGAAGGTGTCTCGTAGGTTCAGGTCCGTACTTTTCACGTACAGCTGTATAAATGTTGCAACGTTTGGTTGTGTGCATATGTATGGATTATTTTAGTATGCAGAAAGCGGAGACTACAGACGCATAACCCTCAAGTATTATTCTGAAATATGACACCAAATACCATTCGCCTCCGGTTACACGAGAGCGTGTCATGCCAACGAATTACGAGTTGTATTATTCTTTGGCGTATGTATGTTTGTGTACGTATATATTTATATGTACAGCTTCATACAATATAAATATATTACAATACTAGAAACATAGTAGTTGTATAGAGAAGACACGTTTTTCTTTCCGGTTGCAGGTGGAATATCCTGTCAGAAAAAGACGATGTTTTGCATTATAAACATTAGACCAAAAAAGAGATTCCATAAGAAAGATGATGAAATTGATTTTTTTTCTCTTAATCTCTCACGAAGATCAAGATTGTCTTCTGGTACATAAGTTTTACGAGACATTTCACTTTTTTTTTTCTCGATAATACGAATAAGCAAAGTTCTCTTCTTACGAAATGAACTTTTTGATTCGTTTCTTTTATATGAAACTTGCCATGATAGTTGAGAGTTATTACAATGTAGAAAAATTGTAAAGCCAGATAGAGAGACTGAATATTTTCGCCCACGCTAAAACGTTGTCAGGATAAGTACCCGCGTGAGTTCATCTAGGAAGCAGTCAAGAACAAGGACACAAGAATTCTCGTGACTTTGTGGAGACAAGTCTTACATAAAAAGATTGTCTCGTAGATTCCTCTCGTAGCTTTTATCAAGACAAGTTCTCCGTTGGCTTATAAACATTTTATTTTTAAAGAATACGAGATTTTCAATGGAAAAATTTATGTATCCGGTTTAAAAGTAATTTTGTGTTCGAAAGCATGAGAATATTTTTATTTCAAATGAAATCGCTCGAGTTGGATTCTCAGTTTGCTTGTGAAAAAACAAAATACTTGGCCGTTATTTCTGTTATTACAGAAAATAAAGATTTTCCTCTTCTAATTTAAATATTTTTTTATTTGTTCAGAACAAATTTTCGCCTAAGATATATTAATTTGCTTGATTTGAGTTTCGATAGATGTTGAAAAATCTGAATGATGCTATAAATAAATGATTTTTGAGGAAAACTATAACTGCGTACTTACGCACTGTGAGTTTTTCCTTATTTTTCGTAAAAATTTTCGTAAATATGCAAATTTGAGATTTACCTATATCCATGGACGGTGGTCACAAATGCATTAATTACGACACACTCCTCTGTACAGCCCGTTCCTTACTTTTGTTATTTCCCACGTGTACATTGCGGTGAAACCAAGGTAATTAGCATAAGCGATTGTTTATCTCAAGAGAATTTCAAGCCAAAATTATACGTTTGTACCGCAATCGTGACGTGGCACATAACAAATATAATAATATTTATCTTTACAATATATTAGGCGTGTGGTTAGCTCGTGTATTTTTTTTGTCGCGCGAGCTCACGGCTATCTGGAGGGAAATAAATAAAGTTCCTGATGTACGTACGTCGAGAGAGTTATACGAAAAAAAATATATATATATATATCCGACTATGTACCGGGGGCAAAAAAAAGTTCTCAAAAATTTCCACGACCTGAATATTTTGTAAAATGCCAAGACAGAGTAAGAATTACATTTAAAAAAAGTCAACAAGATTTACGAGAGTGAATAAAGAACACAGAAGAAGGAAGACAAAAATGCGCAATTTGAAAGTTGTTAAGAGTAAATTTGTAACGCAAGGAAGTTGTCTTTTGGAGTGGCAGCAGCAAGTCCACTTCGTGGTCGAAGTCATAGCGAGTCGTCCCTGCTGTTTTTTTCGTTTCTTATTCATTTTTCTCTGTGGGTATACGTCTCTCTCTCTCTCTCTCTCTCTCTAGCTCTCTTTTGCTCATTTCTGACGAATGGAATAAAACGAGAACGCTGAGGCGACGCCAAAGGGGGTCTTCTAAATCGTGTTTCATCTGCTGCTGTAATTTCGTATCTCGAAATGAGTTTTAAAAGTTCCCCAGGAAACACAGCGACTACCAAATCTGCAATGGAAATTGTAACACTCGACAAAACTGAAAAACGCTTGCATCATGCTGTTTGCGGAAGTCGTAAGCTAGAATTATTCCAACTATTCTGAGTAATCAAGAAATATCTCATGGACCAAATAAATAAGAGTAATTAGAAAATCAAAGAGAAGAAATCATGGGAATTGTGGCAGAATAGTTCTAGTTATTTTTGCGAACATTCGAATTAACTCCACGAGCCATTATTTTGTATGATGTTCAGTGTTATCAAAGTCTAGCCGTCAAAGAATTCAACCCCTTGGTATATTCCCTATAGAAACGATAAATTAGTAACTGACACGTCTAGTTGGATTTTTTGTATGTCTTTTAATTGAGCTATTGGGTATCGTTTAGATTAAACAGTCAAGATACTAGGACAGGGAAAATTACTCGCGTGTGAATTTGGTGAATTTTTATCGTGTGTCAAACGTTTTTTTTTGTTCATCCAATAGCACGACGTTCGTGCAACAGTTTTGTTTTATTTCAGCAACCCCTGGGCTATTACCTCATAGGTTTAATCATGCTGTATATATCGTAGCGTGTATACAGTTTTTTCCGGCGGATATGATATCCTCCTGACCGGTATCCCTGGGAATTAGCGATTGATCCAGCCCCGCGGGAAAGCTGCAGTGTTAGAGTCCACGATATCGGAAATTGGAGGGTCGCGAAAGTTGCGAGCTTTGCATGAGGGAGTTCCCCGGTTTGTTGGATTTCTCCCTCTCTCCATCTGTCTCTTTTTCGCTCTTTCCCACTCTCACTCCCTCCCTCTCTCTCTCTCTCTCTCTCTCTCTCTCTCCAGTTTGTTTTTTTCGACCGTGGACAATATAAAGCTCGCCCTCTGGCTAACTTGCATCCGACAATTCTCTTCGTACAGCTACAATTATCGCGAAAAGCGAATTTCACCCGTGATGTGAAAACAGTAGCCGAAAATAGAAGTGATGGCTGAGAGATGCGAATATGAGAGAGAAAAGACGAAGAGGGAAAGATAATAGCGAAGGATAGAGAAAGAGAAGAAAGGATAGAGAGGAGAAGAGCGAAGGCACAGGTAGAATTGCAAATCAACAAAATCAACAAAGAAATTCGATGCCAATCTATGTAACAAGTGCGGTATACACAGAGTGGTAGGTTCGTGAATTTAGTTCTCTGTAACGAAAATTCGGTCGCCCGAATTATTCTACATCCACCCCGTTAGTTGGATGTTCTTCGATATTCCTTTACCTTTTATTTGCTTCGAACAAATGCTCAGTGTTTTTCCAATAAAAAAAAGACGGAATGAGAGAAAACGGTAGAATGAAGAGGAAAACCAAGAGACCGGGAAAAGAGAGGATAAAAAGGAAGGGACAGAGAGAGAAAGGGAGCGAGAGATTTAAATAAAAATAAATGTTATGTCAGTCTGGCGAAGACCAACGCAGGCAGCCGACTGGATTATATCGGCTCTCCGGAAGAGGAGAAAAAACAAACTTTGGAAGAACGCAAATACGCTCCCTACGGATAAGAAGAGCAGGTAAAAAATTCAACGACGATAAACGGAAAAAATGAAAGAATTTAGCGATCAGAACAATCATGCAGAGAAATATTCAGGCATTGTAGTATAGCAGGTATACAACGAGAATGTGAGGTTAGGTAATATGGAGATAAAGCAAAAAAGCACAACAGGATGAGAAACACAAAACCAGGGGAAACAAAAGCTTCGTGTTTTCTTTTTGTCGGAACAAACAAAATGCCTTTATTCGAAATCTCCTACTGTGAACGAGGAATTCCTTTGTAAATTCGGGACATCATGCTCAAGCGGAATGGAAAAGATGGAAAGGGGATTCGGTATGGTTTTACACAAGTGTACTTTGGAAAATGGCGAATTGAACATAAAAGATTGCACAGGAGCAAAAGAGTCCAGATGGAGGATGGACAAATAAACAAAGTTCATGCTGTACATAATTTAATGAAAACCAAAGGATATTACAGAACTACAAGTGCAGGTTCAAGACTATAATGGGCACCTTTTGACTTAGCCTTGGTATATTTGCACAATTGAAATAATTCAGCCTGGAGAGTTCCAGAGATGTATTGAGTTACTTATTATTTAGAGAAATGGATGTTACACACACTCGAGTTTTTACGTTTGTGTATTTCTTATGTTTTCACCACAATGTGCACGAGCTTTGGGTTCACGCAGTTAAAAAAAAAATGCCTTCATTTCGTAATTAATTTTATTTAATAGCAGTGCTTTTTCTGAATCTATTTTATTTCGAATTTCTAAGTTATGAATTTTAATGGTTTGCTAAAAAAAAAAAAAAAAAAAGAAATCGCACCCAGCACCTTCATGTAAAAAATCTATGTCTTTTTGCACCAAAGACCGAATTTTGATGGTCGATTACTTTGTTGAATACGGTCAACTAAATTTTATTAGATAATAACAAAATTTTCATTATTTTAGGAAAACATCTGGTTTGTCCAGAGACTGTTAGCCAAACATATTGTTGAAATGACCAATTTATTAATTACATAATAATATTCAGTTGATCGTGTAAAACACAACAATCGGGCTTTTTGAGCAAAATATGGTTTTCAGTGTGCAACTGACTTTTTTATACTGCCAAAGAAGAAGAAGCTTTCATAATTATTTTTAATGCATAAAAAAGGTTCAACTTAATGTATCTAACAGCCAAATATAATAAAAAAGAAATGATGGAAAGTTTTTATAAATCAGTTATTTATAAAGAAATGGCGATAGATTAATAATTGGCGATGGTTAAGTACTCTTGGGAACGTAAAACTTTTGCGTTTCAGACTTGCGCGTGTATACGTGAGCGAGAGTTATATAGACGGTTAAATACTTGAGTTCGTGGCAAAGGAGGCAAAAAGAGGAAACGATGATGGTTTTTTGATTCGCATTAGTTGTGAACGAGGGAGTCAAAGCCCGAGGTATGAGGCGAGTGAGCGAGAGTTGAATGAGCCGAGAAAAATTGTGCTCTCGTGAGTCGCACACACATCTGTATAATATACATACATGATGCTTGTCATCGGTGGCCAAGAGTGGATATATAGTTTGTATCGAAGTGCATCAACGCTCAGTGTTTCAAGAGACTGGTACGCGGACAATCCGGTTTTTCGCTCATGGCGGTACTCAACGAGATTCAACAAACAGTGGCATTCACTCATAAACGTTGAGTTCAAATAGCCGCCAGGGGCGAAGGTTAAACGATACAGTGATTGGTCACTCGAGTAGATGAGAAAAAAAAAATCATTATTGACATGCCTCTCGTTTTATTGTTCTTTTTGTTGGCGACTTTTTACGGCACGATCTACGAATCACTGAAGGGTAGTTAATAATCGTCGGTATTCATCTTAACACATTGAACGAGGGGGCCAGAAAGCTGCGATGTTCAAGGACCATCGAAGTCATCGTGAATTGCAAAGAAAATTGCTTTATATTTTCGTCAGCAAATTCCAATGTTTAATTTTTAATTGTTTGCAGATCTGTGATGCTGCGATCGCGTCATTGGATTGTTGAACTTTTTTAATTAGTTTGATGAAGGTTGTCTAGGGTAAACGCGGTTAGCGAGACGTGGACCTTGATCGAAAAAAATCAATTTGCGGGGGAAATGATTCGTTTTGTGATTACAAACCTAGAGGCACCAGTTCGAGCCTCGTCTCGAGTCTGATATCATTTATCTCCCTTTTCATTTAATCTTCAGTGTAAAAGCTATAGCAAATATCTATTGCACCTACACTGGCTGTCAAATCGCTTAACTCACTAATTCAAATGATAACTAATCGAAACACAATCAAATTTTTGTTTCAGGTTTTGTTCGGTCAATCCATACCCAAGAGATACTCCACGGATAAAAAAAAGATGGCAGTGCGCAGATTGCACCTGACAAATCAATCACTATATCAGGTATGAAATAAAAGGATTTTCCTATAGATTTTAACTGGCAACTTTAACCGATAAATGTTTGCTAATAACCTATAATTCGTATTTGAACAATCTTAAAACATTTTTATGGATAAATTGCATTTCAATTGAGTGAAGGTTACAAGTTTCGTGTACAATATAAGGTTATAATGCCCAATAGAATTTGCTCATGAGAGCTACAAGTGATTTTAAACTTGTCATTAATGAGTCATCATGCGTTTAGGTTGCCGAACGAAAGCCGATCAATTTGAAGACGTTTGTAAACTTTTTTATACTTATATGTATATTATAAATGCGTAAGAAACTTATTGAGGAGCGATCTACACATACAAAGAAAATGCGTAGCCTATGAATAGGTTATACGATCTAATTTTGATCGTCAACTCGGCGCAACAGGCTATATTAGCATATTCAATCTGTAAGGAAATTACTTTTGCGATCGTGTTTCATCTCAAGAGATATATAAAAATTCGATCGCGACTTGATGGGAAGCAAACTCAAAGTTGTAGCACGGAGAAAGAAAGCAAAAAAAAGAGAGTTGCTTTCTTAGTGAGTCATCGACATCACGTGATTTAATGTGATGCGTTAATTAATGTGAAACTTGTAAGTGTTGTAATTAAAGCAGACGTTAAAGTCAGTGATGTTTTTTTTTTTTTTTTTCATTACGGCTCCCGGTGACTCAATTTTTATCGCCGATCATATTTTCAACGATCGATTTATATTTTTATGAAATTTGTGATTATTCGTGCGTTAGTTATGAAGATTAGTAAATATTTCACAGATTGGCATGCTTTCTTGCTTATTAAACATTCAGAATGCAGCTTGTCTTGGTGTTGACAAAGATTCGGGTTTATGTGCTAAAATAAAAATAAAAACTGGTCATTTAAAGTCATGTGCTTCTCGCTTATCGCTTAAATTAAAATTTCTTATGTAGCTTCAAAGACTAGTACAAAATAATGTAGATTTAGGTTTACAATCGTGTATCATGTATATACATGTGATATATTTTTTCAAAGTATTCGTACGTGGGTTGAAATAGCGGTTTGGGTATATTTACTCTCGTCCCGTTTCACTCGATGAAATTCGAGACACAGTTCGTTGAATTCATTGTTTATCTTCGGATCCGAAGGGATAAAATATAATGAAAAAAAGTATAATACAAAAAATTGAATCGGCTTGAATCCCATAAAAAAAGTATATAAATGCAAACAGAACAATTACAACAACAAAATTATTAGTAAAATCGTGGAAAAAAGTGGCTCATCGTACAAAGAACAAAATAATACTAATATTAAATAATATTAAATTTTAAACGTGTTGAGCCACTTTTTTGTCAAGAACCATTGAACTGATATGGCTGCAATTTTTATGAGAATAATTTTAAAATCAATCGTAAAGAAAGGGAATGGGCAATGTCTGAGATCCGAATTTTTAAATAGAAATAAAGTTACAGCCGTTCTCGTCAAATTGATCAAAAAAGTTTCACATTATTCCAAAAGAAATAACTAAATTTTGGTAAATTATACCACAGTTTTTCTTAATATCCGTTGCATTAATAATTATATTCCTTACCGCAGGCGATGCTGTAGGTACGCTTAGAACTGTATAAATACCTTCTCGAAACGTGCTACTTGGGTCAATTTTGAAAATCTCTTACCTGAAACAAAAGTAAAAAAAAAAGTTTGTTTAGATAAAGAAAAAAAGAAAATTTTTGACAAATCTGATATTCGTATACATTGTCGAGGATAAATTTTTATTGAATGAAGATTAGATTTGTAAATCGAAACGATGAGAAGTGCTTGCGAAACTTATCGTCGTATTTGGTCCAGATAAAACGTCTCTTAGGTGTAAAGTAGGGTGGAGGTTTGCTCGGGGCGATTTCAGATAAAGAATATATGCGCGTGGCTGTGTGTATATACAAGTATATATATATATATCTTTTGATTCTACTTTGCGATATCTCCATTCACACTTGGAGAACTTTGTCGTTGTCCCATTTCCCATTTCCACGGGTTAAAACCACAGGAATAGAAAGCAAAATTTGACGAGCGAAAAAAGTATTTCATCACGACACAAAAAAGCGCGTGTAATGCTTTTTGCTTGCCTTCAGGAGTAGAAAAAAAAGCTTTCAAAAGAATATCGAACATTGAGCTTAAAGCCCGTGAAGTAGTCGCTAAATTTTTCGAGGGCACAGAATAAAAAATTCAAACAGCTAGAGACTGGTAACCGTTGCACTGAGGGAGAAAAACTCTCGCTAGGCCTGAATTTTCCGCTATGTACTCGGTGATATCAATAATTCCAAAGCACACTTTTTCCAGCATTTGCCAGCGGCAGGACTGACGAATAAATTATTGAAAAGATTTCGTTGTCATAACGAGAAAAAATCGAGCGAATGAAACAAATATGTTTGCAAATATGCAATTTAGAGACTTTCGACTCCGCTTTGATATTCCAAAAATTTGACGCTTTTTAAATCGTGTAAATTTTTCATCTGCTCTTTATATTTTATTTTTTACTTTTTGTGACGCAAGAAATCAGAGAATACGTATATGTGACTTTTTTTGGCATTATAACTATAAGTCCAATTGATATGAATTTTACTCAGTTTTTCCCCCACGCTCAAAAAACGCATAGATCTCATGTCGAAAAGAAATATTCTTCCGTTTTTTAACTCATGTGTTGGAAAAATAATTTTTCGTAGTTACAACATTAACAACATATTTTTATTTTTTCGTAATATTTGTTGAATCGCACTTTCTGTTATTTTGGATTGAAAATACATTTTTGTAATTTTCAACCGGGGTCAGTCGACCAGATGTTAACTGATATGTTGTTCTCCATTTCACCATGCACCATGATTATTCCTCATTTTGATAGTTTTGTTTTCTCCATTGCAATACATCCATTTTTTTTTTTACTATGTTCCCCATATGTATCACGTTGCACCAATAACACGATTTTTTTCTTGGAACAACCGTGTGATACATGCATGTACGAACAGTCTGACATTAGAAAGGATCTCGCCCACGCTGGAGGCAAGAAAATACGCCGATGGGAATTCATAATGGTGTTTTCTTCCAAAGCACGTTTATATTATTTACGAGACGCATGACCCAGAGGAATTCTCGTGAGAACTTTTCTCGCCCTTGTTAGAAAACTAATATACACTATGCATGCACAATGATTTATTCAATTTCAATTAAAAAGGGCATTTCATTATCACTGATGAGAACCGGAGCAAAGACAGGAATATAAAAATATCTTTGTACCCAATAGTCTATCCAATTCGAATATTTTTCGTAAGTTTCGTTAAAAAAAAGTAATTCCTGATGAATTGTCATGTTGTGCCATTGGTGAATGCAGCTTTTATTCACTTTTTTTAATTAAAAATACATATATCAACTTTAATTAGAATTCATTCAATTCTCCTATATTTTTATCGTGCCCGAGATAATCTTTTTGGAGACTGAAAGATTCCATATATACATCTTTTACTAGCGTTCGATTACAAAGAACCCTTGACGCACAGCAGTCAATATTCAGAAGCATGAAAGAGAAAAAAAGACACATCGAGATGGAGTACAGTGATTGGAAGCCGATCGCTTCTCTGTGAACGGTAATTGATCGAACGTGTCGCGACAGATCTCCCCTTGACGTGCTCAGAGTCTAAGAAATACCAATCACTTGAGATAGATGTCTTCCATGAAGGAAAAAGACGCTTGTACAAAAACAAAAGTTAGAAATAACGAAATTTATATATATAAAGTAACATATACCCAAAGTATATTCAACAACGCGCAGTGATGATAAATATATAGTTGTATACACACTCTCGATTCCTTGGTATACAAATTTTAACTAAATAATGATTTCCGGGTAATTAATAAGAAATAATTACTTTTAATTTTGATTAGAAGCTTGATTTTCTCTTGACGTCTCATTATATGAATTTTAACAGCGATGACTCAGATGACTGATTTCATACGTGTTTATGTTAAAATCTGTATGCAAGGGACTTCTAACATTTCCGTACCGAACTAATTTGGACATTTCTATTCGTGCAAAGTACACCGCGCACCTATAGATAGCTATAAAATGTTTAACGTATCTATATATGGATATAGCACATATATTTATGTGTATTCGCGAACTACTTGGTATACGGTAAGTGCACCTGCAGCTCCATAATTCTCGGTACACACGAGTCGTACGATGCTACACGTTAATTTCCCATGTTCTCATTAGTCTAGTTTCTTATATAAGCTCTGCTCAACTGGGATTAATGCGCGAAGCAATGCAGCATGGAATCAGTGGAACAAAAACCTAATGTATTTAAGAAAATTGCATAAACGAATGCTCCAAGTATTATTTTCATTTATTAAATAGTGAATGTCCATTTGAGGGTCAATTCAATATTTCAAGAGTCGAAAAATTTATTTTTATATTGCGTTAATTTCTATCATAATCACAAAAATTTTAAATAAAACTACTCTTATATTTTTGTAGAACAATTTTGTTTCCTAGACATATGTGGTGAGAATATTATTCTAATATAGTTCAATATTCTCTTTTTTTATTTTCTGAGGATGTAATCTCGTTGAACAAATCAATAGTTTGTATTCCTCACGTATCGTCTGAATTGATTTTTGGATTCTTTTTTTGGAATATATCTAAAGTGATGATCATTTTCGCTATGACTCTTTACTTGAGTAGCATGAAAATGATTAACCGCGAATGGCAACCGTTTTATTCACCCTAAATATAGACTTGAGACAGTACTTTCTAAATTATCATCACACAAAGACAGCAGACTTAGCAGCCAGCTTGTCTGGTCGGGGTTGGTTATGATCTACTCGCAGTGGAAATAGTAATCGCGTAGTCAGACATGAGACAAATTTGGACGGATCTGTCGTACCCACTGAGCCGAGATAAATAGCTGCATATTTCGAAGGTTAATTTTTTTTTTTATCAAGAAAAATAGGTGACCGATTCATACTTTCAAGGAGTTGTATCTCGTTGCATGAGTGCAAGCAAAAAAGTAGCTGAATATTCTGACAAAAATAAATGTTACATTTTATTCTTTGATAAAGAGAGAACGGAATGGCTTAGTTTTTTTTTTTTTTCAAAAACCAATTTTTTCGAGAGAAAAATACGTAGCAATATTTTTACCGTCTGAACTGATTTACTGGCTGAATACATTATTTCATCGAATGTTATTAAATTCATATCATTTTCTGTAAAACATGTCTTGAAAGGATTTTTTGACAAGCAATTACAAAAAGCCTTTGATTTATTCTTTACACAGTATAGTTCATGGTTTTTTCTTCATATTTTCGAAACAAAAGAACAATCCACTGATTGGGTGGCTGCCCTCAATATATATTTCTTTGAATAATTTCACATTTTGATACCAAATAAATTGTGTCTTTGTTCTGAGCGTGGAAATTGTTATTGTGAATTGCGGGTAATTCGTGCTTTCGTTAGCACCAGCAACATACGTTTCTCACCCTGGTTTATAAACAGCTGACAAATTTCACTTTGTTGTGGTTTTTTATAATGGAACGTCAGTAAATGTAACACGAGGAAACTAAAGGGAACAAAGAAAAAGAGAGAGGTACGAACGACTGCCGGAGTACGAGATGTAAAGACATGAGTTTACGAACGACAAAAGTCTGCACGAAAAAAGAATGAAAAGGCAGTTAAGTCGAACGAACCACTATATTACAGCTTTTTATATTATATATATATATATATACAATACATATATCGTATATAGAAATGTACAAATCACTGAGAACTTTCAGACTTTCTCGAGCAAATAGTTTCGGTAATGTATCCACTATGCATCATGTGCTCTTCAAAGCCATGAAACTCTGACAATCCTTTTCGTTAGAATACTAAATGTATTAGGCATCCCAAGTGAAAGTTGAATGAGAATGAATAAATAAATGATAGCAGTAGCACTTTAATTTGCTGCATAATGTCTGATATTCATAAGTTTTAAATCAACACTTCCAAACTTCCAAGTTATGTAATTACTGAGCTTTAGTTGGTAATAATGATCGCAAATTCAAAACAACTGCGACCCCTCGCGCAGGTGGTGAACCTATGCAAGTTTTCACTTCCCTCGGAAAAACTTCATTTGAGAGATCGCTGAAACCATCCAACGATATCGCACCAATTACTAATGATTACTAATACTATCAATGAATAATATTTTACTTCGAAACAAAAGTTTTCGCGATTAAAAAAAAAAAAATTTATATACTGTATGTACTGAGCATAGAAAAAAATTTCGATAGATTTGTAGCAATGAATCAAGGAAGTAGGATTTTACAAAATATGCGTTTATGGAATTGTATATTTAAAAGAAAAATAATGGTTTCATGAGAAGATATATATTTGTTGAGAAAACTATCGGATTTGGATTCATTGCAGTGTCAATTTGACCTGGAAATGTTTATGCAAACACGTACATATGCTGCATGCTGTGGTATATGTGTGCTTAGCGTGCAATGTGTAGAGGGGTCGAGCAAAGGACCAAAAAGCAAATTCGAGCTTTGTCGTTCACATCACTTTCCGAGAATTTTGGGTTATCTCGTTTCAACAGGGATCTGAATATTTGTATCTCCATAGATTTCCTAAAAGTCTCTCTATTTCAACTGGTCGGGTGTGAGCTTAATTTTGTATGAACACAAAATGCTTTAGTATGTTTTCAAAATACGTTGAAAATTTAATTACATTTGTATTTCAAAGTGTGATTCAAAAAAACAAGTAGATAATATGCTTTTAATTTTTCTTCACAATACGATTTCCATTAAAATGCATTTATAAAAAATTTAAATACCATGGATTATTTATCTTTTAAAGATTTTTTCGATTTAGCTAAAAAATTAAACTCCGAAATCCAAACCAATAAGAGCTAGAATGACCTGTGTAAATTTATATACATATATTTATAATCCCGTATGCTACAAATGTTCACTTCAAGAATTTTCATATACGGGTCAAACTATCATACATCGGGAAATTTAACTCGGAGATTCGTAGTACACGTTTGCACAGAATAATTCGAGACGTTGGTAGATAGTGTGGAAAGGGTGACGAAAAGAGTGAAATATTCATGCATCGTCGGGCAGAAATTCAATCTAAAGCTAACTTTCAGCAACTGTCGTTTTGACAGTGTAACAACCATAGGGAAGTGAAGTTCCTTCAAAGTTTGGGCAAGTGTCACATTTTACGTAACACAGAAGTAGTGATATCTTGTCGAGGATGAAAAAAAAAAAAAAAAAAAAATCGATAAAAGAAGTGTAGGAGTATCCATAAAACCACGAACAAATTTTGATCTCCATTCTCAATCGAATCCAATCACTATTGCTGCGGGTTTTATGGACAGCTATTTCACGAGTGCATTCAATTCCTCGAGCTAAAAATGCTAGTCCAAGTATTAGAAAGTGTTTCGTCGCACTTCAATTGTAATATCTCTTCTAAATCGTCCGTTTGGCACCGTAGTACGATCCATTTCCTATGTACATTTCCATAGGAAATTGTTTCGCGTATAATCGCATTTTTATGTTCATCTACTTGTAAATAAAATTTCGATAGTGTCGAGTTTCCAATATATGTTCAATAGTTATTACTGGTTTTATATATTCGATAGAAAAATTATTTGAATGACTGTCATCGACAAGTTTAAATTCTTCTAATTTTCAGAATAATCTACACAATTTTCTAAATTAGTTTCGAAGATTGCTTAGATACAATGCGGTACATAATAATATATATATATTTCCATAATCGCTTGTAGAAATGATAAAGAAAGTTACCAAGTTACTTATATGCAGGCGATAATAAATCACTTGTGTGCCCTGAAGGGGAGTTTATCCGTGACACTCGACTAACTCTTTCCGTGTTTAGTTTTAGTATCTTACTGTGATAACTGCGGTACGTATGCATGCACAAATACATTTTCTCTCGTGAAGATATACCCATTGTGTATACATAATATGTATGTAGAACGATACGATCTGTATATGGAGATACGTTCAATATCATTAAAATAAATGTGTAAAAACAGGATTTTAAATATTTGGAAAACAATTATTTATTTGGAAAGAGTTATTTAAGCTTAATTACTTCATATTCATTTTAGGAACCAAGTCCAGAAAATGTGAGACCAAAGAAATCAATATTACTTTTTAAAAAAATCGGACTTCGGCTAAAGTTATTCTGGAGAAAATGAAATTGTACGAATACACCTTTTTTTTTTGTTTATGTCAATATCTGAGAAATAAAATCTCACAGTCGAAATTTATACCAACTCGTTTGTATATGAAATAATCACGAAGTTGCAGAGACTGCAAAAGCTTATGGTCGAGCTGTACAACTCCACGTGCGGTCCTCGTCGTGCCCGAGGCCGAAGGTACGGACCATTAATAATTATAGAGGGACACCCCTCGCACTGGCACCTTTCCTTCCTCTTCCTTCTCTTTCTCTCACTCGCTTATTCTCTATCGTTCCTTCTGTAACAGCCGCGACTCGGTCCCATTCTCGCTGGACACCCGGGGCTACATGTGCTATTTATTACCGGGGTAATGATTATTTATTAATCTAACCCCATCAACGATATCGCGCGGCAAATTTGTCGCGCCTGCCGCTGCTGTTTGCCCAAGTATATCGTATATGTGTGTAGTGTATATTCGTCTATTATGTTGCATGAATTCCAACAGCTATTTCTCTGCAACTACATACAACTTTAAGTAGTGTACACGCATGAATACTACGCGAAAAGGTGAGATGAAGATGGACGTGGGCTACCATCTACATAATAACTTCACTATTGTGTCTATATGAATATTAATAAATACTTCACAGAGGGAATAAAAAGTAATAATATACCGTTACAAAATAGAAACGTTGGTTAACCTTGAGTTTAGGGCAATTTCGACTACGCAGAATGATGATTGATCCAATTAATTCAATCAGTAACCTCTAAAAAAAAAAGAACATACGCGTCAAAAAATGTTTACCTTGGCCAAGAACATTTCGTGATGATAGGATCAAAAATCTCAAGTCAATTACGGTTTGATTTTCTCTTTTTTATTTTCAATGAACCCAGCTCTTTGGTGTATTCTTCGAACGCATTTGAAATATATTGATGAAAGTAATAATTCTGTACTTTTATTCGCACTATTGCTCGCTGTGAATAAAGGATACAGGAAGGGGGTACCAAATTGATTCTACGGCAGTAGAACAATCGGCATCATTACGTCCAACTGGGCAAACTGTTATCCCAATACATGATATGCAACAGTTGAAAGTATATACAAGGCATCTCACATAACTTTTACATTCCATGTGTCATTCACTTTTACATATCTTCGACCTCTCCTGATTTGTGCAAATTTTTTCTATGTAATGTTTTTCTATATAAAAAATAAACGATCACGTATTTTGAGATTTTTTAATATGCACATTCGTTCTATTTTTACAGCCATTTGCCGTGTTGTTCCCTTTCACTTTTCTCCACCGAATTTAGACTGATTACTCAGAAAGTATGAGTACGACAATAAAAATGGCTGATGAACATTTCTAACGCACTTGTCGAAAAAAAGTCGAGTTTCTATAAAGAATCTTTAATTTTTGGTTAAATTTGTTTTTCAAAGACTACATCAATTTGGAAAATTTATAACTTCAGGTTAAAAGTAAGCAAGTAGTTTTCTTTTGTAGAAACGTCATCTATTAAAAACTTCTTCAATACTTTAAAATTGTGAAACTTTATCCAATTCCGTATAAGAGAAACGAATCGAAATATGAAAGTGATCAATTCGTAAAGTCGAAATCAATTAACTAAAAACAAAAGAAGAAACATCGTCCATGTATTTATAGAAGAACATTGGAAACTCTACTTGATAGAAAAGCAGTTGGGGTTTTTGAGTTCGAAAGCCACGTGAAATGCCTTGTATATCGATAACGTTTGATTCGGACGTGCGTGGTGCCCAGAATATCGCATAGAAGTTCACCAGGCGGAAATTAATCTGCGCTATAGAGTACTCGTTATAGGCAAAGCAAGCGTCGAGTTCATCAGTTAAACAGAGAAATATAGAGACAAAGTGAGAGGGAGAGGAAGAGTATGTGAGTCGAGTAATTGCAAATCCGCGTCGTGCCTCATTCGCTCGTGTCGTAGTTATACGAACAAAAAATTAAAAAGAATTTGATGTCTAATTGCGATTCGTATAAATTCATCAAGTCAACCTGCAATTATTCTTGTTGCAACTCGCAGCAATAAATACAATACTGAAACGCGTCGATCGAATTACGTGAAACCAATGAGCACAGAAGAAAAATAATTGTTACGAAAAAAGCTGTCTTGCTTTGTAAATTTTTCATTATCACTCTATAATTAATTTATCTATTTTAATTATTTATTTATGATAAATCTAAATCGACGATTGAACTTTTAACATGTGTCGTAACCTAGACGCGCATACTATGATTCTAGTTTGTCGTGTTTATATTAACAAGAGGAGATTCCCGTAAGCAGAGCTCAGTTATACAAGGTCTCAAGGGGTTTAAAGCTACAGTTGGATGAGGGCGAAACGTACAATTAATTATACATGAACTCTCACCTGGGTCGTTCTTGTACTCTCGAATTTACACAATTTCAAGGTATAGTCGAGTCACTACATGTTAGAATCTGTATTGGCAATTACTTCGCAATATTACGGTTTCAGATCGAAGAATTTCTACTACATTTTAAACAAAATAAATAGGGAAGAAAAATTCTCGTCGCATTATAATACTATCTTTTTGAATACATCAATAACATTGGTAAACTCATTGATATTTTATCGGACAGTAAATCGCTACGATATTGTAAAAAAAAAAGCATCTTCCGTTTTATGTGTTTCACTTTTCTGTAGGATTGCCTTTCGTATATATATTTTGAATAAAACGCCGTTACATGCATACATAATTTCTCTTTAACATAAGAGACTGTACATATGCAGCATATCTATTTTCCAGGTACGAAGAAACGTCATGTCGCGTGAAATTATTCAAGAGACAATATCTCGAAGGTGTCTGAAAGATGGTCTCCATCTTAGTCGAAGCCAGATGTAAATTAATAGATTCCGGAAAGTCTTACGTTTGTATATCGTTATGTACCGCTATATCTATATTTTTAGTTTATGCATACTCGCTTTACCATGAATATGACAAATGAATACGAACGAAAAGGCTGTACCGCCGTAATTTAACGTTTAAAACGTTGAACGATACGCCCTTAGTATTGTTAGCATTTGAAATCATGATTATTATACGTATGAATGCGGAGTATAAACCCGACGTCTCTAACCTTCGAGCTCACCTCGACAGAGACTTGGCCATGGTCTTTCTCTCTTCTATGGACAAGGGCAAGGCCATCCTGTATGTTACGTAACATACACCTGAGTCGTGCGTCAACGTCACCAGTCGAATAAACATAATATCTCCGTCTCTCTTTATTTTATTTTTTTCCTTCATATTCCATCATAACTCCAGCCGAGTCACTATTGTATTCGGCACGTTCACCGTTTGCTATTTATAAATTTATTATGTAGCAAACCAACAACTCAGAAACTGAAGATATTTTGTAGATGAAATTCATGCATTCCAGGATTAAAATAAAAATTAATAGATATCTTATGAAGATTTATTTTAATGCAGCTTTTATCTTTATCGATATCGTCGTATGCATTTTTTTTTTTTAGTGCTTGATGCTAATAGTGTTGACACATTTTTTTTGTGGATTAATAGTTTGAGCCATACATTTCTTTTCACTCAACTGAATTGAAATTTGATACGTTCGGATTTTTCGGATCTGTGATTATGAACATGAACCGAAAATTTGAATATTTAAAATGATTTATCCCTTCATTTGTTTTAAAGAAAAAATCAGCATTTCAGGATTTTGAGAAATGTTCAGCCAAATTTTTCGGAGTGCAGTGAAATTGTGAAAAAATTATCATTTCGGTATAAAAAAGGGTCCAAATATTACAAGAATAATTCGTTTTCTTTTCGTTTTATTATGTTAACATTTATGGCAACTACAAGTAAATATAGTTATACCGATATCTCAATACCATTGCGGTCTTCGTGTACCGCTTAACGTGGTGCGGTGAAAAGGATAATTAAAGCCAAATCTATGTAAAGTACAATTCGAAAGCAAAGGTGAAAGAAATTAAAAGAGACTTTTCTCTGTTCGGGAAAGACGATAAAAGTTTCAGGAGATAAGACATTTACATCTATGATTAGTACTATATATAGAATAGTTCGCGACGTGTCGACCACCGGGTGGATTACGAGGCAAGATCTTCGGCCTCGGGCGTTGATTCGATTTTCATAATCCTATTCGATGGACTCCCTTCTTCTATCTGTCTTCTGTAGCCTCGCACTTCTCAACGGCTTAAAATTATTCAAACTCCTTTTCGTCTTTTACTGCCAAGATATAAGCTCGACCTTATTTGGTTGCGATACGTGATGATATATTAAAGATTATAACGATTGTGGAGAAAAAAAAGGGTTCATGTTTCAAAGTGGTGATTTATTATCGACTGGATATCGTTGAATTATTTAAACTCTGTTTATCTCTAAAATTGTACTTTTCAACTTTGGGGATGAGCTGAGTGAGTAAATCGATGAAGAACTATCAAAGATTCAACGATTATCAAATTATTTGTTCGACACTCTATACAAAGAAATATTGATGTTGTCAAACGTCATGAATAACCGATCCTAATTATCATACGAATATTCTAAGTTCAATTACTCTCATAATGAATTTATACTTCGGTACTTTAGAAGCTCGTGTCCCACTTATGAAATTTTACCCAGAGGGCTAAACCGGAATTAAACCACATTATTTCCCGCAGCAGATTATGTAGTGTGCTGCGAACCTCCTACTTTTCGCTCTTTATTAACCCTTATATCTCATTTCTGTCAAGAAGCATTTGTTACCTTCCGCACGGGCAACTTTATACAGCTACGGGGAATCACTTATGAATTCTATCCCCTGTAGATGTGTGCTATATGTATAACTGGGACCTCGTAAGTTTGCTAAATGGAAAGTTTCAGTATTACTCGTCGCGTAGAAACTGGTAAACGTGATGAGAGGCAGCAAGGTAGTAATAGAGAAATGTAAGGAAGAGAAAGAAGAGTGGAAAGAGAGAAGAAAAAGAAAGAATAGCCCATTGCTATATACGAGTACAATCACACCTCGACATTCTGATTTACTCATCCATTACTATTCCCTTTTCTTCCCAATGCCTGTCCTGTCTCTCCATCTTCGTCTCTTCCTGTCCCTTTCTCTCTCTCTGCTCTGTCTTTTCCTCTTTCTTTCTTCCTGTCTCTATCTCTTTTTATTTTTTCCTCTCTCTCTCTCTCTCTCTCTCTCTGTCTCACTTTTTTCTTCTCATTTCTTGTGCACATAGACTTATAGCAGTTTGCTGCTCCAAGTACCCTGCACATAGACACTCCAAGAACTCAAGTATTTAATTCGAAGGCTTGTGGCACTCGTCGCATTGTTCTTGGATTCATACGGCGTAGCGCGAAACTCCGTGTCTACGTTGTCGCGTCGGCTGCTTGCAATGTTCCGGCTACCGGTGTCTTTGTCACGTATTTCTCGTCCGTTCTATCACGTTATACCTCCTACACTCCTTTCGACAGACTCTTTTGCGTCTGTTCTGTCTCAGTTGGATTTAATTACGAGCTCGCCATAACTAAGTAGTCATCAGTGTCTTATATTCGTATTAGCTGTCGACTGATGAAGAGGCCTCCTTCATTTTCTATATCAAATTGTACACTTCATCACCTTTGATTTGTAAACGGATAATATCTAAGTGAACCTTTTAAAAATTAATAAGATTGATAAACGCTTTTTATCGAGATTTTCAACTTTTCAACCAAATTTCAGCATTTTTTGAAGTTAATTACTACGGAACGAGTGGCAGTGATGAAATTCTTTTTAAAAATATTTATTGATAAAAACTAATCCAGATATGACATATTGTGGTTTTGCGTAGCTGCTGAATGAATTATCCGATTTTCTTTTGAATAATTATATCTTCATTAATTTTTCTGTAGTCAGGAATGGAAAATTTTGTAAAATATACAGGTCTAAAAAGCCGTGTACTACAAAGTCATTCAAGTACTTTCGTCATTGCAATTAGCTTTGGCCATTTTTTTCAATCGCTAGTGAAGTAAATACATTAAGAAATCATATCGTGAGTGGTCATTCTTAATTCAATTCTACGAATCGATTTATCGTGCAACTTTTCTACTTTATACATGGAGATAATAGACGAAATAAATTGATAAGTATATTCTAACGCGCAAAATTACAATATTATTTACGTTGTCTCTTTGTTTTTTGTTTTTTAATATGAATGAGTTGAATAAACTTTTCACGGCTCCACGTCTAATAGTAACTTCAATATCCCGTATCATGGAATACAAAAATTGCTGGCGTAATTCTATTGTTATAGAATATGAACATTATGGACGAAGGCTTTACGCTTATTGTGCATTCAAATGATTGTGGATTGTGGGCTTAAAGAAAGTGCTCTTTTGGCAAATTCTACTAAAAAGGCGATTATGTTTAGAGTCGAATATCACCAAAGGGCTTTAAAAGCGTTTTGACGATAATGCGCTTCAATGAATAACGTTTCAAAAGTTTAACGAGGGAGTAACAGTGGCGAGGTTTTGAAATTGACGGAATTTTCGTCCTTCGATTTTCTGGCTCCGCGTTCTATCTTTGCTTTGTCACTTTCTACCTTTCCACAAATTACTAATATGACTTAAATAAAAGTTGCCCACAAGTTTATTTGAAATATTGATTATACCTTGCAAAAGTCATTCGTTTTAAAAATGTTTTACTCGTTCAAGATATGCAATCTTTCGTTAGAGATCCAATTAGCTGTGTGAGGTATGCTTGAAATAACGTTGAGCAAGTTTATAAAATGGCGCGAGATTTTACGTTAGAAAATATTCGTTGTATCGAAGGTGCGGTTGTTGCACAGACTGCTTGGCACCGTTGGAAGCCACCTACGCGTCTACTTTCGTGTCAAACTAACCAGCCAGGTTCTCAAACCGGATTCACGATACCTTTGGGTCGTTCTCTCCGGCAGCTGAGCTATAATTCTCGTTCTCTCGCGGCGGTACGAAAGCGGCTCACGGCGGCTCGTATGTCTATCTGATTGAAGCTCAGGCGCGTTCGTGAAGCACCAAGTAACATCAGTACAGCATCAGCGCGGGTGCCGACATATCCCTGCTCTCCCCGGTCGGCTTGGTTGGGACATTGTGTACACTTGGAAGCGGCTTAATCAGCTATTGTCCGCTGCGTGAACGACGAGGTCAGCTTGTACGAACGTGAACGTCAACGAAGAGGGTGATGTCTTCCGTTTACGTATTCAAGCGGACTATATATAACATTATAGGCGTCAAGGTGACAGGTTTCGTTGAAAAGATCAACCAATAGCGATTTCGTTCAGTTTACGTATCGATTTTGGTTACAATGGTTATTTCGTTAACGGAATATTGCAGGAATGTTTTTTTTTTTTTTTTTTTTTTTTTTTTTTTTCTTTCATTTCGAATAATAGTAAGATTACTTGCATTATTGAATATGCATAATTTCCAGAGAATTCTGTCATGATCGATAAATTCAATTGAGAAGAAAGCTTACTGAAGATATAATTCAATTTTACCTAATGACATGCTGTGGTACAAAGTTATTTGTGGGTATTTGCATCCACTTGTGGCACTCTCATCAACGAACACCATAAATATAACAGGTATGATAAGCGGTTCTATTCACGAAGAGATAAAAAGACTGGCGAGGAGAGATGAAGAAGCTAAACCACGTCTGGCTGTTCTCCACAAGTATTTCCCCAGCGCATACCCTGCCTGAAACTTCACTCTCTTTGTTACTAAAAAAAGTTCTCCGTGACCTTTCTCACTCTTTCACTCATTTTCTCAACCTTGGGCGCAATGAATTTCCATTAGACTTAGTGAGCATCTCAAGAGCTCAAACGTCTTGAATTCCTAGTGAACACCGCATGCACGTACGTCATATCCTCCGGGGAGAGTTTCGCGCTTCCGTGCAGTATGAGTTATAGTGCGAAGAGCTTAGTTCAGAGTAGCGAGGCAAAATAGCCTTGAACAGAGAGAGAGAGAGAGAGAGAGGAGGGGAGAGAGAGAGAGCCAGACTAGCAAGGCGAGTGAACATTAAGATTCAATGATGAGGGTAAAGAGAGAAAACGATTGGCGTAAAAGATTGATCTTAATACCGTTATTACATAGTTCAAAAAAAGAAAATTATGCAAGAAAACACGAGAAGTTTTGTATTTGTGTAATGAGAATAGCAATCGTGAACGGACTTCTACCAAGGCTCTGTATTTTAATGTAATATGGCCCTTGTAATTCCGTGCCAAGATCACATTTGCAAGAATGGAGCGTCCTATACGAAAGCAGTGTAATGAGGGTCAAGCTTACGATTGGCGAAGGTTTCTCCATTTTGTATTGTCCAACCAACTCAAGGATTAAGTAACTTTTTTATTATTTTTATATGAAACAAAAGGAAATGGTTTTCAGTTCAGGACGAGAAGTTCTTGTCTTTTCTATCCTTTTGATCAACTAAAGTAATTCAAACAAAGACTGTTCACTACAAGTAAGAGCTATATGTTTCATTCATTTATCGGAATAAAATATTTCGTTCCCTCCGTTATGTTCTTGTGGATGAACATCGAGAAAATTTCAAGTTTACAAGGAAGGTGAATGAAATTATGGTAAATAATTTTTCCTGTAAAGCATCTTCATTTCTGTGAAAACAAAGTCACGGAATGATTTTTAAGAATGTTACTATAAGCTGCTTTAATGCTGTTAGATCGTAGATATAAGAAAAGACATAGAGAGCATAGAGGTTTGATCTCAATCTTTTCAAGCTGTACACTACTAACATGAAGCATGTTAGAGTAGATCGTTAAGAAGGATGTGCTCAAGAATACAGGGTTGAATCACGAAACTTACTTTGCGAATAAAAGAAAGAAAGAGTTCATGACCAGCAAGAGAGCCCGTTACTTCTTGAAGGAAGATTGCTAGAAGGGTAGGGCCTCATTTGGATTGCACCTAACGAAGCAGACAGGACGCTGCTCACAGTCTGACATGCAACACGTGCCACATTGCTGTCGCTAGGGAGAAAACTACCGTTGGTATATGAATCATGTATCCTAGTACAAGAAATATTAAGAGGCTGGAGTGATGGTGAAGAGAAAAGGGACAAAGAAAAAGGGAGTTTGTGGCATTCATTCTTCTTGCTTCCCGTGCATTAATTCTAGGGCGTTGATGAGCAGCGTGCACGAATAGATCACATGGTGGAATTACGATGTTTGAGGCAAACTTCCACTTTATCGCAAGATTAAACAATGCTTCGTACGGGTATTAAGGCATGAGACGAGAAAGATCCTGCGTACTTTTCTCATTGGCACGCAAGCTCTTATCCTCATTCTACCCTGTTTCCCGAGTTCTATACAAAAGAGGTTTTCTATGGGATCCCGTGGTTTATATCTTCATCCACCACTACGTAGACTTGTACCCCATCAGACAACGCGTAAATGTCTCCGACAAAAGCATAGAAGTGTCGAGCTTATCATCGTTTTGCAGCTACCACCAGTATTAGGGGATTGTAAGGGAAGCTGAAAGGAGAGAAGAGACTGGATCGTTTGTAAATGGATCGGGTACGATTGCTATTTGTGTGCCACGATGTTGCGGTAGTTGTGATGAAAAAGATAGCCCAGAGATCACCGGGCCTATTCCCCGTAATTGTCGTTCACCGCGACATGGTATCATAAAAATCGCGTCGATCTTAAGTAGAGAACAATATACCAGGAGCTCACGTGGTAACTAGCCTTGAAGCTTTGAACCAACGCGTTCTACGTTAAGGCAACGAATTATTAACCAGTTGAAACCACCGGTTATTCAAAAGCTTTGTAATGGCCCTCTTGTCATTGAATGAAACGACGAGTCGAAAGTTTACCGTTGTAAGCGTTATGAAACCGTTAATATACATCAATGACCCAGGCGAGGACAGTCCAGTACCGCGTATGTCCCACGCGTCCATGACACATTGCATCGAGTCCAGAAAGCTGTAATAACTAGATATTACCAGTGTATAATGAAGTCTATCCAACGTGACCAATTGTACTCACTATCTATAGTTCAAGGATTGGTTGCTTGATGTATATCGACAAACAGGTATAATACAGTGAAATCTGGCTTGTTGAGGCCGTACTGATGTCGTAATCGGACGATACAGAGATGTGATCGAGGCAAGTAATGAGGAAGCGGTTTAGTTGCACTTCGTGTTGAAGGGACCGCATTGTATGTATACACGTGGCACGTCTCATACGTTTGTAATATCTGAGTTGGCTCTGGTAAAGGATTGAACACATACTCATCGCAGAGTTTCTAGCCAGTCTCAGATCCCTCTCATCCTCTCTTCGATTCTCTCCGTTAGGTTGCAGCCTTTGGCGAATGGCGTGAAACTTCGGAACGGGTATCTTAGCCTTGTTAATACAATTGCTGTGCTTTGCCTGTTTGTCATGTATGAGATCAAGACTTGCAAGTGTTAACATATCAACATACCGGTGGCCAAGCAGCAGGGCTCGTGGGATTTCTCGTTACCGTATGGGCTCGTATGTATCTGCTTCTCGATCACATTGTATGACGTAACATTGCATTTCCAGAGACATGGAAATCCAGGACGATGGTCACGATCAACGACCGAATGTCCAATGTCTACGTACATGCTCCGCTGAATCAGACTCTCCCCATTCTCTGTTACATCGAGCGACGAAGCACACAGAGCTTCTTGCATAACATGCAACCCTCCAAGACGTTTAGTTCGAAGTGCGTGTATACGGAGTTGCTGACCACATAGAGATAAAGAGAGAGAGAGAGAGGACAAGAGAGGCAGGCAAAGAGAACGCGAGAGAGAGAGTGAGAGAGAGAGGCGATGGAAGTGATACAGTGGAGTGAGGTTTGTAGCTACCTGGACAGCTTGGCATAGAAGGCCAACCGGACGTACGAAGCTAGTACACCAGGCAGATGGAACAATGTACCATAACTCTCTCGTCGGGAGCAAGAGAAGGACTGATCTGATGGAGAAAGAGAAAAAGAGGCGGATAGAGAGCAAAAGCTACACCAAAGCACTTATGTAGGAGAGGGCGCTTGTACTTGGCATAGCTCAGGTGTTTCGAGAATACGTATTTCATTAGCTAGGTGCAGCATGAGATACCTCCGGTCTTCGGAACACACCCTGGATGCTCAGTTTTGATGCTGATGCGCCAGACGTTCCAGTGCTTCCGTTATGAGTTCAGGATATACGCTTCGTTCGTTCGATGGTATTACCGCTTTAAGAGTGGGACTTCGGTTTCATGCATGTTGCGTTTAATTTTCAAATGGCAGCTGTCGGTCCATCGAATTTTTATCTTCCATTAGGATACGTGTAGCGGCTGTATTTTGGCACGTTGCTTCGTCGCTGTTCAATTCCCGCCTCGTTCGCCATATGTACTAATTTTTAATCACGACACTAATCCTCTCAATTCAACGAAATCGAGAATCTGGAAACATTAGGGATACCATCAATGACAGTACCATTTTTCTTTCAATCAGAGGTTTCGTTCACGATGACAGTGATGTATGTGATTTTCTGTTTTATGACGTTATTAACTTGAATATATATTCGAACTATTTCTTATATCTCAGGGTAGGAGGGGGGGGGGAGTAAACATCACATCTTTCGTTTTAAACGAGGTTTTATATGTGCTTCAACAATCAATTCCATTCTTTTTCTTTTCATTCTATCTCTTTTTATTCCGAAGCCGATTTCCAATTGAGCACTCGAGACCCTCGAGGGTCGATGTGTTTATAGTGATGGGAAACTGTGGACTCCCTGCGGATACTTGTGCGAGGAGATAGAAAGCACGGGATGCTACATGTAAATAGTGAGATTTCTCGCGTGAAAGAAAGAGAGCGAGAAAGAGGCAAACTTGGAACGAGGTAGACAAAGCGAAACATGGAAGGGAGCGGGATAGAGGACATCGCAAAAAATACAGGTAGAGAACGGACAACGAAAAATCTCGTGTGTACCGACAAAGTACCTTCGTACGATTCGTGGTGCGTACATCGCGACAAAGTGAGTATCCGAAGAATATTATATGCGTCGATAGTGTGTATATATATATAAATATATATACATCTCTTCGCTATAATTGGATCCTCTCACGGTCGTAGCCATGGCGTAAGCTCAGCAACAGGGTACGATGTATATACACGCATACACGATGAGCGATGTACATTGGGAGAGACGGGGGCGCGATGGCGAGAAAATCTTGCGTGGCGATGAATCGGGGAGAGGACAAAATAATTGGCGCGGGAGAGAGACTATCGAGGTTCATACATGTGGGGAAGGGACAAAAGCTGGACATGAAAGATGGTACACACGTACAGACACACATACACACATTTACTAAAAGTGGTATATTGTGGGGAGTGGTGATGCTTCTGAGCGACCACAACAGCTGCTGGATCGAGTGGTTGCGGTATAGCCTAGTACTTCAGCATACATGCACGTCTTGTGTATTTATTTTATGTGCAAATATATACTGGAAGAACGCTGAGTACATGAATAGTACGAAGCTTATATATAGTAAAAATAGTAAATAGTGTAGACCTCCCAAAAAATAAAACCCCCACAGCAAGTCGTCCCCCAGGAAAATCCGCCACAAATAATCTCCCTCAACAAAACAAATCCTTATACAGAGTTCAAATAGCCCCTCAAAAAGCCGCAAAAATTGTTGCGAAAAACTATGACTCTTGCCAAAGAGAAGCCCCACGGAATATCGTCCCCTTTAAATGTTTCTCTCAAAAATTAAATTTTCATATAAAAAGAAAATGATATTTTTAAAACGTTCGAAGCTGACGAGATCTAATTCTAGACACAATTAAAAACATAAAAATAGATGAAAGTATGTGAATCTGTGAAATCTTCCGAAATCTATTGTTTGAATTATTGAATGATGGATAAAAGGAAACTATTTTTGGAAATATTGAAAATAAGGTTAAACCGCGGTGTGTCTTCTAAAAGCGGATTGTTGAGGGTCGTTCTTCTTTGACAGGTATATACTTCTAGCAGATAAATATTCTCATCTTGACTCGCTACCGTAATTCTTATATATTATGAAGGTAGTAGTAGAGGGGTGTGCAAATATCGTGGGTTGTGCAGTTAGTGCAGTAAACATGTATATGTTTTGAGGGTTCTGCATACATGACGAGGCGACGAATGATGGAAACTCGACGAACAACGGCGTAAAAAGTAACACTCAAAATCTCAATGAATTGGTTGCTGGTATTTCTGGTTGCCTGGTAACTTTCTTATTTTTTGAAAATCGCTTTCGCCGGTGATTTAAAAAAAAAAATTTTATACAGAGACAGATGTTGCCGTTTTCGTGATGATGATGAAAGTAAATGGATGGAAAATAAAACCGACCTGCATTAACCTATTAACGTGACAAGGAATTTTTTTTTTCTGCAGGATTACTCACCATGGAAATGTCAATGAAAAAATGCGTAAAGCATTTTTTTCACTATTTTCAAGGTCGCTCACTACTGCGATGGATAACTATAAATTTCGCGCAAATTAAATTTTTCATCATATTTTTGTAAAATAGTATGAAAAGTTAAAATTTTTGATTTACTTATTATTTTCATTCTATTTTTTCAACTTTGAGTTTTCCTTATTTTGTGATTTGAACGAGTTTTTTTACAGTTAATATGTAAGTTGGATATGGTTTCCAAAATCTTTTGGGTCGCTGATGGAGTTGACATTATATCTGAAAATTACAATAATTAATAATATTAAGTAAACTGAATAATAAATAAAATAAAGTAATATAAAAAATTGTTGAAACATATTAATTTTTTTTAAATGATCTCAAATTCTTGATCAGTGACCCAAAAATGGGGGAATGATTGTTATAGATTTTTCTTTCCATGATATCGAAATACATAAGGGATGTTTTTTTTTTTTTTAAATTTAATATCTTTTTTCTGACTCTTTTTTTTCGCTTTGCAAGCATACTTTTTAATTTCAGTCAGAATGAAATATAACTGGATAACATTTGAAGGTTTTCTTTTATCGTGCGCAGAGAGGCTTTAATCTCACTATTCCTCTTTTCCATGGTATTAATCCTTTTTATTTGAGCTTTGCCGACGTGCCCAATCTCGTGTTATCGTTAGGATGGAAAATTTATGTTTCGCAGGGCTTGAAAGAGAGCAAAATAATGTGACGTTATAAATGAAAGAAAAAAAAAGTGTCAGGACATGTATTATGTATCTCAAGAATATCATTGCGAGAACGTGAACAAGAAAGAAATGACGATGGAAAAGCCACCTTGATTACTGATTCGTACATTTTTTTATGGTTCGTTATCATCTCGTTATTCTCATAAAAACTGTTAGAACTTGGATCTAAGGTTACTCCAGAATTTTCCACATTTGGCGATGACAGAAGAATTCTGAATTCAAGAGAGTCGCATATTTATATGCAAAGTTGTGCAACGTTACCTAACCTACGTCAAAATAATTGGTATTTTTTTTGGTACATTAGAAAATTGATAACCAAACACTAATCACTAAACACTAAACACTAATCGTCGATCAGACATTTCCTTATGTTTTACTAAATCGTTAAAAACTGTTTTTTTCCCTTTAGAAGTTTGTTCGTGTTTGTCCGTGTACGTGTAAGTATCAGAAAAAAGACTGAAATATATTTTTAAACATTTCTATTCTTAAATACACAACTGCCAACAGGATTCTGTACGATCATACAGTCTTAAGCAAAAGAATAAAGTTTATATGAGTCGTACACACTTTTTCATATTCAGCTACAATTGCATGAGTGTAAGTTACATATCGTCACTCGTGGTTTGTGACGATAGGAGAGATAATCACCGATTCTGCTGAATGCAGTTGGAACATTTGACCTGGTTAGGATTGTACACACATATTTTTCCTATATATATATAGTCCCTGTGACATCAATTAAAAAAATATCGTTCGTATCGCTGTAAGCCGTTTCGGATATTTCCTATTAATTCACAATATCGAAGCGAGAAAAAGCACAATGAATATTCATAAAACATTTCACCATCACAGCAAACTTCGAACCCGCTTCGTTATTTTCTGTGAAACCCGATAGCACCCCGTATATTTCACGTATAAATATATATTATGTACATATATATACATATATACATATAATATTCACGATAGCAGAGAGCTGGTATTGATGTAGAAACTTTTCACACTTCGATCGCAGATTAGTGACGGAATCATCTGATTTACATACGCGTGAAATTAACGTTGTGCCAAACGTGCAATAATTGGAAATTCGGAAAAGCCTGAGATAATTGAAAAATTAGGAGTGCGCATGGGGTTAATGAGAAATATACGAATTTATGGTTAACACATTAAACAATACAGCCAATACATGACAATCTAACTTTAAAAATATTTTAACGTCAGTAAACTTATTTTATACTATATGTGTCTCTCATTTTGCTTCGTTATCATTTTCTTTATGCTACGAATCATGGGCTGGATTCCTATTGTTTTTTCATGGTTTTCTGGCATGTTGGGAGCCTTCTATTAAGGGATCTGCCATTATATAGCTTACATGAAATACATATATATATATATATATATATATATATATATTCATCTGGATACATTTATACAAGGCTTCACTGTTATCGGGGGTGGTCAAATTAACGACGTACTGGTTATCTTACCGAGCCAGAGAGCGGCACACCAATACTTTGTTTTCCCAATGTATGTAAACAACCCTGAAGTAATCCTGGATCATGCGTGTACGTATATAGAATGCTGCAAGTGCAAATCGGCCATGCACAACTACAACGTAAAGAGAATCTATACATATAATATATACATATGTATATACGTTCTGTGTAGATTTTACGTCGACCAGGGAGAACTTGGCTCAGTTGTGGCGAACTCAGAACACAAAGTTATTTTCCTTTTGTATGGGTTAATTGTCGCCTGCTTTCGACCTTGCAGCATCGAACATTTATTATATTTACATCGCTCACATGTATTTATATATGTGAATGTAGATTTAATATTGAAGTTTTTATACTTTGAGTAACAAATATGTAGGACACTTTACGTCAATGAAAAAATTCTGTGCTTTCACCTTTTTTATACTTTTTTGTGGAAGATGCCATAATTCGAATTTTTCAAAATTTAATAAACATTCTCACAGAACAGCGGCTTTTTCTCATAAATTTATAATTGTGCCAGAAATTTTATGATTATTTCTGATCAGATATATAAATTATTTCATATCCCTAATATTTTCATGGAATTTTGTTAAAAGATATTATTCGTCCACTGCAGGGTTTATGGGTATCTATTATATTTATTAATTTTTCTTTGGATTATTTAAGATTTTATATAATAATTATATGTATTTGTCATGAAGGTATCGTATGGCATACTCAATTAAATTTCAAAATGAAATGAAGGTGCGAAGTACATAGCTCAAGGCGTGTGGATGTTGTCCGATAACGGTCTACCATGTACATTCATTCTTGCCTTATAATTCCTTATTTACACGTACATGTGTATATATATCGAGTTCTCTGTTCCACTGCGGAATAGCCACTGTTCCAAGTTTCACCCGAGTTGCACCAAAGCATACATTTTATATGCTATAGTGATCCTGCGGCAGATTCAAAGGATCTTCAAGTGTGCTCCTGCAAACTGAGCAATGCGCACAGTGCGAACAAACCACGATTCCGTCTCTCATCTATCCTCGTACGGCTACGCAGCAGCCCACTTTATATAACGATATAGACAATCATGGGGCACAGCAGTACATACACATAACACACGATCCGGAATTCTCGCTGAGTTAACCGAAGTTTTACGATCTGATAGCTTCAAAACCATTGAGAAAATAATCAACATGTTTACGATTTGGAGTTTCAACAATTTCTCTAACGTCAATATGATAGCTCGTTAATGAGTCGTTCGAATTTTTTTTAATTTCGATAAATAATTTACATATTTCGCTCAATTTTTTATTGGCTTACTGTTCAACTTTTGAATTATTTATATTTCGAAAAAATGGTAACTGGTTCATAATAGTGATGAGAAACAATACTGGGCATCACAGTTTATATTTACGAATGAAATGGTCTATATTCAAATGAACGAATAATTTATTTGTATAAATACCGTATCAGGAATGGGGCTTTGAGTTTGGCACCAGATACGCTTAGTTCGAGAACTTGGTAGCACAAGACAGAAGCGTTCCAGCATCATTGTATATTTATATACATCGTTATATATAAATATATAGGTGTATAATGTCGGACGTCGAGTTTGGTCAGGTGTGTCCAACGAACGCACTAAATCTACGAGAGTAACGTGCCGTTCGCGAATAAACGTTTCCGAGAGATTCATGGGGTAATTCACGGTGAGACTTGATATTGTTAGGGCACAGAGAGAAACCCGCGTGCCACGTTGGTGGCTAGGTTCCACGCGGTTGCGAACACAGAGGTGTAGTGTTTCGTACAGATGGAAGAGAGACAGAGAGGGAGGGAGTAAAGTGGCGAGCAAGAGGGAATTATCTCGGCGTGAATACGAAATCACAAGCCGTTCATCTCTGGTGTGGCCAATCCACCAGGAACGAAGTTATGTATGTGTTTATATAGAGGTGGGTGAAGAAAATGCATGGGTCAATTTATGTCAAAACTTTCTTAAATAACAAACAATTTAGAATATTTCTTATTTTTTTATTTTATCACATTTTTCTTTGACGGCATTGTTTCCTATTTATTTTTTCAATATTCGTTTCAATTTCTTGAGTCTAGAGAACAATTACGTACATATTTTGAGGGTTCTAGATCGTTTGTTTGGGGTTCGAATCAACCGTGTATATCACACATATGTTCGTAACACTGTCTATAGATTCTCGTATATTTGTACATAAATTTCTCTGTGGCAATTTTCATCGTCTCAGTTAAACAATATATGTTTTGTGGATTGTTAAACAGCCGAGCAATTGATCGATAAAGCATGCACTCAATCCCGATTAAACTATGCAAGAGACGAGGGTATACATAGCGTCAACTCGTCTTCGAACTTTGTGTAGGCGTTACGTGTACACGAAGATACAAGTTTACCTTAGCATAGTTTATGGTGAAAAGTTCATCGTGGTATAAAAAGCGACGATTTTATAGGTAGCGTTGTGTGAAAATTCCGATTTATATTTCAGGAATTATCGGTAGCGCAATATTTAATAAAAATTCAAGTTTGTTATAGTAAAATAGTAAAAAAATGTGAATTATTCTTGTATAATATTTATTCAATTTTGACGGAAACAAAAAATACTTGGAAGCAAACTAATTTGGAATCCCTCATGAACACAATTTAATTTTTATTTCGATGATAGGTCGTAGTCCTCACACAGTACCCAACATGCAATTATCCCGCAGCGTCGATGGGTTTTAGCCGTGTGCATTTTCAACGACCGTCTATCGGATATTTGCTTATGTTAGGAAGGTCTCACCTGAGTTATTATATAAGGGCACACTAGCACGCTTCTGAACATATTTATTAGACTATTAATGTTTCATAACACATTCGTTATACGCCGGATTTGAGTATGTAGCCTTAAGTTAATGTTATGTGTAAGAATACGAGCATTTTTTAAAGGCTGAGTCGTGCACAGATACGTATTAGGTCATAGGCTGAACATCCACCCTGTAAAATTGACCTTTTAGCCACAGGATTTGTTCATAAGTATATTTAGTAGGGAAGACTGGGGCAGCGTTCAATCACCTAGAGAGAGCATTGACAATCAGCCCAGAATTGCTCCAACTTCGAACCAACGGTATTGATGGTTAGCCAGTCGTTACTTTTACCACCGGGCAATGCTTGACCTAAAATTCGAATGATAGCCTGGATGTTGAAGCCTGGAGTGGCAAACGTTGGAGTGAGCTTTCAGCCTTCTCCCAACCTTCCCAGCCTTCAGCCAACGTCATTCATGGCCCAATGAATGGCGCAACGTTGAGTGCCAATAATTGGCTGCCGTTTCAGAAGCAACGTTATCTCAATGATGTCAAAGAAATAATCAGAATCACCAAGGAAGGGCGTGGAAGGTTAATACAGTTAGTGCAGAAAAATATGCGATTCTTTTTTTTAATCGACACGTAACGAACTATATACTCGAACGAGATCAACGAGAAAGTCGTAAACGTCAAAATAGATTGATATTATAAAAAAAAATAAAAAAAACACGTTCAAGTCTTGTAATTTGACCAATATACCTGTATGTATGGGAACCAACTTTTATCAGGAAAATGAGCACAATTTTCTTTCTCCCATCAGTCGACTCTTTATACCTTATAGAATTTCTCATCCCAATATCGCGAAGTCTCGATCTGCTATAAGACAGATTTTATTTAAGCGTTCTCGGCCAAGGTATACTGCGATCAGAGTAAAAGTTGTCGCGCTCGGAGTTTTGTCGAAGTTTGGAGAACGCGCGTTTTTCAGGGTAAAACGAACAGGGGATATATGAAGAAAACGTAAGAAAAATTGAACACGAGGAAGAAGGGATGGAAGATAAAAGATTTTCTCAGGCTTTAAGAACAACGAGGAACGCGGAAAGGATACAATCGCGAATAGGAGATGAACAAACCTCATGTACCAGCAAGACGCGACCATGCCAAATGATTGTGGGGACGAAAAGTCTCAATGTTTCGACCCATCCAGGTTGGTGACCCATACAAAAATCCATATACACATCCATACACGTATATCTCAGTTGAAATGTTCCCGTGTCTCGTTCTTTCACTCGCTCTATTGCCCATCTACTCACGAATTGGTGGAGCCTTCTAAATTTTACAACGTAATAGTATTACGAGCATCACGGGTCCTCGGGGAAATCTCTCGATATCCCATGTCCCGTCGCGATAACATCCCCGAGCACTCGATTTTCTTTCTTTCTCATTCTCTCTTTTTCTATCTCTATTCTATCCCGAATGAGTGCAAGTTCTCTACCACGGTACGAGTGTTTCTACACTGATACTGTTATCGCGAGGAAAAAGAGCTTGCGATACAAGCATGGTCGCCGAATAACTCCGAAAAAAAGAGAAAAACTGTTATTTCTTAACCCGATGTCCGATCTATTGAAGAATATTTTATCCTGTAAAGAACCGAGTCTTCAGTTTTAGGCTGCTACGGAAACTTCAAGAGTTCATATTCACGCTCATTCCATTATTAATCTTTGGAACAACTTAAGACAGTTGTACGCGAAATCGAAGCTCAACGTTTATTAAAGTTTTTTAATGTTCTCCAAAAATGTTTCGTCTCAATTTTCGCAGAAATTAGAAGGCCGTTCAATTTCGAATTTCTCAATTGAATGGCTGTAAAAAATTCTTATATCTTATTGTGAAAGTAATAATGAAATTCATTAAAAAATAAGACAATCTGTATGTCTCAAAGACAAATTTTCTTCACCTCATTTCTTAAAAATTGATTATAAAAATAAGAAATTTTAATAACGTGAAGCTCTTTAAAGCGTGAAAAAACTTACAGATGCTAAGGAAGTTTATAAGAAGAGGTAAACGGTAAAAATACAGACTGGAGGCTATTTATCTGTAATTTCTGATGAAATAGAAACTACTGTACGTGATTCTTGTCGAGTACTTTAAGGAATAGCTGAGGAGATATTTATACAGCAGCGTTGATAGAATATCTGAGATAAAAATTACTTTGCTTCGAATTTGAGACGTCTACCTGCGTGTACGAATATTTTACTTTGTGATCCACATAGAGCAAAACTGTTGTAACAATCGTCAACGGAAACTTAACACTTTTATAGTTACAGAAAACATTTTTATCTTGGTAAATAAAAGAAAATACATATTTTAATATCGTCAAAACATAATAGGACCTTCAGATGAAAAAAAAGTAAATGTAATTATAGAGCAACAGCAAAACATGAAGAAAGTAATTCAAAAAATCCAAGGTATCGTGTACAAGATGAGAATTAAGAAAAAGTTCAATGTCTCTGGAGATAACGGTACGAAAGTTGTGAGACAGCGAAGAACCCGCGTCAAATATAAATAGGGTGGAAAAGTTGACGTTGATTTGCGATTTTTTTTTGCAAAGATCGTGAGTTTTCGATATAGATCGAAATATAAACATTAAACATATATATATATGTATACATAAATGTGGAGAATATTGTTTGGCCGATCCATGTTCGGTCAGGAGACACGAAGATGAACGTGACGAAACTTTTCTTCGATCCGACATGTTGCCAACTAAGTGCCTTTCCCGAGTTTTCTTTCCATCTCACTTTTCTCATAAATATATGTATACATAAATGGATGTGTATCGCTGTCTCCAATGTCATGCCACCAGGGGAAAGGGCACTCGGCCACGTGTCATTTTCACGTGACTGAATCTTTTCGTTTTTTTTTATTATCTTTTTTCTCGTACTTTTCGTCTCAGTTTCCTATATATTATGTCACTTCGAAGGAAAAAAGAAAAGTCCTTCCAATTTTGAATGACTATACATGAAACAAAAACGAAATTTCTCTTTTCTGTGATATTTCATTTTTTGTCATTTATACAAAATGTTTTTATTAGTTTTAACGGTGTTCTTGGTATTAAAATATGGAAATGAAATTTGAAAAGGGGCTAAAAGAGTTTTGTATAAAAATCACGAACTAAAAAAATCGTTTTCGCAAGAAATCAAAAGAAACATCAGTGTGATCTTTGTAGCTTGAGGTTAAGTAAACTATCGTGTTGTTAAGGCTGAAGACTCAGCGAGAAGCCGAGTCTCTATCGTGTAGATAGATTCGCTTGAGCCTATGTATTCTCAAAGCTGAACGGCAAAACCACACGACGAACAGGCTTAACCCATTAAAGGTACACAACACGCGTGTCTTTGGAACTGCTCCTCGATCGTGATATGCACTCTATCGATGTTTGCTTCAATAAATATATATGCGGGCCAAAGACCTTGAGTCATGTCGCGAGTACATTTGGTGTGAAGTGGACGCGACATAAGACGGAGAAATCAGAGACTGCAAGCTCGTGAATGTTTGGTTTTCGATCTCGAAATAATTTTCACATATATTGATCGAGTATATATTTTATATTTTCGATGGTTAAAACATTAATGAATAATTCGATGCTTATGCTGTAAAATTTTTTACAATCTTTCTTTATTACGTATTCAGAAAAAATGTATTTAGAACGAAAACAGAAACTTTCTGAAAAAGTATTTGCGATTATGCGACTAAGCAAAAATGAAACAATGCGTGAAACCACTTTCATCGCAATGCATTTCCGTATTAAAATTTAAAAAAGTTAGTTAAAAATTCTCTCGCTGCGGCGGGATAACGTATTTTTTAAAAATATGCATGAAATCATTATGGTCAACATGACACGACAATGAAAACAAGTTTTTCTGAATTTAAAATTCTGCTGGAACTAGGAAGTACTAAATAAATTTCAAAAAAACCAAATAAAAATTAGAAAGTAAAAACATTTTATTAAACGGACCTGTGAATTCATTTTCTTAAAAAAAATTAATGCTTTAAGCGTGAGCGCACTCGTACGTTGTTATTTCTGTAATGCTGTCGTACTTGAATTTCTTAGTGACATAATCGAAGTTGCGACAAAAGCTTGTAGAATATTGTCCAAGGGGGCAGGAAGTATGGTGAAACGTTCATGTGAAGAGAGTACGATTTATAGTCCAGTATAGGGAACGCAAAGTGTCTCTCCTTTAGAACGTCGAGACTCTCATCTTTCCTTTTGTCTCGCCCCTCTCTCTCTCTCTTTCTCTTACTTTTTGCATACGGATATATATCTATAAATGTACGTATCTGGCGTAATGAAACCCTAGTCGTAAGAGAGCCAGGTGGGTGACAGTTTGCGCGTCAGGATAGAAGAAAACCTGACGAGGGTCGTTAGTGAGCGAAAACTCAGTGAACATATACAGCTTCGTAAGTACATATACATATATAATATATAAAACAAGGAAAAGCCAATAATCGGGAACTCCAGGAGAGATGCATGAGAAAAAAAGCGATGTGATAAGATACAGCGAAAGAAAGCAGGTAAAGACTGAGTGGATACACGAAGAAGCCGGTACACGAAGCTAACGTTTCTCGTGAAAATTGGAGATCGATACGAAACCTAAGTTATTCGCCAAGTATCACTCCGTCACGAGATACAAAGAGTATCAAAAACTATTTCATTCATATAGAAAATACTTTTTCGTAATAGAAGATTTTATTAACGCGGAATTATTGTAGGGGAAAAAAAAATTCAACAGTTGAGTGAAATGAAAGGATCTCTGATCGTTGGGATGATTGAACCCCGAGCGAACCGATTTGAAAATGTAAATATATAACTGTCCATTCACCGGGTGGGCTCATTAAATCATCATGGATTTTCATCTTAGCAATATTACGATAAAACGATATACCATTATAATCGCGTTATATTTATTTTCCATTTATAGATACGGTCTCGTAAAGTTTTTTTTATTTTTGACACATTAAACCGATTGATGATGTATTCATTGTTCGTTTCGCCATATATCTATGCTTCGTATAAATTAATCGTCAAAACTACCAATATGCAAATTCATGAGCCTTTCCAAATGTATATACAAACACATACACATACATACACACACGCATACAATGAAAAAGAAAGAGAAAGAGAGAGAAAGCTTATATAGTCGCTGCATATCCGGATCATAAAACATGTAGCGCATTAACCACGAGGCATAAGCCACCGCGCAATACACCTCCCTGCTTCCTTCCTTTCCACTCCACGACGAAGCTGCGGCACCGGTGCAGTCAATGTACCCGAGAAGGGGATGCAACTGCAGAAGCTCATACTTACACACACCGATATATACCGATATATATGTTTAGTATGCCTTTTGTCCTGTTGATGTTTCTACTGCGCTCCCGTGAAGAAGTAAAAATGCTTCCTCTCACTGTAGCTACGTTTTATTCTGCTTTTTGTCTTGTTTTTTCTTATTTTGATTGTTTTTTGTTTTGTTTTATTTTTACGATCTACCTGCGCTGGCGGGCAAGCGAAGTATAGTAGAACTGGTTGTGTCACGCTTAAGTTTTACGAGGGAAACGAGATAAGACTGCATTCTAGAGGGGCGTGTACGTTTCTGTATACCGCTCTCTCCCACCCCGAGACGAACAATCTTCACCGCTCTGTGTGATCTTGTTTTTACGGATTTACAATTATGTACATATACGTGCGTGGGTACCAAGGGACAATGGGCCATTACCTGTCACCCGAGGCAAACATTCAATATCTTGGTTAGAGCGTCAGGGTTTTTCACGAGTTTTATAAACCCAGGTCTATAATGAATGTTTCATTAATTTTAACTGTCCTGAATGTCCCAGCCTCGAAGATAATTGGCTTCTTAATTCCAATGCATTTGAATTCAGATTTTTATATCTCTTAGTTCGCAATTTAAATATGTATATTGCCTGCTGTATCGTATTACCTAACGTGTAAATTATTTTATCCGTGCAAGATAATCGTAATCACTATCTCTCGACAAATGGAGCTCTCCGATGGCGTGCACGCGTCCTATCGCCAAAGGAGAATTTCTATCTGTCTCATTCTTTGCTCCTTTATTCCATCTCTTCTTGCTCCCAAAAGCTTTTTATTCCTACTAGCGACATATCGGGACACTGTTACACTTTGCAGAACTCTCCAGAGGATATTAAAACGCAAGGACTTCGCCTGAACTCACTTAGATTTTTTTTCTCTTTATCTCTTCGAAAGATTCGATGAAACCATTAGTCCTGCTCAATTGATTACGACTTTGCATCTTGTATAGTAAATTTGTTTAGTGTTGTTACTTAAAAGTAAAATATTATTTTCTATCATCGTATACTTTGGTCGGAATGGCGAAGTGAATGAAATTTTGATATATGTTTGTTGGATGATTGAATCATTGTCTTTTATGTGTTTTGATCGAAGCGTGCAAAAACGGTGTTAGCCTTCCGTTCTTCGTGCACCACAGCATTTGGACATTAAACGAGGCGGTCCGCCAGACCCCATAAGTCATATTTTCAAGTGGTTCTTTGAGTGTATATATAACGAACATACAAATGTATATATCTATATATCCATTCCAATATGCAAGTGAAGAAGAGTTATTCCAACCAGTCGAGGGCTGTTATTATGCAAATATGCATTCACAGGCAAAACAATCACTGCTGTGCAGTGAGATCGCTCGATTGCAGCTTTAACCGCGTACCAAACGACACAGTAGTCGCCTCTCTCGTTTGCTTTCGTAAAATTTCATCACCCTATCTCTTCCATCCATCCAACCATCCATCCTCTACCGATCCATTTCACAGTAACGGAATTAATTTTTTTCGTCGTATCATGATGAAATTCTTTCGACACATGTTAAGTCGATTTTTCCACGAAAAATATATGAGACCGAAATGAAAAGAAAATACATTGGTCGATTAATGTTTGGATGGAAAATGATAGTTGAAAATACTGCGCAGATTTTTTATTTGATTTCCAAACGATGATTTATACACATTGAAATCTATTTTTTCTAAAACTGTTGATTAAACAAAAATCTTCGTTTATTCAATTTCTTTTTCGTTGAATTCATATTTTTATCCCATTTGGACCATGTTTTTATGCTGTCATTGCAAAAATGAGAAAAGAAGAAATTATGGATTTCAGCAGGACTCCGAATTACCGTTGCTGTCTATCTAAATGAGGCTTTTTTTCTGCGACACCGAAAAGTAACGCTATATCGTTTTCACGATTCTTCCCATACGGTTAACCATAAGGTATATGAAAAATGGTACGAGTATCGTCAAAGCGACTAGAAATGTTTCACATAAATAAAAAACACATGCAATTTTTTTTACAGCTACTCTTTCCACTCATCTAAACTGCACATTCTCTCTTCTCCGAGCTTGATAATTTCATGAACAATTGTGGTGAGGGAAACCCGGTGTATGCACCAAGACAGAAAGAATGGCCAGTACATTTTTCTATTTGTAGTGTTTCTTTACAGACCATAGTTCTCTGACATCTCTTCATAGACGCTCACTCCGAGGGCAGTTCGTATAATACGCTCATTTCTCTTTTTCCTCTATCATTCCCGGTTTTCGTTTGCACATGTAGTTTACTTCTTGTCTTTTTTTTTTACAGTTTTTTTCGTCTCATCATCTGTTTTAGTAAAAGGTGAACAAAGCTCGCGGTTCACGAGACAGTAAAAAAATGTGAGGTGAAAGGCGGAGAGGTAGCGTTGTTTTGAAGAGCTGAGGTATTTTTGCTCGAAAGAGGGCGCAGAGGAACAACGAGAGAAATCACCCCAGTAGAGCGGTAGGAAGAAATATTATTTGCGTAGGATTCGTGAAGCGAGTTCGTTGTGTATTCGTCCAAATTCCTATTACATCATTGCATCCAATCTAATAGCCTTTCTTTTTTTTTGTTTTAGTTGATAAGCACATATTTATACGTTTTCATTTATGATAATGTTGCAATTTTAAGTTTATTCTCCTTTTGTTTTGTCCAAAGAAGTAGGAGTTTTTATGAGTTTAGGTATAAAGCAGGTTAATGCGAAGGGAAACTTTGAACCGTGGCTGGTTCTTACTTATGCACGTTGTCATGGGAAATCCCCTGACAAGCGGGGGCGAAGCTACCTCGGATTACGGTAGGAAATCGATTGGTTAATTATGGGCGCTCGGAGCTCAAGCTTGGACAGCGACGACAGCCTGCTTATTCAATTAACGTTTACGTAAGTTAACATCTGCAAATATATGAGAGTAGTCAGTTATTGAAATTTTTATATTTCTCGATCCATGTCACTGAGAAAAAATCATACAAAAAAGTACTATCGTACCATAAATCGTAGGAATCATATCTTTCTTTTCTTAGTGTGTAACAAAAACATCAATTTTTTATTGAAAATTAAGCCAAAAGCTATTTTGCTTTAGAACTGTGGGTTAGAGTGCACGGACATATGCCGAGAAATTGTTAGAAATATATTTTCAATCGCAATGCGCTATCGTTAATGCAGACATTTATATACATGAACATCCGATTTAGAAAAAAAAAAAAACTTGAAGGCGGAAGTATAAAATCGTTTCCGTCACCATATTACGTTCGCGGAAACTACATTTAACGCCTTTAAAGATGTTTTTTCATTCACTTATCCTTTCCTCCACTTTGCCACTGTGGTTTGCTATTCAATATATTTATTTCTCTGCTGCACGTGAACCAACAAACGAGAAAAAAAAACGGAAACTAAGATAAATAAGTTTTTCGAGAGTCGAGAACAATCTGAGTTTACCTCAGATTGCAAAAAGATTACGCCCCTTAAAAGTGAACCGTGTACAAGATAAAAATTCCAAAGAAGCATGATTCCCTCGCACAGCGAAAGGGAGAAAGAGAACAGGGTCGATCAACATATATATTCAACGAAAGAACGGAGCAATATCCGAACCATTCCCACAAGATTGGATTGACGTGATCTCGTCGCAATCACAGGATTATCGGGGGTCTTCGGGAGATGCTCTTTGGTCCGCATCGCTGCATGCAATTTCTCTCTGGTATTACTGCACATATTTGAATACTGTGTGTTATCAATGTTTTTTTTTTTTTCAACACTAGAAATAAAGAGAGTTTTAAACCAGCGTAAAGATCGGATTAAGACACTTGCAAGGATTTCGTATTGTAAAATTTCCATACACAAACAATTTGGCGCACAATCATCTGTGTTCATTGAACGTTATTACTTTATTGGATCGACACACCAAAGTTTTTAGGATGTATTGAAAACAATTCGTGCTTCTAATACGTTTCGTTTACAATTAATGAAAAACACACAATGTTGTTTGAATTGAGGGAAACTAACAGTTAGATAATTCAAGATTAAAAATACTTGACGTGATTTTTAGTCTCCGTAGAAAAAAATTTCGAAAGTCACGATGAAATTGAGTTCTTAAAAATTCTTAATATCAAGAACAACTTAATGCTTTTAAAGTTTCGTACAAACTTCAAACATTACGAAATGTTTTCAGTACCTTGATTATTTATTGAGTTGAATGACATTAAAGTTCAAAATACTCCGGCAGTTAAAATTGTTTTTATCTTTTTTCAAATCTTGCATTTTGCATGTTTTACAACTGATAATTTGTTTCTGTGGATTCAATCTTGGGTTTATGAACGAAAAACGGAAAAATGTTGAAAACAAGGATTCCAAAACACTTTAAAGATCCAAGCCTCAAACGACATGGAGACGCTGAAAAGGTTTTGTTCTTTTGTTTCTTTGATTTTTTAACGATGCGAAAGATACTATTCCGTTGAGAATTTTTGAAAAATTGCTTGCGTCTTTAGTTATACATTGAGGAGATCGGTATTTATGGAAATGTTTGTATGTGTGAGCAAGTTACTGGTTGGAAACCAAATCAGCATACGGAATTACAAGAGCTGGGAGAACGGAAATAGTTGTCAGCGAGAAGATCTGGCATAGTTGTGTTCCCCAAATCACTATGTTCGCGTATTATGTGTTATGAGCAGTTACAAACCGAGAAACAAAATGGAAAAGCGAGCTATAGAAGCATTGCAAATGCATAAATACTTTAAGTACAAGGATGCCTCGCATTCCAAGTCTAATTGGCGCCCGTTCATATATAGACGTAGGCAACACATGAAGGAATTGCAAAATAGCTTCAAGCTGAATATATGTAGACGCAGGGTACACGTCAGGTCGTTTATAATAACTTTTTCGAACGAAAGTATCAAGGTTATGTCATTCCTCACGTCTATAAAGATTAATAGCATAAACTCTAAAATTGCGAAATAATCTTTCTTTACAAATGGTGAGGACAGTCTACTGTTAAACCTGTAAAATTGATAGACTCGAAATAACAACAATTCACATATAAACATCGTTAACTCTCTAAGAAGATTAAGTACCTATTGCTTATTAATATAGAAAAAAATATTCAAAAACATACAATGAATTTACAAATATAATAATAGTGAGCTAAATATAAATAGCGGCGACAACACATTGCGAGTACAATGCGTTCTGCTGGCTAAACAAAATCAATAATCGAGTTGTAGATAATTATATTCTCCATCCAATGAACCTACTTGAATTAAAAACTAGCCAAAAATGACGCAACTGACACACATTTGAAAAAAATATCCAGAGTTTTCTTTTGTCTGGAACGATAACTCATGCAGAAAATGTATTAAATATACTTGAAATGATCATCAAACTGTTGATTTTTTCCATGTAACATTATTGCCCAACTAAAAGTTCCGAAAATTAAATCGATCTGACGATTAGTTTCTTCAGGATTTGATACCTCGTCTTAAAGAACAATGCATTTTGGGAACACACTTTCAAAGTTTTTGATATACGAACTACCTTAATCTGTTAGCAGTTAACAAATTTTTTGTCAAGTGTGTGTTATTATTTCCGTCACACGTTTTTCAGAATATAATTTTCACGGTTGTGGAATTTATTTTAAATTTTGAACTTAACTTAAGGGATGACACGGATCGATGTGTCCTATTTGTAACGGATGCTCGAAAGTGCTTCATTTCATTTCTATTCATGCTTATCTGTTACCAACGTCAAAGCCATATTTTTGTTTTTTAGTGAGCACGCGATCATATTAAATAAAGAGAGCATCCGTAACAGAAAATGTAACATGCAAATGTCATCTTTATATATACGTATTATTAAATGTCAATCTGCATAATTCCAAGCTCGATACTTGGGTCACTTCATAATCTGGTCATTCGCAATATTATAGACCATTCATCCTCTGGGACATTGTATTCATACATAATGTATATTTGTACATATTGATTAAAACGATAGCTTTGAATAATGTAATCCAGCCTATAATAAATCGCGATGCAAGAATAATGCGTTCGCAAATATGCTAGCTTGCTGATGGAATGAATACAAATGGTTTTTTCATTTAAAAAGATTTTTATTTCATCAACCTCTAAAATATCGTATTGAGAACCAAGAGACAAAATAGAATAAAATATAAAAAATTAAATAATCTCATTAACTAATTGAAAGTAAACATGATATTTCGAAAGGGAAATAACTTTTGAAAACTTTTCACGATTGTTAAACCAATAATTGGAGAAATCAGTAATGGTATGGATGTTTTTCGTTAAAATTTTTTTTACGCACAGCGCATTTTATAAGTGGAGGAAAATCTGTGTCTAGATACTCTCGAAATATAATCGTTGGTCAAAATTGGGGGAACCTATTTGTTTTACATCATGTACAATGAAAAGTGGACTTTCGTTTAATTCTCCTTGGCCACTCAGGGTGTGAATGACCCAATTTTTAACATTGAGGCTTAATGACGGTAGGGTTTTTGGAAGCCAGTGGGGGTAGTCACCTCAACAGTTGAAGTTAACTCGGCCCCATGTAGCAACGTCCTTAGTTTAGACCCCGTATAATAACTGAGTTGTCGAACGAAAAGTTCTTTAAAAAAAATCTCAATTGTATAATGACACTTTTTCAACGGTTACCACTTAAAGACAACTGAAGTGATTATGACCCGTATGAGCAGCTTGGGACTCTCAGGAAGTGTGACTAGCGAAGGTTCAATTTTGAGAGACTTTTCTTGAAAAAGTTTATGGGCTGTCTGCAACAGGATCTTGACGTGATGAATGGACACATGATGGAAGCAGAGTACTTGAGAGTTTCAGAAAGCACGGGAGTTTCCTCAACTTTACTATTTACGTGCGTGCCTGTGCAGTGTGTGTGTGTGCGTGTGTATGAGAGAGAGAGTGTACGCAGGGATGAAGGGCTCAGCAGAGACTGAAGGAATGTTCATTAACGGGGGAATGTAAGGTGGTGGGAGAATATTTTCAACATGATGTGCCACTCGCGTTCCATCACGTCAAGCCACTTGCAGAGCTGTCAAGATAAAAATTACCCTTACGACACTTTCTTTTTTTTTCGCAACAATTTATTACTCATATCTAAGTGTCGGTGTGAGATTATATTAAAAAATATCTTTGTTCTGTATTACAATTTTTTCTTTCCATTTTTTTTTCGGAATAGCCACACTAACTACATGTGGAAAAAGTGAAAACATTTTTTAAAGAATATTTTTATTATTAGTGATTGGTTTTCAAAAATTTCTATTCAACCGAAAGGAAAATTACTCGGGTAAGAACTAATCGTCTTAGTCTTTTGTTGATTGATAAACAATCACAACATTTACATTGTAAACAAATACAACATTTTTTCAAATACTGATGAGTTGTTAAAAAGTTCTGTGACAAGATTTAGAAATCGTATAATTAAAACAGCCGTCGTGCTCTATGCACGTTATAATTTTTTGATACAAATAAATCGTGTGACAAATCGATTAACTAATGTGTCAAATAATACGATCTTTCTTAGTAATTAACAACGTTGCGGTTGAGAGTTATAAATAATCTTCAAGCGGAAGGTTGACAGTGTATGAACACGAGCATGCCACATGAGTGTCTGACCACCATCTCACTATATCTACTTCGAACGAATAGAGCACTTGCTTTCCAAGCCACATCAACTTGAGCGTGTAGACTCTACTGAAATCTCAACTGCACTTGACCAGCTCATTCTAGTTACGTCTCTTCACCCAAGTCATCCTGGCATGTAATAACATCGAGGACTCGAGTTCACATGTGAGGCATTTCAAGCCAATTCGAGCATAATTACATACACTATACAGCTAGCCTCCAACATTTTCATTTACATCACTATATTCATATCAAAACCAAAGTAATTCCATTCTTTCTCTTATCTCTTTACAGAGCCCACTCCTTTACAATATTTTTTTTTCTTTCTCTTGCAAGCAATTATGTATTGTTCAAAATTTCAATGCATCAAAAAACTCTTGGAAAGTTTATGTTATGGAAAATCAAAGTTTCTCAGCAATAGCTTGGAAGTTTTGAAGTAATTAACTCGTAAGAATACAACTTTTATGAATAGGATTCGTATATACCTGAGTTAATGGATGTCCTGCTTAAAACCAATGTTCTCTTCCTATTTTCGACTGGTTGCAAGATTCCAGAAATTCTGATATCGGCTCAAAATTATCACGATCCCCGTTGATTATCATACAATACATTGAAGCATAATTCTCTCGATAGTACAATTGGAATTCCACATTTTCAGCGCATACGTAGTACTTGCGATTACCGCCACAAAATTACGGCCATTAAAATATCGTACGTGACGGACGTGACAACTCAGTTTTCAAGAACCTTTGAAATTGGTGAAAAGTTATCGCTCATAAAAACGTAAAAATTTTAAAGCGTGGAAAACGAACGAACGGATACCACACGCGGTAATATTATAAAAGTCACTTAAAAAAGATGACATTTTCTCCGACATTAATTAATATATTAATATATTATTTCTGCTGAATCGAAAAAAATCTTCTGATTTTTTCAAATGTATTCGATGAACTCTCTGAGTGAACAGATATTGATGGTTTTTTTTTTATTTTTTTTTAATTTTTTTTTTTATGAAATTGATAAAATTAAGTACTAAGAAACTGAAATATTTGGACGTATGGAAAGAGACGAACTCCAACATACTCCTATCACAGCAAATAAGTCGGAAATGTGAGTGGTTGCGGAAATATACATATATATTATACTTTCTGTTAAAATAAGGTGGAAACTTTGAACATGTTTGGCGCATAGACGTACACGAGTCGTGCTCTCTTAGCACACCACGAGAAACTATTTGACTTTTCGTTCCAAGTTTTCCTGAAAGTTGCCCACCAGAGAGTTTTCGGAAAGTCGATACTTTGTCTCTCTCTCTTTTTCTGCTCCTCTATTTTTCTTTAATGTTCTTCTTTTCACCATCAAGTTCATCCAGACATGAGAGAGAATCCCTCGGCAGTATCGATCTGAAGGGAGCCAGTCTCAGTTCTTCGTTTTCATCGTGTCTACAGTTCACTGCTCACTTGTGTTTCCTCCTAAGGTGTACAAACATCTGGCAATGGTTCGAAAATCGATTTTCATAGGGTTTCGAAGTTTATCACGTAAATAAGACGTTTTTTCTGTAGTTGACGCAACTATAAGTCTGGCTTTAATGATTTCGTGTGATACAAACTGATTTCATATTTATACGAATGAAAAAACAACTTTCGAAAGCGTTCTCTACAGTTGTTGAGAAACAACGTTTCTTAAAATCAATGATCGAAATTTCAAACCATCAGTCACATGTAACATTTGGATGAAATACTTTCCTATGAAGCTATATATTTCTGATATCGTTTATTATTCATTCGGAATATGTCGAAAGGTACACAAGGAAACCTAAAGAATATGGGCATGTGTTCCAATACGGTTATTTTGAAATATCTACGACACAGGCAATGGCAGAAGAAGTGAATAGCTGTATTAAGCTGGCAAGCTGTAGGGGACTCTCGAAGAAGATGCATCCTTATACGATATAAAGTTCAGAGGAGAGAAAAACGAATAAGGTAATATCTGTGAATTAGGACGATGGAAATCGCATTACTCGGGCTACTGCCGGTATTGAATTTCTCACTGAAAGATAGTTCAACTTGGATTGTAGCAGAAAAAATCTAATATATTTCGGATGTCACAGCCTCGAGGTGGTAGACTCGCCAAAGCATTTTTATACAGAATTTCTTGATATTCCGAGGACACATTCACGGCGTTATTATGAAAATACGTGCAAAAATTTCTGAAGGATCCACTGTTTCGTATTCAAGATATTGTCAATCAAAGATTTACGCACGTTCTTATGGGGAGCAGTAGGAAAGATTACATTTCATGAAATATTTCTGAAACTTTCCTGTAGAGCTTTCATTAATTTTTTCTTAATAATGAAGCAGTACAGGAAGGAGAAGACGAAGAATAAGAAGGAGAAGAAAGAGAGCAGCAAGGAAGGAGAACAAGAAAGGACAGAGTAGAATATGTGCTGCTCGGCATCAATTACGGCGGTACCCTTTACCTTTGGTGTATACCTTGGCAAGGATAAAGAACTCGGAAGCGATTAATTCTTGTGAAAGAGTTGTTTCTTGGTCGGGTTCTACGTTAAACTCGAGAATATCTACAAAAGAATCAAAATTTTCCTATGGAAGTCGAACAAATGAGTCCAACTTCCGCATCACCCGGAAAGCTATTAACATCCATTCCAATGGGAGCTGCCAGAGGTGTCATTTACTCGAAAAATATGTTGGTTAAAGCGCGAGGAACTAGCAAGTCCGAGGTTAATGTTGAAGCCATGCCGGATAATTAATGATCAAAATTGAAATTTTTTCACACTTTGATACCGTAATTAGCAAACGGTGTCTTACCGACACGAAAAGAAGATAAAAAAGTAACCAACAACTTTCAATTCCACTTCAAACGAAATGTCAAACGTAATTGAAATCGCGTTGATAAATTTAATAGTCAAGCCAGATCGTTATTCGGGAGAGGAAAATCATTCTGACGATTAGACTCAGTTCCTATAATAGTTACTAACACGAAATCAAATAGAAATTCACAAACTGTGAAAATGACTTTTATTTATGAATCTTGTGAAGAAGAACGAAAACACAATCAAATTCTAGAAACGTTTTCACACTGATACTTCACATTCCGAAAATAGAATCCCCGTAGGCCAATGAACCTTTTCAATTTTCATAAATTATTCATTTGAATAATTTTGATCGCATTTTAATAGAATGAAACAGTCCTACGGGCATTTCATGAAGATCCAATTGATAGATAGAAATTGAAAGATATATGACGTAAGATTTTGCACCGTTCGAATACACTGACATTCTTATTCGAGAGTCACAGTTCCGCTAAAATAATCGGATATAACCTTTGTTAGAAGTCTAATAATTCAATCATCCATAAAAATTGGGTCGATTCCGGGTAATAATATTCCAGATAATGAAGCCTTACGAAAATATTTATTTCGTTACATTCCAACGATGCGAATCTATGGACTATTTAAATGCAAAAGATTTTCTAAGTCTTTGTGTAATGACCCGTCAATGGACGTAGATTGTCGTTGCTAACGATATTCAACATTCGAACGTCTGTTGTCACGCTATCACCAAAAACCTTGATATCCAGGCCAATAATGATTGTCGATCATTTTTATTTTCCATGCCCCTACATTTTCCCATATTCTTTTTCTATATTTTAATCTCGTTTTTCGCTAAGCAATATCATACATCTATGTATATATGTTCACACGTTAAGCGAGATGAGTTGTGTAGGCAATGCTTGGGTTCTGCTAGCAGCGCTGGTGAGCCCTTGAGAGTCGATTTTCTGGGATGCCAATTTAATTTTTATAACCCCACTGGTGCTCCAGTATCGAGGATAGCTTCACGATGGTGTAAAAGTGGGAAAAGGGAGTCCAGCTATTGATCCACTCGATTTTACGCCGTCGTCGAGTGCCTCGCTGCTTGTAGACCTTAATTGAGAAATCAAAGCGCATGCATAGGTTCACGATATATATATATATATATATATATATTATTTACCTGTAGGGGAAAAAACGTTGAAGCGATATTGTGCTTTCCCGGTATCTGTCTCCCTCTTTATTTTTTTTTTTTCGTTCGTCTATTTTTCCAGAACATATTTTACGTAATCGTCGTGTGTAAAGTATGAAAGCTTTATGAACAGCTGCTCCAACTGTCAATGTTCTATCATACCCGGAGAAAGATCGTACCTACAAGTTTGTCAGGGGCTAAAAATGGACACTGAAAAAACGTCCAAAAAGAGAAACTCAAAACTCCATGCTTTACCTCGGTATGTCTATTGATAAAAATTGGTTTGTTGGCGAACCTGCTGAAACAATTTGTCATGTATGATTCTCGGAAACGAGACAATCTTATATGTCACAGATGAGGTCGCACGTTATTTGCTGAGCGAAACAACAGAACGCAAAACACGACAAATCAAATTACTTCCCACTTGGTCTGTGTCAAAAATATTTCCTTCTGAAGGCCACGTTTGAAAAATTGTTTTCAGTCCAAGTGGAAGTTCAAGGCAATGTTTCAATAGAAGAGTTTCAACGTGACATTTAATAACTATCTTATGATGGTCGTAACCCGTGGGATATTCATTCGCCTACAGTGAATTATTAATCCACCACGAGAGTGTTCCTCCCTCGATTATAATGCGCTGTACTGACGCATGTTGAAAAAAAGAAAAAAAAATGTGAAAAAGTTATTTCCGTCCTATCCTCTAACCATCATTGTCCAAGCATTATATTTAAATCTTCAACGTAGGATGTACAAAGCTCATCCCATACAACGATAGCAACTCTAACGAACATTAATTATGCGCATATAATAATATATTTAATGCGCCGTATAACGCGTGCCGGCGATGCGTTTATGCATGACATATTTTTATACATCTCGTCCGTTCACCCAGAAGAACGTGAAAAATGGCAAAGACTACAGAGTAGACCGTACAAAATGGACTCAAATGGATTAATCTTCATTGTGATGAAACTACGACAGATGGCCTAGAGGTTAAGATTTTATTTTGAAGCCTTAAGCAAATCCCTCATTAGTTCATCAACATGGTTGTGCATAAAATTAATAGAGTCAGCAAAAAAAAAAAAAAAAAAACGAACGCGAAATGTAATAAGGGAATTATATTTTAGTGAAATACAAATCGGGTTGACTGAGCTTTTCGACATACAACTTTTTCGATTCGACATACTTTATCGAAGGTCAATGAGAAAAATTCTTTAATACATTTCCTTGGTATTTCACTGGAAAACTTGCGAATTTTTTACTTTTCTTCATTCGATAACGCCGTTAACTGTCCTGTCTACAGTGTTTTTTATAGGGAATAGTTGAAACTTTGATTACAGAGACATCCAAATATTTTTTGTTTGAAACAGATCCAGTTTTCACAGTTAGCTCGTTCTTTATCATGAAATTTTCTTTACACAGATATTAATACGATTCATTTGATCGTCAGTAGTTGTAGCTCGGAAAACAGCTTAGTGTTCACATCCAATAAATATTGCACTTTATGCGACAGAAGCTTTCGTGTGTGTATACTTACGTGGACTATATTCCACGAAGTTTCGGTCTACACGTCGTCGTTGTCGTGGACGTGCTTTCTCATGTGTATCGTGCTCTTTGCTCCGGCGATATCAAAGCGTTTGCGAACTTACAGAGGGTTGCATTATCTCTACTAAAGCAGACCTTTGTAGGCGGATACGTAATACACTCTGGCTGTGTCATTTCATAAAGTGCGCTTTCAAGTCATCGTGACTTGTGTCTTGTAATATACATGTGACTGACTTTAATCGCTCACGAAGAAGATGTTTCATCAAAGTGCATATTAGAGCTTTACCATGGCAGACGGGATTCTGCCTTTTTTCGTACCAAATTCTAAGATCTAAAGCTGTTTTCTCGATGAGAGGACAAAAAAAAAACACAAAATACAAAGAAAATTAATAATTCATTATAACTTTCTCTCTTTTTCTTGTAGTAAATATTTTAATCATGAAAAAGTGTATTTTTGTAATATCTTGATTTTTCAAGACGGTACACACGATTCTTCCGACTACTGGGAAGCGTGTTCAATAGAAACGTTGAGTGCAGAAGATGTTCCGGGTAAAGCAAAATTTTAAGGAATACTATTTTATATGGGACTCTATTTTATTGGACAGTCCAAAATGTACGTCTTCCGCAAGCAGGAAATCGTTAACAATATTAAGAATTGATCATATTCCCTTTTATGGGATAAAAAGCACTCGAACGGATAAACCTCTAAATGTTGTTGCTTATTACCCATTACGTCGTCCCCTTATTACGACGTTAACATCCCATCAACGGTGGTAACCCATTCAAATTTTTCTTCTTGACAGGCGATATTAATAATACAAGTTTTTAAAAAGCCATGCACGCACGTACACCATACAGAAATAAATGTCAGATTACGTTTATTTCAACGGTAAAATTGCTACTGTAGTCGCAACTGGAAAAAGTCTTATGGAAAAATAATTAAATAATCATCAATGGATTCTACCATTGGGCTCATAAAAAATTCTTTTGACTTTTCCCTCTCGAAAAAAATCTATACATGTGAAATTGCGGTCTTGATGAAATTCTCTTTTTTGTACCTACTTCGCGTTCTCATGTCTCAAAGTGAATGAATTAAATCCACCAGGGATAACAACAGAAAAAAGTTCATACAGCCCATCGGGTAAAAAGACGTCTACAATTCTCGTATAAATATTGCATTAGATTTACGAGCGAAATTTGGTCGTGAAATATGAGCACCTGCGTGTTCTGGTCTTTTTTCCATCGTTCAAAACGAAGACACATTTTAGTTTGTAATATTCTAATTGAAAAAAATATCTGAGACATTAAAAAAAAAAAAAAAAAAACTGCTAATTCTTATGAGCCCAGAGCAAAAGAAAGCATCTAAACTTTTTGTTTGTTTTTTTTTTTCCTAATTCCAGCCCATGAATGATGCTCCTACTTAACGAAGCTCTGATTCTAAATCTAAAGTTCAGTTGATTCTGAATGCAGCTCACTGTAGAACAGACACTGAATATTTTCACATCATCTACGTTGGTAAACTTCGAAAAATTTTTGCTCTTGTCTCGAATATTTGTCAGTTTTTGCGCTATTCGGTTTTGCCCAGTCTCTCCAATATGTTTCAACGAAGCTTTCATTATTTACACATAGTTATATGCTCCAGTCAAACTATATTCGGAGCCTTTGAATTCTCATATAATTTGAAAAAAAAAAAAAAAAAAAAAAAAAAAAAAAAAAAAAAAAAACTTAACAACTTTACCCAACGTTACTCAAACTGTTTCTTTTGACTCGTTACATAACAAAATAAATACTACATGCGATAAAGCCATAGGCAAATCTTTTCAATTCACGAGCTCAGAATAAAATGTTGCAACGTTAATTGGAGAGCTCGTTGTGAAAAGGAAAAATCAATACGATTTACCCATGAAGAATGTTCGTTGGAAAATAAAGTAAAAATCATGATTTCATTCAGGTATTATTTTATTACACTTTTTTCCTTTTTCTATTTGTTAATCCTAATTTATTGTAACGAAAACTCATTAGCAGTGATTTTTTTTTTCCAGTCTGGTACAGATTAAATAATTTTCTTTAGTTTTACCTAATTTAACCAATAATATCTCTGATTCAACACGACTTTTCAAGTCGAGAAGTCCCTTTCACGATTCTCCTTCTTCACATCTTATTGGCGTTTCTGCTATGCGGTAAATCAAAAGTTTAAGCACGCACGATCGTCGGTACGACCAATAACATCGCGGTAAAACTTTATCCGCTTTGGCTTTATACCAAAGTCGAATAATATATATACATTTTGATGTCGGAAAGCCCGGAAATCGTTTTGTCATTAAGAACGGATATAACGGAAGAGTAACGAGAAACGAAGGACGCGGAGAGATGAGCAAAAGCTCTACATTATATATAGAGTCTCGATATATATTTAGATATATTGGAGAAAAAAAAACTTTAATCGAATCTGGGTTTCGAGATAGTGTTATATCGAACGTCCAGAAAAAAATCTGCGTTGCCAGAAAAAATTACCTTTGTACTAGTAGAAAATTGATAGATCATCCGGTAAATAAAAATAAAAAATAACATATTCCCAATAATGAAATGAACCATATGATATTTTCACGAGGAAATGTGAAAAAAAAAATTCCTAAATGTGTTCATTCAAGAATTTACAACACTTTATCTTTTGGCTGAGTTATTGCCAAATATTATTTTCATTGATATTATATATGGTTTTTCGTATGAAAAAGTAAAACTCAGGAACATACAAATACACGATAAGGTTAGTAGAGTAAAGAGCAGAAAGCTTAAGGGGGAAACTTCGTCAACACGATGCTCTATTGACGGATAGTACGAAAAAGTTGAGGTTGCACCCGCCGAAGCTCTTCTTCGTTATTCTCTCTCTTTCTTTTTTTCTTATATCGCTTTTATCCCTTAGAATTTCGATACTTTTTTGACACCTCACAGACCGAATACCTTTTCGGCTTATCCGACTTGTGAACCTCTCTCAGGACTTTTATACATTCGAATACATGAGAAAAGGAGATATGGACGTGTGAGAGAAGATTCTCACGGGATACATGTGATGCATTCTGCTCTGTCCGCAACATTCTAGCTAGGCTTAGGTGACCGACTAAGTCTTTTTCTTTTGCTCTATTTCCTCTTCTTCTTTTTTCCTTTCCACTCTTTTACGCTTCGAAAACTTTTTGGACATAGATTCACAAGGGAACACACACATAGAGGTTTTTCCTTCTTGTTGAAGGACTTTTCACTTCGCAAGCATTGAAGTGTTGTTGATTTAATGTAAATTCCATTTCAGATCGAATGTACTATCGCTCTCTGTGAATTTACGTCCGAACGTTATACACTGTTTGTTGGCTTAATAAAAACAGTTTTTGCAATAACAAAAAATGCATGAATGAGTTTCCATGAATTCAATTTTATTGAACTAACCATACTTTTTTCTAGGATTTATTTTGGTTTCATATTATATGTTTACAAAAATAAAAATGAAGTTTCAATTTACAAAAACTCACTGAAACTGTTGACCGTTGAAATCGAACCGGAACTTTTTTTTCAAAAATAATATGTTTTCTTCTCTCACTCTAAACCCATTTAAAATATTTACAAACAAAACGAAAATTGAACTTCTGTTTTAACCCATAACCCAGATAGAATATTTTTTATTGAATCAAAACTCTTTTCACTACCAGAACGATTTTTTAAACTATAAAACACAATATTCTGCAAACAAAGTCAGTAGACGTGAATATATGTACATTTATGAACTATATATACCTAAATACATCGTAGAAGGGTCGAAACGTATGTAAAAGGGTGTGTACGAGCGAATACGGTGCATATACGATGGAGTTTTATTGCACGCATGAAACACACGTTGCAAACAGTCGTGTCCCGTCCGCCTGTTTCATTTGTTACACTTTCTTTCTCTCTCTCTCTCTCTCTTCCTCTCTAGCGTCATCATGAAGTCATATTTCACGACTTATGGTAATTACGACCTACCACCCAGAAGTCGGATTCAGTGTTGCAAATGGCCGTGGTACACAGAATCCACTCAGAAATATATGTATATATGCAAAAATGTATATGCGTTACTGTTGTAGCACGATATTACGCACCGTATGTAGTGTTTCACGCATATACAGAAAGGCTTCCGACAATAATACGAGTACAAGGATGACTCCACCTCTCGCTTTGTCACGGCAAATCTCCACATGTTCACCACGAACATACACGGTACAGGTTTTATCAAAAATCTTATTAGCATTGAAAGATTGATTGATGTGTTGCAGAAGTTCTAAAATAACACGAACTGCTTATTCACATTTGCTGGTACGAATGACGATAGAAATTTTGAGAAAAGGCAGCTAATTTGAGATGAAAATTTTCGGGTTCTTTTGTATCTTAAATCAGCTGCTATTATTGCTCTACTTTTTTGAGTGATTGCGAAAAGTCGTACAAATGAATTCATGCTTGATGGGTGAGTGCGGGTTGAATACACAGCAATGGTTCCAATGACAGGATAACAACGTCAGGTTTGTTGGTATTTTATAAATGAGCTCTTTATTTTGAAGGCTCTGAGAATTCGTGCCTGCCTAGCGGTCATTTTGAGACTTCTCCTCTTTCAGGGCACTTTCGAGGTTCTTTCGGGCAAACCTCCATCTCTATAGATGTTTATTCATACACAAATATGAGGCTATATGTATATACGAGTAATAAACTTGGTTGTACATTGTCAAGTGGAGAGAGACGGACTTGGTGAAAGACAAGAAGTGCACAAGAGGAGGAAAACCATGGTAGCAAGCAGAGACTCTGAAGTGGACGTTCCAGCAAACAGCTCGTTAGAAGTATACTTTAGATGTTCTCTCAGCTACGCGGTATATACACCAAACAGCCGCCAGAGAACCTGATGGAGTCACGACGAGAGGAAGAGAGAGTACCTCTTCTCCGTAGTTTACAGTGTCTAATGGTCTATCAAAATCTAACTCTCATACGCTTTAAGTCATACAAGACTGTATGTGAGGCATTTTAGGTCGAATAACATCGTAGCCGTAATACTCCATAACATGACACCAGCCAATGTTTTTGTTTTGTTCTGCTTCTACGTACAATTTGTACTTTAGCGTAAAAAACATACGTACAAGCTATGTTTGAATCGAAGGCAGCAAAAGATAAATTGCCAACTTGACATGAGTCTCAATCGTACTAAAATAAAGTTTTATCTTTTGCAAAATTCATGACTCATGACGTGATTATTAAAGCGTTAAGAATATTCAAAATTGAAAAACAAATAGATGAATTGAAGTTTTATTTTCTGGTGCATTTTGGTTATTTTGCAAAAGGCAAACTGCAAAAATGGCATGATGACCAAACTATATTGATGATTTACCAAAGGAATATCAAGTTGCATACTAAAACTAACAACGATAGGTGCGTGCTCGGCACATGGCTCAGTCGATTACAAAGTCAAGGAGCTCTGAGTGGAGTCAGCACTTGGTTGGGTGACCCCTTAGCCATGCACCGACTCGCGTATCAATCGACGGGGTAGTTTTTCTGCGTTTCTGATGGTGCCAACCAACTGATTAGAAAAGAGTAGCTGTGGGCAACACTTTGGGAGGTCTAACAAGAAAAGGGACAGAAACAAGAACTGTGGGGTTAGGGAAAGGTAAGATTGAAGTGATGAGATGGGCTCGTGAAAAACCGCAAGAGTATACACAGGAATAATAATAATAACAGAAATAAAACTAAGTTGTATACTCATTAAAATTCTGTTGTTACTCATTGAAGGAGGCTTTGATGCTAAACGCGCTTTATATTCATAGGCAGAGATAATAATACACGTGATTTGGAGCCAGAGTTTATAATGCGTAGGCGATTCTTTTTCATATTGCTACGATGTATACGACAATTTTCCTCATTATTTTTTTATTCTTTTGTATAAAATATATAAGACAAGAGTGCTTGTGATCCTCTGTGGAAGATGATGCGATAAAGCTGAGGAACCCTGTCATTTGTTACAGTGACAAGGTCTTCGGATCGACAAGAGATGACAATGGAGGATGTCATCTTTTGCGAATAATATACATCCTGTCTCGTGACTAATGCTAATTTCACGGTAACATGACTTTATGAACTCGTATATTAAATGTGTATATACAAAAATATGTTTGTATATGTGGTGTCTATGTTGTTGAACAATAAATTTACCGTCTGCGTTGGATCGTGACAATGAAGAAAAAAAAAATTATTGGGAGTGGCAGATACTCCTGGCGAATACGACTCGAGAAACTCTTTATATCCGACGCGATTATTTATAAAGACGAACCTGATTGCATGTCGTATATACATAGAATGAGAGCCAACGGTCCATGATGCAATGGAGAATAAAGAAAATTGCATTACTTCAGAAGAGGAGACTTACCTGAAACAGAGCACGAAACGTCAAGTGTTATTTCAGATTCATTTTGATTAATTGTGTATTCAACTTTTATAACGTTTTATGCCAGGGAATATTAAGTGAAACAACTTAATTAAAAATGGAATCATCTATAGAATATCCATTTTCATTCGTTCGAGCTTCCATCATTTGAGAATCATGTTAAAAAAAAAAAAACAGTAAATTTATTTAAAAATGTTTACCAAATTTTATTCAACGTCCATCGTGATTTTTTATTATTTTGTGAAAAAAATGCTGATAACAATCTCAATGAAACGTCGTTGTTTTTCAGGATGCGACGCGAGAGAATTTGAACAAACGTGAGCCAAGTGAGCTTGAAACTTTTGCTACCTGAGTAAACGTAAGGTAGCGAGGATTGGTGGTAAATGGCATGGAAACATACGTCCAAAACGTAAAAAGGACCTCGTTCCGGAAACGTAAGATCAATACGAACTGCCCACGAATGTTCATACTTTGTAAGCAAATGGTTTGGACTTCAGCGCATCTTTTATATTTTTACAATCAATAATGTTTTATTTCTGGAAAAACGAAGATACATAGAGCCGATTTTCTTTTACGTGCTTGATAAAAATGAGTCTCTAAAATTATCGATGATCCAATCCGTTTTCTTGTTCGATTAAAACGAGAAAAAGAATGAGTACGAAACATTTTTGTTTTTCTCCAACTGAAGTGGTACTCATATTTCATGTAATCCAATCTTGGGTATACCGCTGATTGTGCACGTTTACAAACGAAGATCGATGAATCTCGCTATACGTGGTTTGACTCGTATCAGTCATCTCGAATTTACCGTTACGTTCACAATGCGTGTTCAAACAAAACAGAAAAAAAAAACGAAAAACTTTAAATCCGATTTTCGATCGTACTTGACGGAGTTACTGAGACATCCACTCGAGATTCGTTCAGAATGCACGATCATGTATGGAAGGATGTTCAATGCAAATACAAAAGAAAAGCGTTTATCAGAAGATTTCTGTTTCGATGAGAAAAAAGGTGAATAAAAATGACGATTTATTACAAAGAGCGGCCAATGACTGAACGACCAACAGTGATAGGACTGACTCGACCGATTCATACCCACAAGGATTGGAATTAACAGACGACGCGGCATTTTTCAATCAATCACTTTCCAATGTTAACTCGCTCTTAATGTCGCGTGTACATTCCATCTTCGATCTATGCGAGGCCGCCGTACGCGATTGACGATCGGATTTCCATCGATGGTATTAATAAAAAAAGAATAACAGAAAAAAGAGGACAAGAGAAAAAAGCAATAGGAAGAAAAAAGTTCGTTATATACGTATCTGAACGTCGGATTGGATTCAGTCTGGCCACTGGACAGCAATTGACGTAGCGGGTTGTGCCTCGGGCACGTTTGTCCAACATACGCTGTCTATGATGTCCGAATAACGAGGGAGAAAAAGAGAAAGAGATGCGCACACAGAAGCAACAGAAAGAGATAAAGAAAGAAGAAGGCAGGCACAGAGAGAGAGAGAGAGAGAGAGCGACAGAGAGATCCAGCGTAACTGCTGTACTCGCATTCATAACTCGATTCGAATGTTGGCTCATCAATCTCACAACTGTAGGAGCAGGGGCTCTCGCGCCTCTGTACTATGTTCTGTACACCGACAGACGAACACGCATTACCGGATATTCGAAAGACGGGAGTGGTTCGTTAAATTAGAAAAGCCATGAGCTGACGAGCATCAATAACGATGAATCTTCATTGATCATGACGATGATGGACGCATGCACGTGCGACACGACACGTAACAGAATCCCAACATACCCTGCTATAACATCAATGAGTATTGCCAAAGCTGACATTTAACACGGTGTACGTACAACGCTATCACTACTTCACAAACAGCACGTCAGATGTGTAGGCTTATGATACTAAAGTAGATGATATCAATACTAAGGGCAAAAACTATTGTTCAAGAAGAGTAGTGATCATTCGGCTAAGATGAAGATTCTGTACATCGATCAAAGGTATTAAAGGTACAGGTTTAAAGGAATATGGCCTGGTCATATGAACAAAAATAATATGGCATGCATTGGTGCATAACATCTTCAAGACTTGATATTTGGGGCGTGTAGAATTTTCATTTACGATAGCACTAACAGACGTTAACTTCGAAGTTCATCTCATTGAATTATATTGATTCTTGGTAAACGGAAAATAAATGAGGTCTGAAATGATGGGTCATAAAGCCGTAGAATCTCTTAAGAAGAGAACTTCATTAATTGTGAGAATCTATATGTATATAGTTGCCGTAAACGTGATCTGTCAATAATAGAGCAATCAATGATTTCCAATAAACCCACTTCAATTAATTCGTTAAATGGACTTTACTATGCTATCGATTATGACAGTTTGTTCATTTGAAGTGAATTTAATAGTCGACAGCTTACTTGTCCCCGTTACTTTACTTATGCTAAGGTAGAATTTCTAAGAAAGTCGAGCGTGTTAGTGTTCATATTTTGATACGTGATAGCTTAGAAATGTTCAGTAATATCTTGATTGAGTCGTCAAGCTGGGCGAAAGAAAAAAACGAGAAGGAAAAAGGTGAAGATAAAACCGTAAAATCGAGTGGCACTCGTCATTCTTCAAAGTCCCTAGTCTCTCTGACGTAACATAGCGTCTCGTAGGAGTATGAAGACTGTATTCGCTGTGTTGCTTTCTTGGGAGATGTCAACGGGTGCACCATGCGCCAGTTTTCCTCTTGACGCTTAAAGTGATTAGGCCGACGTTCGTACTGACTCCGTTTCGTCGTGGAAGGATGTCCTGAGGGAGGCCACCGCATAGTGACAGCCAGGCTAGCGTGAAAATTGGTGCGGTGATAGGCACGATGGCAATCCCAGTTTGTGGTAAAAGCTCTCGGTTTCTTCGTCACGATGAGTAAGACACTTTGGTAAATGGTGATTCGAGCTGAGCCGTTCTATGGTCTCTGCGCTGCCTTTGCGAAACGTCGTTCTCATTTTCTTAGATGCTGAGAAGGGTACAAGGGAATACATGGTGTATGTAAGATAGGTATTGCAGCTGTGTAGCTGTGGCGGTGATGATGCTGGTGCCATATGACAAGATTGGCGATGCTATCGAGTTTATCTCCCTTGATGAAGGTTGTAAACCCAACTGGACCACATTTGTTAAAACATCTGGGTGCACCAGCAAAAGAACGAGAAATAATAAAGAAAAACGAGTGCAGAGAGTAGAAGTCAACCGGAGGTGTGTTGCTATGGCGATATCTTACCGGCCAAGCAAGTCGCACCCCACCACGTAGAGGGAACACCGAGTATGAGGTTTGACGTGTTACTACTCCACAGATTGCAATCACTCATATTAGTTGGACACGCCTTGAATCTCTGTGCCCTCGTCCCAGCCATCTGGCAGGTCCAGGAGCTGGGTTACAGATCATCACGGCATGTGAAAACCCTCGGGGATGATGGAGGTTACAGACGGTTTCTAAGTTGTGGTGGGTTTGTAATTGAAATATAAAAAAAAAAAAACGAATGTCTATATAAAGAACAACATGAATTTCTACTTATCATTCTTTTAATCAAATTAAAGTTAGAAAAAAGTTTTTTATTACATTAATATTTCAATACTTTTTGTTGCAGTTACTTATTCGATACAAAAATTCTACGTGTGTTTTTTCAGGCGTATATAACTCTCGTTTGTACGTATACAAGAAATGCAGGCTTTCTAGTTATGACAGCGGCGCCGGGTGTCTTGAGCGTTGAAACGAGAGAATGAATACCAAAACCGTTTATGTATAATGTATGAGAGAAAGAGAAAGTTATTAGATGGTGGTGTCGCGTAAAAGGGTATAGAAATGCAGGCGAGTCTTCTTGTTCGCGAATTTATGGATACCGTTCAAAATCCACGGGGCTGATATAACGACCTGGTGGAATATACTATTTCTCGGTTGTGTTGGTGTATAGGTGAAGAGTAGCGGCACATTAGCGGGTCGAAGGATTATATAGTCGGTCTGAGGCTGGGTACCGAACGCAAGGGTGCTAGAGGAGTTGATGGCTTCAAGAAAAAAGAGAAAAAGAAAGGAAAACAGAAGGTTAGCAGAGAACGCGATAGAGAGAGAGAAAGAGAGAGAGAGAGAGAGAGAGAGAGAGAGAGAGAGAGAGAGAGAGAGAGAGAGAGAGAGAGAGAGAGAGAGAGAGAGAGAGAGAGAGACAGAAAGTGAACGGAAGAGAACTATATAGAAAAAGATGTAAAATCAAGCAAAAAAAACTTGGTTGCATGAGCGAGGGAATTCCCTGTTGGCAGCTATTTAATTTCGTGGAGGAAGCAAGTGTTGTAAGAGCGCTCGTAGGTTAATATATTTCTGGGAGTCAATGTTCTAGTTAAAGGTGTAAATAAAATTTATCGACAATGATATACAGGCACAAATAGGAATCATAAGATAAAAGGTAACGAGAAAAACCAGAATGATATTCCGCACGTAGAAATGAATAAATTGATTTATTATTAAGTCCATTAAAAATGCGTATTTATATATCCTCGAAATGCAATTACGAGGTAACGATACCAGGGGAAAACGCTCTATGGGTGATCTTTAAATTCAGAACTGGTCCAATGGAAGCACTTGTTCTTTGTGAACGATTGTGTACATATTGTCCGCCGAGGAGAAACTTCTAAATCCGTTACATCGAAGAAAACCCTCTGTTTGCTGTAGAGACTAAAACGTAATATTCCCCGGTGGGAAAAAGAAGAGAAAAAAGTATACTTGCAATAGGATTGTTTACCTTGGAGATTCATAACTCTTGGATCACTTTTTTCCCGACAAGCTGAGCGTTAATTTAAAAAAATGTTCAGCGTTACGGGTATTAAATATGTGCGTGTGTGTGTGCGTGTGTGTGTGTGTGTGTGTGTTTAGGTACTGAAAGATGTGCGTATCACGTCGATGAGCTTTCGACAGATCTCGTCAAAAAATTATATTTCCCTTCCCTCTCTTGAGGGTCATTGAACATTGAATCCAATTATGCCAGAAAAATAATAACACGGAGTGTAAAGTTTGAACTACAATATTAATTAAAATCCGGACATTGACTATTTTTCCAAAACGTTGATTCTCAATGCTTTAATTTTATGAACGAGTGCGTTTGCAATTGAAATATATGAAAAACGTCTAATCTAATAATACGTATGTTTGTGTAAAACGAGTTCTCCATTACATCCAGACTAAGAAGTGAATCCACTCACATGCAGCGCTCAAAATAATAAGAGCTTATTTTTTAATATTTTCCGTGGAAATAAAGTTTACGAGGAAATACTTTTTAAAGGAGTGTATCGAGCGTACTTAAAAAAATTTAATACATTTTAGAAAACGCTTTATATTACAAATGGGCAGCACCAGAACTCAACGAACGAATACTCTTTTCGCGTTAAGTGCTTCCAAGGGAGACTGATTTTTTATCAAATTTATAGTGCGCAGGGACGTTTTAAAACACAAGTTCGATTTTCAGGTAAAAAATAACATGAAAACTTGATTATAAGACAGAAACATCTTCCAACAGACAACTTAAAAACCAGATTTCGGAACAGGGCTCGGAGCGTGCTCATGGACAACGTATGACGTATGCAGTACACGTCATAAGATTTTGAAAGCTCTCGTCCATTAAGTTAATTGTACTTTATTAATAAGATTTTCAGAGGAAGTAGAAAAAAAAAAAATTGTTTGAAAATTTTTTTTTAGGGGATTTCCCCATTCATCAAAATTCAATAGACGGATGTTGGCACCGCTATATTCAGTCCGGGAAAGCTGGTAATGGACTGAGAGAAAAATTACTGGTGTCCATCAGCGATATAATAAAATAAATACAATAATCAACGAATGGCTAGAGGAACAGAAAATTTGTTCCAAATAATTGATTAATTAAATCCATGCGTATCCACTGAATTTGAATCTAAATTAGAATACTTCGAATGAACAACAGTTGTGAATTGAAACTAACTATACTATTACCATTATTGTTATGTTCATAAACATTAGAAATTTTTCAATTTTCTTCTTTCCTCCTCGCTTAAAAGCGGTGATTTGGCGTGGAGGTAAAAGCACGGAATTTGGGGAAAAGCAAAAGCTTTGGATCGCGTTCCATTGAGGTATATAAGTTCTCCAACCAGGACAAAAGCATTTAATGACACGTGCAACCATACTCCCTACTGACAGGGTAATAGCTTTGAGCATAAAACTCAAAGGGGAAAAGGGGGTCGGTTTTCGGAGTATTTGGTCGTGTTGGAAGAAACTTCAACCTACAGAATCCTCCGTATATATACATATATGAAATCATATGTGTGCGAGCAAAAGTCTATACGACGATGCATATGGAATGCAACGGTTAATGTCAGTAGTATAGAAAAGGTGCAGGAGGTCCTCTCGTATGATAGTTCTGCCTCTATATATATTCATTTATACATACGTATATACACAAAGAGGCTTAGCGTTGAGGATATTGCGCGCATAAAAGTGTCTAGTCATCGTTTCATGCACGGAGTCCCTTGCATGATAGCAGCGTGAAAAATGAAAATCGTACGTGCTTGAGCATCTCGTGGAGAGAAGACTATGGAACGCTTTATTCCACACTGCTGTTTGTTTCGTCCGCATACACCGCGGGCTCGACCGAGAGCCTACATAAAGAATATACGATCTCTCGAAAATTTGGCAGACCTCCCGCAACTACCCAGTCCATCCCACATTCGAAAAAAACTCGCACACACACACATACATTAAAAAAACACATGGACGAGCTCACACGCTTGAGCACGTCTCTTCCATTGATGCATAAAAAAGCCGGAAAACTGCAATGAAAGAGTGTAATTAGTCGAGTACATATGCCGAGCGTGCATTTGTATTGCGGATATTTCTATGACCTTTACAGTTCCCCATTCCAAGCTCAATGTATAATTGACATGAATTCTCGAACGTGTTTTGCGATCATTTGATATTGTAAACCTTTTATCAGATAAGTTTAAGTGCATCTATTACTTATGCATGATGTATTTTCATGAAATTAGTGAAAAAGAAACCATTGTCGAGTTTAAATGCGCAGCGTGACTTGTATTGGATGTTAACACTTTTCTTTGAATACTTGGAGTTGAAGTAACTAATATACTCGGAAAGCGTAGTACCTAATGAACTTCTGTATTTTTCATTGGAAGTTTATAGGGTTTTCTGAATTTTGAAGGAATTTCAAAAAAAAAAAAAAAAATTCTTATCCAACTGTTTTAGTTCATTGAGAGAAATGTTTCATAGAATGAGTATAATCAATGTACCTGTTGATAGGACAATGGCCTCACAATTTGACCATATGAAGTTGGACTGATAAAACGCAGTAAAAAGTTTCATAAAACATATGCAAATCTATCATTTTAAAAGCAAACGTCGATCATGCACAATAGTCATCAACGATCAGTAAAACTAAAACAAAAAAATATTGGAAAAAAGGAGTTTCACGACACAGTGTGGTCATGTTTCTAAATCACTTTTGTTATTGCTCTACTAATAAGAGATATTAATTATTTCATTTGGAAGTTTCTATTGTTCGATGCCCTATTGTGGGCAACCTGAACATTGTTTTGTCGAATAACATGAATATTTCATATTCACACATATTCTGATGGAAATATCGTGCTATGAATTACATTGTACTTTAATTCCTGATGAACATGACAGATCGACGATAACAGCAATTCTACTTGCACATATATATTCAGATATGTACATATGTTTGCATGCACGTTTGCACGATACAAAAGGATGTCTTCTCATATAATAATATCATACTAGAATTTGTTCCCTTTAATACCACTATCATACGTATTTTCAATATTATAACCACGTAAATGAAAACGGCTGGAGTTTCGTGCAACGTGAAGTCTGCAACGTTATCATATATTTCACGTGTCTAATCATATCGCTAGTGCAGCCTGCAAACGCCAAACGGTCATACTACCACGTCCAATCATCTCGTTAACGTTGCGGAACTAGATATGGGAAATTTGTTCAATACATACATGTGAATAAATATGCATATTGGGACGAAACAGGCACGTGTACACGAGACCGCCGTGATTAGCCTCTAGTATTGATTTCTTGATATATACCAAAATCCAAATATCGTATAGACTATTTATTAGTAAGCCTCGCATGGTGTTCCAAAGTACTCTCATTATCTATATTACATGCACGCATTACATTGCATATTCCGCCACGAATAGAGCGATGTTCAAACGAAAATTATTTCTATATCTTTCATGGATAATTACGAAATTGGGACTTTAAGTAAAATTACAAGACTTTTTTTAATTCTGATCGGATGAACGATTTCGCAAGTTTTCGTTTTTGAAAATTCAAGGAGGATTGATCAGTGATTTGTAGCTTTAAGTTATGGTCTGTTACGGTTCAGTAGAAGAATAGAAAGAAAGTTTCAATACTTTCCAATTTTGAACGAGATACCCCATACAATTATATGCTACACGTAGGGTCTTGGCGATATATAGATTTTGCAAGTTAGTCGTATCTCTCGATTTCTCGTAGCGATGTATATATAATCAGGTGCGTACTTTAAAAGCCCCCTATCGGCCACCAACCATGTTTAGTACTATGTACTGCACATATATAGTGTACAAACTAGACGCTAATGACGCTAATAACATTTCATTATGCGGGTTAGAACAGCGATATATCTACTGAGTTGAAAATTTCGAGCTTGACATCGAGAACCCTGATAAGAATTCGATATGGGCCGTTATTAGTCTTGTCAGGCTTTTGGCACACCCTTATCAAAGACAGATAGAACGCTTTGAATTTTTTAACCGAAAGCAAAGGGGACGAAATCCCTTTACGAAACCCTCTTGTTAGATTTTCGAACGTGAGAAGAACGTTATCACTCTAAATGTCGTTGTGAAACTCGTTTTCTTTTTCTCACGCATATTTTCGAGGATGTGTGTGTTCTTATTGAGAAGTGATACATCGTAATGGCGTTAAGCCATCAAGGCTTATTTGAGTTCTGGGTTTATTTTAAATACTCTATATATTCATCAATATGATCTGTTTATTGAACCATATCTCGAACTAACGTGACTGGAAGGATACGCAAGCAGATCATTGAAGACGAACATTCAAATAAGAATTTCATGTGTTTGGAAAAAAAAAAAAACTCATAAAAAGGTAGATCGATTGATACTGTCGGTGAATCACCAACTTAACGGTGACTTATTGAAAGCGATGGGTGTGGGAAATCCATTTTTAATTCAGAACCAAACATTTTCACGAAATTTTCGTACTGGCTTCAATGACGAACTTAAGACAAAGGGAAACTGTGTTCATACAGATGTATATATCTGAGTTGGCTGAAAGCACGTGTAGATTCCGTCTGCGACTAAGGATTACGACCCTCTCCCATCACGATGCTAATTCCTTATTGGCCGCTAAGAGGATTCGGGCACTCTGATGTTCCGATCAATCCCTTCTCACGCTACTATCATGTCTCTCACGTATTCTCGTCACACCAAAGCAGAGATCTTCACCCAAGGAGGTGTGAGGCTTCATGGGTAATTGGATACGTTTGTCCTACGCTAATTCTAGTATGCACATGGAACTATCTCACTGCCAAACTATCTATGACCTATTTCTCTAAATTTGGATATCATACTATATGGCAACGATCACAGCTCGACGATTGAATACATCCTATTACTCGAATCTTCGTGGCTTGTTTAACAGCAATGCTTTTTCTTTTGCCTTTTCAATTCAATGAATTATTGTAGCTCGCAACCTTGAAATAGTATTTAAAAAAAAGGAAAAAAAAACCAAACATATGCTTCTGCAGAATGTCAATATTAAATGAAAATTTTTCATTATTCAATTGTTCCGAATACTACTCCAGACGTTATTTCAACTTTCGTAAATCCGTCATTTGTTTCGAAATAGAAAATATATTATGTGTGACATATTGAAGTACGACTTTATTTTATCATTGTGAAGACAATGGTGGGTTGTATTTTTACTTATGAGTAGCGATTCATGTGCGAAGAAGAAAGTCACAGGGTCAACAGCCAGGACTATTTGCGTCCAACTCAGTTATTGAAGCCGCGCACCCGGCATTCTCAGGTACCAAATAACCAGGGATCACTTGGTATACGACAAAGCGTTGATTCAGGATGCATGTTGTTTGCCAACCCTCACAGGGACCTTGACGGAGACTTGTGCAATGAGAGGTGAGAGGGAAAAGAGAGAAGCGAACGGAAGAGAGAAGAGAAGGGTGAAAATCGAGCAGTGGGAGAAGAAAGGTTGCAAAGCGTGCTTTGCAGCAAAAAGACGTGAAACCTCTTCGTGTCTGGCGAGTATTACTCTGTTGTGTGGTTGGGTATGGGGAGGTTAACCCCGCCGGCACATTTCCGGTCTACGACAATATTGCACACCTCGTTATATGGATATATTCATGAATAGGCTTTTATGTATACACAGAACTTGAAAGAAATGGGGACGAAACGGAAAAGACATTGTAAGCAAGAAACTGTCTATCTGGTACCAGGTAAAGAAAGAAAATTCAAAATGGCGTTGAATTCATAACTTACTTTTTTTCTCTCTTTTTCTGTCAACATGAAGTTCCTCAGAAATTCCATAAATTTTAAAAACATCATAAAACTTGGTTTTTACGAGAAAACAGCTAGAACGTCAGATTGAGACAACACCGAGTAATCTTCCTCGAGAGTTCATCCGACCGGAAATGCCCTCAAAGGAAGAATGAGCCATTTTTTTTCAATTGCTTTATATTTCGTAACATTGGTATATTAAAAATTTTAATAACGAAGAAACTTTTTCCAGGCGTTTTATTTTTCAAAAGTATTCCAGGGTTCCAGAATAAAAGGCTGATACCGGAACTCTTCTTATGCGCGTTAAATTCCAATGAAGATAAGACCGTAAAACATTCAGTATTGTCCGACACAATTTTCGGAATGAACTTGCACAGGAAATGCAGAAGTTTTCCTGTATTTTCAGTCGAACCAATTGCTGTTTGGCTGCAAGCATTGACAAAGATAACCACATTCCTCAGAGACTCGATATATGTGTGTTTCCTCGTTGATGGGAGTGAAGAAAATGATAGGAAATTCGAGAAGACCTGATAATATTAGCGATGTTTGTATTCTCTCGAACTTTTGCTAACTGCTACACGGTCTCCATGTTACATACGAAGCAATTTGATTTTGTTATCGAGTTTTCTACTCTCATCGCAATAGCAAATAAGGAGAGGGTACCACGGGGTCGTATAATGAAAGACTGCGGCTAACCGAAGTGTCCCGGGAAAAAAAAAACCACACAGCTCTCTCGACTTTGCTATCTTCGTTATTATGACAGTCTTTCGTTTCACTCAAAGTGTATTACGTTCATATTCGTGGCTTAATACAGCGAGTGACCGAGTCTAATGGTTTACGTCATATGACCTAGTCACATTTTTTTTATCATCAGTAACACATATGTATAGACGTAGAAGGAGGAAAAAAAGACTCGAATATTTCTGGACCTCGGCTAAAGAGAAGTTCACACCTCCCCTAAGAAGATCCTACTTAATCCAATAAAAAATGGCACACACGAGTAAATATTCCTTGGCTTCGCAGCAGTCCCGACTTAGTATATCCGCGGTCGACCTCTCACCACCGTTTTTGTCGTAAAAAAGAGGACAAAACTTTTTTATCGCTTCTTTTGATACTGCTGTGTATAAAAGAAGAAAAATGCTACGCTAGACTTATTTCACTATCTTTGTGTTACAGTTCGAGTAATGTTTTTTTTTCTCAAGAAAAAAAAAACTTATTGTTCGTGTAAAACATATCGAATCTAAAAATAAGACCGCCTGAAGAAACACAATGAAAACAACTGAAATCCGCAGGCATCATCTGAGAATTTGATGTAATGGTCGCTTTGTTGGTAGCGGACGACCAAGCCAGGCTACCACCCAATAAGTTGTACGATCAGAGTGAAAAAAGAACTCATCTGGGATCAGAAAAATGTTTCTGACACTTCTGGACTGAGCGACACCCTTTAAAGATAAATGTGACAAAAAGATATTTAGATACAATCTAATGTTAGTCAGCGTTGGAAGAAAAGAGGATGGAATTGTAACGAATAAGTAAGCAGGTGGAAGATACGATTACTAGGAGTAATTCGAAACCCCAGAGGGTCGATTCAACGAGTACCATAGCTCCGATCTTGTTGGAATCGAGAGTCAGGTCTCTTTGCGTCGTATGTTAATATGTAAATCGAGTGGCTAACTCTGTTGCTGTGAATATATAGTTTGAGAACGAGAGATCGTGCGGTACATCGCGAGAAATTTCTCGGTGGACCGGAGAACATTCCCTCCAGCGATCCGTGTTGTACGTTGCAGTTACCCGAGTTACTGCGAAAGCCTCCCCTGATGAAAATGGAAAGAGACACATGGGGAGCACTTCTCGCTTACATCTCGTGTACGTGTACGTATATATCTTCCATGTATCATTGCACACATATATCTAGATATGAGGTATTTCATGTGAAATTTTCATTCGATAACGTTGACCTCTTTTATTTATTTTTTGGCTTTTTGTATATTCGACAACGCAAAAATAAATAGCGTTTCATACAGTAGAATGGCACTAAGTTTTTAAGGTTCTTACATCCCCTCTGAATAGTAAAACTGCGATAGCTAGGGAATTATGTTGACTATATATTTTATTAAATATCTTATGATCCCTATAGAATATTTGTGACTCCGGAAAATTTGATTTCGTCAAAAGAAAAGCCTTAATTTTCTTTTAAATTTGAATTTAAAGCGATAAACCCCAATCGTTTACCATTCGGACACTTGAGTTTCAAAATTCGAATGAAAACTCTTTCCACATCATTTTTTTGGTAGAAATCATAGTTTACGAATAAACGTAGAATTAGTCCAGAGGATAGCGACCAAAATATTAAAAAATCAGTTGGTTGCAAGTATCTTTACCATCAAACAAATATAAATATTAAAGGACAAATTTACTGTATTTTGCCTAAGAAAAACAAAGAGTTTGTACGAACACAACGAAAAACAACGAGTTTGTTTTTAAATAAAAATTTCATGTGAAATGCCTTATACACGTTACATACAGTGTCCATTGTGCATGCATCCTTACTCTTGTGTATTTTTATGTGTTTCTTTGTGTGTGTTGTGCATGTGAATGTCGTCATTCAGCACAGCGCAGTAAATCGTTCGCGATCACTTCAGATTCGTTTCGTACGCTAGATGAGATGAAAGCCCCGCGGAGTACTCGACGTACATGCACTCAAAAAGACGGTGAGAAAGTGCGAAATAGAGTGAACCACTGACGAACTAAAGGCTAAGGGCAAAACCGCTAAAGGAGAGATAGCGAGAGCGAGAGAGAGAGAGAAAGAAGGCTTATTTATCATGATGGGTATTCTAAATTTGTTAGTTTTAGTGAGAAATTCTTGATAGTTAGTGAGAGCAGACAAGTTTCTCATATGTTTCGTTTGGGTTTATTTGGTATGTGCGATGAAACTATAATAATGCATTGTATTTAAAAATTACGATTACAAGTCGAGAGCTTGATTCATTAAGTTTATTTCTAAAGAGACAACATATTAATAAATATAATATATAGCGCTTTTCGTGTAAATTGGAAAATTGCGAATTAAATATTCAATTAACGCTTCATAAACGAGAAACGTATGATTCATGAAATCGAAAAAAAATCATTGGAAAAATGATTGGCTACATATTTACATCGTTAAACCGTCAATTACAGACCGGTCGACTCGATAAATACGACTAGTTATCTCCGCACCGTACTTGGCTTCGTTTCGATTAACCGAGGCTTCACAACATACAAATACATACGATAAAACAGGTGATGAAGGTGCGTCGGGAACGTAACGTTTGAAAAAGAGTACTTAAGCTGTAAGGTACGTAAGTCTACCAGGTGCGGTTGCACGATGTTATGAATTATATATAAATATACATCTACTCTAAATATACAATTCCTTTCACGTCAAATTGAGCCACAAAAAATGTTGATTCATTTTATTTATCAAATCGATGTATTCATCATTTAATTACTCACAGGAGGCGATGCTTGCGAAATATTAAAATTTTTATACTTATAATCATTAAAAATTCTTAAAACATTAATACTTTGTGTCTTGCAAAAACGAGGAATTATTTTTCTTAATTGTTTACATGTTTGGCGATCGAGGGTGGCTTAGTTTTTCGATTATTGGCATCGATGAGCTACAATAACATGGCCCTTAGTTACTTAATTTCGGGAATTCGATGCCAATTCGGGAAATTCAATCAAAACAAAGCTTGTGATTGCGGTGTAGAGGCAAGCGCGTAGTATCGCGATCATAGAAAAAGAGGTAGGAAAAACGACCCGGAGGTGAGTGGGGAGCACACGCTGTGGAGAGAATCAATCCGATTGGTTCTCCCCCATCCGCGGGCCCGCGCGCTCACTGCGATCCGTGTGTTTTCGCTGTCCCCACTGTGGCTCTCCCCACCGGTCGTTGCCGTGGCCGCCTCAAGCGAGAGCCTTTCTGCGATTTAGTGTGCGGCCAGTCGAACCACCATTACCACCAATACATAATAAATAATAAAGGTAAGGAAATTAATAATGAGGAATAATAATTAATAATATTAGTTAATAATATTATGTTTATTCTTATTAATATAAATAATATTAATGAGAAGGACACAATAAAATTAATCAGAATTATTATTACTATTTATGCCATAAACGTGTCGAGACGCAAGTGTTTTCACATAGGGAAAACCTGTCCTCGTGTGAGGCGGTCGGCACAGGAAACCACAGCGAACATAGACGAATCACAGCGAGTGCGCAGGACCCGCCGAACCACTCGAACCAATAATTAATGCCTTAGTTGTAATGTGATCAGTTTGCTATTTTTTCACGTGAAAACATCCTAAATAACATGGAGAGTAGTTTTGGAGTTTCATGGACTTTTGAATCAGACTTGGTTTTCGAGAATTGGAATTGCTTGTGCATAAATCTCATACTGATTCACCGCAGATATTACTAAGGTTTGTCGCGTAACTAGCTATGCTCCATTCGATTACTCGGCACCTTCGGCACAGATAAGTACCTTGTGCTTAGATTTCTCTCTCCATTCGGTAGAAAATGCATTGGCACCCCGCAATGAACTGCAAATACCGTTCCAGACCATATATACACACCGCTCTTGGTGTGCACTTATTTAAATGGCATTGCCTATCCATTCTTCTGCATAAACGCAATCGTCGTCCGGTTTGCTCCAGCCGCGTGTGCTCTCTATTTATTTCCATCTTATATTTGATCAATTCCTTTCATTCGTTTTTCATTAATTCTTGTTAATATTACGAACTTTTACAAACTCTCTTTAAAGAATAAATATGTGCTTTGAAGTTGAAGAAAAACTACCGTACCTTTTACACACTGTACAAAGAATTTTTTTTCTCTTCACATTACGACAATAATTATGAAATAGATATTTCATAAATTATTCAATCGAAGAAAATAACCATATCCGAGTGGTTCGGTTTATGTATCAATTCTCTTAGCATTAAAAACGTCAGCTGGCGAATTGAAAAGTAGAAATGAAACGATTAATTGAATGGCCTCGAATTGTTTTCTCAACTCAAGATCCAAGAATCGATATTCACGGCCTGGTAAAAATACTAGACGTTTATAGCAACGATTGAGACAATTAATGGTTTGTCGATAAAAAAAAATATTTTATGGAAAGAACAGAATATCGGATTTGAATAGTTGAGAGTTCAGTAACGACGATAAAATCGAGGAATTGAGATGCGCACATTTTTATTCAATTGCTAAGTGGGCGCCTCTCGGTATTGGAGAACTCTTAAGAGACTAGACTATCTTTGAAAGACTAAAAAAGTCAAGCATAGTATGAAAAATGTATTTGCAGAGCAGTGAATAATGGCGAAAAAACGATTTATTTCTTATGTTTCATGTTTTTCATAATATGAAGAGATCAATATTGTCATGTCAAATTCGACTTCTATTTGTGAGTATTCATCAGGGTTCGTTGAAAGAGAAGAACAAAAATAAGTTAATGTGTGAAAAGTTTTAATTTGAAACCGTTCCATCGTAATGGGATTCTTTGATTTTCTACACGTAAAAATACGAGGAATAGATGCATGTGTGATTGTGTAATTGACTGGCATTCATTTGAATATATTTAAGATAATAGGATTCCTTTATGATCCTCGTCGCAATTAGACACGAGGTACATTGAGAACGACATCATTGAGAACGAAGAATGAGAAAATAGGAGAAGTAGTGAAGTTGGTTATGAGGAGGAGAATGCTTCTATCATTTCGTCGTATTGCTACCAGGGGAATGCGAAGCTTTCGAGCATTGTGCGGGGGGTCACGTAGGAAATTGAGAATCGTGGTGAATACCGGAACGATGAATTAATGCAATGGTGTAAAGTTTACTTGACGAAATTCTACGACAGTGGTTTTAGGTTTTCCCAAAGGAAAATAAGTCGGGAGAAGGAAGGTGTAAGGTCAGGTCTTTAAAGTGTAGATATAGAAGCCTGTTAAGCCAAACAGCGGGTAGAGATTGTCTGGTTAACGAGAGTACGAGGTATTCGCGGTTATCAAGCTTCGAAGTATGTTACGTCGAGTAAAATTGGGTTCACCCTCACGGCGCAAGGCGAGGTTCGTTAAACATCGTTGTAACATCAATCCCTGTGGTTGTGCTCCTCATTTGTTCTCTCTCTTTCTCTCTCTCTCTCTCTTTCTCTCTCTCAATTTCCCCCTCTCCCGTTTTCTCTTTATCGTTCTACAGTAATTACAAAATATAGGATTTTAATACTTGTGTATAGTCTATGATATTCAAGCAAAACAACGAATAACTTCCATTATGCAAAACCTACATAAACTTAAAAAAAAAAAATTCTATAAATTACGATTCTTTCATTCTGTATTTACTCCGTTTATCAAGCACTTTGAAGGAATAATTCGTGGCTTGCAATGATCTCATGTAAACAATTTTTAACTAACACACAGGAATGAAGGCATTCAATATATATAATAATATAGTAGGAGAAAGACAATCCATTAGGGAAGGAATTTCGCGAACGTCTTTATATCCCAAACCAGCCGCCTTTTCTCGACTTTTTTCTAATGAACTTTAAGCGGAATGTTGTACGAAATGATAACACTGGAGAATGAGTGTGAAGGTGATGAATTATTGTAAATCATACGACGTAATCAATTTGGAATATCACTCATAAACTTATAGTGGGATAATCGATTGTGTAAAAAATTATATGACGTTGTGTTAGTATCATTGCTTTGACAGTATCTAGTATTATAAATGCATGAATGCATATGCTGGCATCAATTAGAGGGGCAGTAAAGTTCCGCACTAATGCGAGTCGTCAGCGGATGTACATACAGCTTCCTGTCAATATTATCTCGAACGTGAGATGTTTCGCAAATGTTGTTTCCTCGATATAGGAAAATAAACCGAGAGAGATGTATGTGTTGGTTGATGTGATATATGATTGATCAATACCTACTAGTGTTCACGCTGACCTCTCATAAACTTCTTAATATAAACATTTATTCTCAGCTCGATAATTTCCGTTGTTGGGGTTTGAATGTGCAACGAACTTTTCATTAAATATTTTTCAGTTCAGGGCGTTGTTCAATGCAGTCTACAATTTTATTTGATTTTTCAATTAATCTGCGGGTCAATTCACTTGTTTAAATGAAACAATAGTTCTGGGATTCGGTAATCAATTCGAAACATCAAATCAACGGGTCTCTCGTCAATATTTCCGATGAGGAAAAAAGAAGAATTGCCATTAAATACGTCATCCTACCATATAGACATATAGACACGAAAAACAACATAAAAGAATTTTCTCCCATTACATGTGATGAGACCCTTCCAACGAGAAGGTGGTGAGGAAAGTTACAAAAAAAAAAGTGTACTTATTTGTACATAACGTTTTAAATGGTAATAAATCTTATAGAAATAAAATGTTATAACATAGTTATCGATCCTTACGGAGATCGAGAAGTTTCACGTTACTCGAATTTACAAAGTTTTACTGTACACGGACCATATATTCGTATGGAAAACGATCGGTCAGGGCATGCGTAAATGGCTGCACGCTTCGTGTACCAATGCCGATCGAACGACAAGATTACGCCATTCGAGAGTTACTGATAATAATCTCGATATTGCTTCTGCGCCCTCTGCATCGACAGCCGGCGTCCAGGCATATGTACGTATAATATTATATGATATATATATACATATCGATACGTATACATACGTATCTGGACATATACAGCATGGTGTACAAGTGTCTACGTAAGATCCGAGGCAAAAAGTACGCGGCGTTTTCTCGCTCGTCGCGGATCAGATAATTAGCATTCAAGCTGGTATATAAGAGATCGGTTGGTACTTCTCGTTGAGCGGTTATCGGAGACTTCATCTTCGGTATTAGAAATGACTCTCGCGCATTTCTCCGTAGTCCCCTCTTCTCGCCTTTTCCCAGTACGTGCCCTAAACCCCATTCGCATTATACTGCTTGCATCCAGACGAGAAAAAAAATCGAGTCTTCGTTGGAGAACGTTAAGACGTCCATTTATATTCTCCATCCAGATATTATTCGAGATATTGGACAAACGATTGACTCGGACGTGCGACATTGTTGAATTAGCTTTTTGAAATGTACTTTCCGATACGACCTCACACTAAACGATCTTTTATCTGCGTAATACATTGTTCTTGTTTTATCTACGATGACGATTAACCTGAAGGCATTCAGACGCTGACTTAAACTTCTATAAATACTTTTTTCAACGGTTGTGAGGTTTTGTCTTTTCCAAGGCTTCCAATCGAGCTTCTGAAAAAGCTTCAACGTAGAGTGCTAATGGGTCGTTATAATGAATCTTCCAATTCCACGTGATAATTATGATGATAAGATGTTAATTAATTTATAAGACGATTCACTATACTAACAATATTTCAATATGTACCACGCACTCATCAATGAATCTGTTGAGTAGCTGTGAACAATGATTTCATCTCAAAAAATAATATGTTTCATGTGACTTGTCCATGTTTCCACTTGCATTGTCAAAATTTCATGTAATATCCGTTATTGTCATATTAAACATGAAAATAGCGCCTTGAGTATTTTAAGCAATCTACGTAATCTCGATATAACTATGTTCACGTACTAAGTACGGAGAGAGAAACGTGCGGTATGCAAGCCTGTCGTGTATACCTGCATTCGATGGTAAATGAATATTGATAGACCGATAATTACCTATGCCGAGCACATTCGCGCCTCCTTGTTCGTGATAATCGAACGCTAGACACAGAATATGCAACTTGAGCTATAACTATATATGCACATATGTATAGCATAAACGACTCTGATTTGCAGGGAAATATTCGCTGTGCAGTCGTGAACTCGTCGATGTGCATACATTTTACACACATATAAATACATTAGATATACAGGAGCTCAGGTTCGTCGAGCTCACTATAAAGATTGATATTAAAATATTCGCGCCAATATTATGGCTCGTCGGAAGACGGCCTTCCTAATCCATCAGAGCCACATCCGGCCAGTGATGGGATTGGTATTTTTTATCATTTCATTTTCAATATTGCAAATGGTTCACGTGAAAAATTTTTTTTCCATTTTCTATAATGAAGTTTCATTTTCAATCGTTTAGAATAAATGTCTGTTAATTTGTCTCGTCGTATGTGAATCTATGTATTTTGATTGTGTGTAAAGTGTATAAAGTTGACAACGGACAACATATATGCAGTGTGATTATTGATGAAAAAAGTCGATAACAAAACGAAACGATTCCTGGAACTAAAATCTTTGCTTCTCTACCGAAAACACCAAAACCAAAGTGTTATAATAATGATCCTAGGTTACACGAAAGATGATTGAGTATTGAAGATTGTGAAAGATATACAAGCAAATTGGTTGAGGAGTTTTCGAGATTTTTGTGCTACCAGTTTTTCAAACGTTACTCCATGAAAACGTATCACAGCCGAGTATGACTTCGGAGAGATAAAAAGAATTGTTAATTCTAATCAAGAGGATTTTTTTACGACACTTTGCTGCATTCCGAGAATCCCAGAACAATTATTTCTCAATCAAGTTTTTTACCAATTCTTGCTGGATGATTCCTTTCAAAGTACTAATGGTTATTGCTTTACCCTATATATCGATCTGCATGAAGATAAGAGAAAAAGAATGACGGCAAAGGATGGAGGATGAGAATGGAGAGAGAAAGGGAGAGAAGAGAAGATAACTAACATATCGTCATACCAAGAGATTAACGAAACGTTAAACGGATCACAAGCATTTTTCATATCGGTCGCAGCTTTATTGAAAATAATCTCAAGCACGTGAGTCTCGTTTCATATATAACAATAGTCAGATATGTGTCCGTTATTGATTAAACTGACTATAGTCAGTTTCATCTATTCATCAAAATTCATATATTTTTGAAGTATACTTCAAAAATATATGGATTTAAAAGACGTCGAACCAACCTCGGTTCGGATGCTTTACGTACTGTTCTCAATTGATATTTTCATCCAGTGTCTCGATAACAATGATGGACTAGGAAAATTAATAACAATTAATTAATAGTTAATCCAAGGTGTTTTATATTTTATGGATTTAATGAACCGACTCTGGTCCAATTTAAAGTCACGTAACTTAGAAATTGTTAATTGGCAATACCTCAAAGAAAGAAAAAAAATGTATCATTTATAAAATTTCGTTCCGAAATATAAATTCGTTCTTTCCAAATGGTATACATAAACTTTAGGTTATTTAACTGTCAAGATATCGCGATCGTTCTCCAGGTTATACACACGCATCACGCGTGTCTATTTTCATAGATACCTCGAGCAGGGCTTTTGTTATGTCCGGAATTATCTTTTGCGTCATGTGCGCGTGTAGAATTTTAATTGAACCCGTGAATCTGCAGGCTCCGGAGGATCTTGATCTTTCGTGAACAACCGTGAACTCGTGGTCTGTAGCCGTTATGCAACATTCATGCACGTATACTTCAGAATGTATGTTTGAGTGCAAAAGAGAGGGAGCGATAGAGGGAAAGAGAAAGAGAGAGAGAGAGGAAGGAACAAGAGTGCGTTAACGTCGGTATACAGGATGATTCAGAAAAACCTGTAGACAGAAGATCTCGTTTTTGGGATGGCATTGATTTTTAAATAGAAGTGTTTGAATGGTGAGCAAACTTTGCGGTTTTTCAGTCAATGCCAAGATCGCATGCTTTCGAAAAGCCCTGCATAAAAACCGGGTTCAGGCTCATGCAGACAGGCGAAAAGGCAAAAGAGAAAAAATTTGTCACTAATAGTGGGATGATCATTCACGAAATGATCACCTTTCAATCATCTCGGTGAACTCAATGTGGAGGACCCCATTTTTTCGAATCTTGTTCCAAACTTAATAATTTCAAACTTTTAAACGACATTGTTGGATTTGTCCCGCGCACTGAGATGCCAATTTTTTTCATTGTGGAAGACGCGTATCTTTTGTTTTGTACACATGGATTGTGCTTCTAGGCGCGTATTGAAAAAAGTCGGATGTTCCTCAAATACAGCTACCACAATACACATGTTTATATATTTATATATAACTTTTCTCCTTCAGAGAAGGCTCTATTCAGAGATTAATGTCAGAGTATTTAGCACAGTTTTAATACCAATTTGAGAGCGACGTGCTCGTTGCAATAGCAATTCGAAGTCAATTACGCCGCTTTTCTCATGTGGTAATGAGTAGGGATGGCCGAACGAACAATCTTTTAGATTAATGATTATTCGGCCATTCGGAACGAGTGAATCCAGACTAAGTGAGTGATGAAATGGTACACGATGAAAAGGGAATACAGAACTTCGAGTAGGTATCCCTCAGTGAATGTAAATGAGTAATTTTATTGGACTGTGCCGAACCCAGGTTACTCCATTTAGCGAGAATACCACCTCGAAAGAGATGCTGATTACGTCCTTTCATCTTGAAGGGCAATGCGACTGAGTGTGCCTTTGATCCATGCCGCAGGTGATCCCTTAATTAGGACAAAGTGGAATGAATGTGGGTGAGAGGAAGGAAGTGGATCTATTAATTTCGAGATATTGCATCAATGACATTCACTGCTCCATCTGTAAACCTAGAGCTAGGCCTTCGATGAACTAAGCTTTTTGACGCATCCTCGAATATTCTCTTTGTCTCCTTGCCTCGGGAATGGGGAGATATGCATTACCAATCACTGACTAGCGATCGTTGTCGGATAGACACAACCGGAATTACATATAATTATGTTATAACGGAAATATTAAAACAACCAAGACTGTTATTTATCAAACAAAATTATCAGTCGTAAGAAGTGATCGATCTTACATCAACCACTTTTACACGATTGTGCTAGTCGTCTTTTTTACTGTGAAGAATAAAATTCTTTTCATAATATCACATAATTTCGTAAGCTTGTGGGTCTTTTTTTTTTACATTCACCAAAAGTAAAGATTTCGATGTTCATGATGAAAAGATGAAAAGTAAAATCAATCATAGATAAGTTTTTATGAGTAACGAATTCATCGAAATGGTGGATGACATTTGCACGATTCCCCTAGAGTATTATATGTAAAAATATGATCCGGGAGTATGCATCATACTTATATTTGTATGATCCACTTACATCATGTTCCATAGTAGATACAATAAAAAGAAGTTATAATAATAAACTATGTACCCAAGAATCTGGGCGTGAGAACGTTTGCAAAGAAAGCCTTGAGGAACGCGTGGTGACGTTCGAGTTCTCTTCATTCTCCTTGTACCGTCCAGAAATAACTGTGCCAAGTACAAACTACAAATATCACAGAAAAATATATAACATCCATATCATATGTATGACAGTTTGTGTTACTCTGTACCATAAACGTCTGCATGTATATAAGGCTAATAATAAGTGTTCAGTCTTTTCTGCGAAAAGCTTGAATCATCTACGTGTTCCAGGTTCTCCTTTATTAACGGAATTCGAAATGCTCAGGCTTAAACGTAGAAATAACATGTCAACGTCATGGAAAGTGTGTTTAAAAATATCAAATGGGGGTATCACAAAATAGTCTCAAATCTATACTTTCGAATCAATTTACTTATGTATTTATAATATTATGAAACTTTAACATTTAAATGATCAGTGCAGTTCGACTCACCATTCGAATTTAGCGTCGTATATTTTGTTATTTATAACTGGGGAACGCTCAATCATTTTTATTTAATGAATTAAAAAAAAAAAAAAAAACTCCATTTTATACACTTGATTCAGCGTCTTTTTTGTTCCTGAATATTTCGTTGAAAAAATGAAAACAAATTGTAAATGGAAAAAACGAATTTGCTCTCTCAATGTACAATTTCTGTGTATTAAAGAAGATTGAACGAAGTGGTGTTCATCAATCTCTACTTCGATTCATCCCTCGCCTCGGTGTCATTCATAAAATACTCTTTCTCTATATTTAAAAATATTTTTTTCATTTTTTCTCTGCATTTCATCCAAAACTAATCCCTCTTTTTTACGATGTCACCATTTTCCTTTGTTTTTTTATTTTCACCTGACTACTCGACCACGAACGGATTGGGTAGACGTTCATCGAGACGAAAATGGAACGAGCAAAAAAAGAAACAACCAAATAGGCCACACACATACGCCGAGCCTTGAAGTAGAATAAAACGATGAAAAAACGGCAGTAAATGAAAACGAAAAATATGAGGGTAAAACGGCGCTTCATATATATCGCATATCCTCCCCGTTGATACACGACATATCGATTATCGATAAATTGTTATTGTTTTTTAATGAATTATAAAAAAAAAAGCCTACACTATACGCGATACATTATCAATCACTCACCCACACGGATGAACAAGGCACGCAACGAATAATGTATTGACGCACGCTAGCAATACATCCGACTTCAATAAATACAATGCGAAGGCGTTATGACACTTTCTAAGACCCCTCAGAGAGTTACATACCTAGAACAAAGAAACGTTAAAAATTTTTTTTAGTCTTTTATGGACTCGGACAAAGATGAGAATACGATAAAATTATCTTTGGTTTATAAAAAAAAAGAAAAAAAATTTATAATTTATACAGGGTGAGGTAATCACTGTTATATAGCACTGGGCATATCATAAAACTTGTAACATTTCGTGAAAAATCATCATCGAGTGGTGGCAAAAAAAACCTTTTCCAGCAGAAAGCGTTTCGCCATCCAACTTGATTTTTTTTCTGGTTACACATTCACTTATGTAATCCATATATAACTTTAACACGCAGTTGATTGTAAAACTTTAACGATTAATTCATTAAATATTTGAAGACATTCGGGACTTTGATATATTTCCCTTTTACACATTTATCTCACTCGCTTGTAAAGATATACGATGAAGGGTACAACGCTGGCCGAATAATAAGTGAATGGAAAAAGTTGAATAAAAAACAAGAAATATTCATTAACGAGATTTTTATTCACATCATATGAATAAACATGGAATCTTAGGATGGACCTTGATATCTGCAAGTTTCAGCATACAGCAAAGACTTCGAAATACTTACTGAAATATTTTTCATCACTGCCTTCCGGCATAGCAGTTTTTAAGCTAAATTTCGTGAATCCTTTTTTTTCACGAAACTGTCAATAGAATTTACATCCTATTTTACATATGTTCTGTCGTAAAACTTATAAGATAAACGGACCTTGAATATGCTATAACAAATATTTCAGTAACACGTGATTATACTTTGTGAAAAATTTTGATAGCCCTCATGGACAGTTCACTGAAATAGGCCTCTTGAATATTATGGAACTTTCACCTCTGACGAGATTTCAATTCAAGATTAAAAATATGTAGTGCCTTTCAATTATTCAACAATCGTTGGTCAAGTTTATAGTTAAACATGGAAAATTTGTGTCAAAACTAAAAACAACTTGAATTTGTACTCTTTTTGAAGTGTGCACAAATTTTGATGTGTACGCCGCTATATATGTTAGGCACTAAACCTATAGATTTGAGTCTCAAATACTACCTTAGTACCTATAGGTATATAAATATGTTTAGGTGTACTATTTAAGGCTCGAATGCACTCTCTTTCCTCGTCGTTTCGATATCGGGAATCGCGAGTGTCTCGAACGAAACGGTATTCCACATGCGCCCGGATGATCACAGAGCGCCAGCGACTGGAGAGCATTCTGCATCGATATACTTTAATGCATGCGGTGCACTGCATTTGCCTTGCGCAAAGGAGATAAAAAAAAAAAAAACAAAAAAAAATACATTGCGAAAGATCGTAACCCTCTTTTCTAGTCGTTTTGTGTGATCCGGTTCCAAGTCGCCTGTATATACGTTTGTACTCTTCTACATATTAGACACCATATATCGATAGATGTGCAACATTTCTACCTGGTAGTTCATGCACTCGTACAAAAAAAAATGATATAGAGAAGAAAAAAAAATAATAAATTCAAAAAATGCAAGAAATCGTGGATGTGAATATTTATATATACAGGTTCGTATACTCGTGTTCGACATACCCGTAATGTAACATTGCAGCATTAAATTCCTTTTTGCCCCGTACACTCTCGCACTGTTTTCACGTATACTTCAAAGAGTTTTCAACTAAACGAGCCGAATAAATCTCAACGATGCGAGTTTATACCTATGAATGTGCAACACAACCGGAAAAATACGATATAGAATAGTGAAAGAAAAATAAAAAAACATTTAAAAATGTAGAGGAAAGGTTGGAGCGGAACGAATAACGCCTTTCGAACTGTGCGAATATGCTGAAATTCTGCTGCAAAGATTCGCTAGAACGTACCCGGATTTACCCTACAATGATAAATAGAAGTGATAAAAATCAAATACAAAAACCGTCGACATAACCAATGACAAGGTTTTCTAGCATATTATTTATTCATTTATAAGTGCATTATATTTAAATCCTAAAAAGAACGTAATTCTCAAGATTTTTGTCAGAAAGTGTCGAGTGGGCTACGTCCTTTTACTAACAAGTTATCGATATATTAAGTATTCGCATATAGTATGGTTATTGGAATAGCATAAAACATTCATGGGCAGTAAGCTCTTGATAAGTTTTCCCCGTCTGTCTAACTCTCCCGTTTTTAATTATTTTACACCTTTATCACGAATCTTTATACTTGAAACGATGCAAGATTTCATGTAAGACGATCGATTGGCGTTATTTTCTCATTTTTTGATGGCTTATACTTTCCAATTCATTCATTTAGCAATTCGTTTCTTGCTGAAAAATTAATAAACCCTACCATAGTGCATGTGTATGCATCCATAGAAAGTATAATTTCTAAATGAAATAACAGGCTTTTCAATTATACATTATATCAAAGCCAGGAGCCGCGCTGTATGTATGAAAAAGACATTGCTACCATTTTCATTCAACAATTTACAGTCACTTTGCTTATTTGATAACCAGAATAAACATCCGGATTAAGGAGAAATTCTCTTCAAACTTGGTAAAAACAAGGGGCGATGCTTTGTTAACGCTCGACTGTGTATGAATTTTTCTGTACGAACATAAATTTGAGGGGAAATGCATTACAAAGTTTGCTTCGTTACAGAGAAACTTTCGCAATACACAGTGAAAAAAGAATTTCTTTATGCTCTTCTCTTTTGCTCTACTTTTTTGCTGTCGGGTTATGCTTTCGTTGAATTTAAACTCGAGACATGTTTTTGTTTTTGTTTTTTTCTCAAAGCAGGTGGTGGAAATTTAGCAATCAAAAAGTACTAACTACAAAAGTTTAGTCAGAAGTTATCTTCAATGCACATAAAGTTTAAAAAATAGGTATTTTTCGAATTTATTGTATATTTTAGTGCTGCGTACACAAATTTGTTTCGTAATAGGCATTTTCACCCTCCGTAATGTTTGTGCTCTGATCATTTCAACGCCCGGACTCAACGACTGTGGTAAACCTCTGCCCATTTCGAGATGTGTCGCACGTGGGTGTCGCAGACAATAAACTCTAACGGAGTTTTCTACTCCGATAATGGCCAATTAAAGCGAACTTTTTGTTTTCTTTCATTTCAAAGTAACAATTTTTTTTTGTTCATCGTAATTGACATAACGGTACGGTTGTATATAATCGATGCATGGGTGTACAGGTTTCGTTCAATCGACGTGCCCATTGAATCACGATATTTTTAAATAATAGGCATGCATGGAAATTTATTCAGGTCTCGTAAAAACTGGGGCGGTAAATGAAAAAGTTTGTTGAATGGCCTTCAGTTTGAAGTCGAATACTCGAAATTCCAAACAAAAGCCCTACGTTCATAGGAAAAGAAATGAAAAAGGTATCTCTTACTGTGAAAAAAAAATCCTCCGCCTAATTTCCGCTCAACAATAGCGCGCCGAGTTATACCTATTGATAGGGATGATCTTTTTTTTTATAATTTTATAAAAAATACCTCACCTTTAAATTTTCGGTAGTTGAAAAAAAAAAAATTTGTCCATGAATCGAGTGTAATTAAAATTTTATATGCAGAGGAAGCAATGGGAGTTCTACGTGTATGAAAAAAATATAGTGAAGCTCGCGAAGTGAAACTGGCACTTTATCGAAATGATAATAATGTTTCATTCTAGCATGAAAAATCGACTGTGAGTTTATGTTACATTTTTGCTATGGACCAGAGCTTTCTTTCCTTTGCCCTGCATGGATTCTATGTAATTTGTTGGTCTGTATAACAAATAACCCTATAAATGTGCAAAAAAGGGCACAATGGAGAAAAATGATGATTGATTAAATACATAAAAATCAATTATTCGATGAATTGCATGCGTACGTGATTCATTCCGAAAAAAATTGAAAGGCCCATTGTCTTCATTGTTGCGGATGTTTGTAATTCTAATTACTCGGTTGTTATTGACAGAGAAACTATACATTTTCCTGAGTCCCACAATGATACGTTCACGTTAAATTGCATGAGAGCAGCTTCTGATGCAAAGTCAAGATTTCTATCTTTCGGAAATTCTACAGACCAATATAATTTAAAAATGAAACGTATCCAGCGCAAGTGGGTATTTCTGTTTGTTTCTTTATAGAACGTCAATGAATAACTGGCGTTATGTTTTAAGCAATGGCTTCTGCATACAGTTATCTAGAACAGAGACGTAAAAAAAAAAAACACAATTTGCCAACACTCAAGTTTTATGTGTTTATACGTGAAGGTGAAAAAGATCTCGTGTTTGTGTCTAAAGTGTGGCGTTCATTTTACTGAATAATGGACAATCTTCTTTTTACAGACTCTCGTATATTTCGTTGAAAAAACATTCATAGCTACAAAAATTATGTTATGAATGAAATTACAATGGAATGGAAGCAGCCACGAGGGAAATGAGAAGTAAGCGTTACAAATAAGTTGCACACTTTATATACTTGATAAAAGTTTTATCAGGAGTAAACTCACTCAAGTGACTCAACTCAGATGAACCATTTTGCCATTATTTTTTCTTCAGGAAACGATGAGTAAATAGTGACTAAGTGTGAGTTGAGCTCTGCAAAAGTAATATTTCTACTCAGTCCTTCGAATAAAAGTTTTTGTGCCTTATTCTGAAAACAAACATCACTAGTTTATCGCAATATTTGTAGTTCAAATAAGGCTTCAGATATCAATGATTCACTTCAAATTTTCGAGTACAATGTTAAGAGGCGACAGTATCTGGTTACAAGAAATAATGACGCTATGATTTTCATGGAATTATGTCAGTTTCGGTTGAGGAAGCGTAGCCACGAAACTCAGAGACTTGATTCTCTTTCGAGAATTCTGGAGAATTCACTGTGTAGCCTGAAATCCATTGCTATGAAACGAGGACCGTTGTCCTAACGAAGATTACAACCGCAGTACCGTCCAATTACCAAGAGCAATTTGGATAATGGAATAGGTCATAATAAGATAGACGAATATCAAATTTCTCCGAATGGCAAGTGCTAATTCGTTTGGGAAGGGAACGGATGGATATCGACAGATTTTCAAATCGTATAAAGCTATAATTTCTTCTGTCAGATTTCGGTGATTTGCTGTACGTATCGTTGATAGGAAAAAAGGAAGCGACATACTTAGAAAAAGCAACTTAAAATAATTGAAAACCAATGAAAATCATCATCGTTGTGACAAAAAAAGGAGAAATGTTGTATCCTTTCGATTGCTTTTTCGAGTCATTGTAAAGAGTTGACATTTAGACATTTTCATATTCGTAGTGAATTTTAATAAATAAGTCTGCATTCGTCGATGATCAATTTAACTCCCAGCAGGCTACGAATACTTTTTTTGATTCCATATAAAAGACAAATAGAGTCGTTGACCTCTTATATCGCGCGAATGTCAGAGATATCAAACCCTCTACGTTCCAGAATTCGTCGTTCTCCCAAGGGAAAAGGAGGAAAACATATAACGTGCACCATATTTCCGAAGGATACACGACAGAACAAAAATAGTCTCTTCATATATCTCTCATCTACCCTATTCCGTTGAACGCTCTTGGCAAAACTATGTGCTATGAGAATCACGCAAGCAAAGTTTGTACCACGACGTCATTCGTACGCAAGGAGAAAATCTTTTTACGTTATTTTCCACCCTCTTGTTTCTTTCTCACGCGTTCAACTAACACCAGAAGTTCGGATTTTCTTGGCAAGTTTCCCCCCTCTCTTTTATCTCCGTCATACTGTAATCTCTATGTCACATTATGATACGTATTCCGGACCGAAAATAAGTGAGAATAATCACTTTTTTTACGACTCTCGTATTTCTTCGACTTTGTATGCTCTACAGCTTCTTAACTCTTCATCTGCCTGAGTATAGTTTCAGTGTATTTTTACCACTAATTCAATTTTCATTGGCAACGTCAAAGCTCGCGAAAGGTCAAGAGAGCATGTGAAAATATAAAGTTTTTATAACCAGTTTGAAGTACAAAAAACTATTTTTCTCATTCGTTACCAACCGGGGATAAAATTGATTTAAAAACTTGGTTATGTTTCATTTGGTCTTCAGATCAATTCTCAGTATCAGTGATTTCTGTCGAACACTACGATGTTGATTTCTATATTTACGCTAAATCCTGACCATATTCAAAATATTATCAAACCCAGTGAGATAGATGTAAAGTTTTTAAACGCTTCATAAAAATAGTTTTGATGATGTGTAATCAATCATTTGTATGGATTATCTCGAAGATATTTTCGATTTTATTCTTCTTTTATATTAATGTTCCTTTTCTTTATTTCAGAAGCACTCGGTACAGAAAGACTGTCTGTTCTCGTCTAGTTAATTGTTTTGATTATGTATGAATATGGATTAATAAATTTTGATAAAATAATAAACAAGATATTTTTTTCTGTTGGATATAAACGCTTGTGCAGAAGACACTTGAGTGAAACTAGGGGATATTTCAATTGAATTAGAGCAAAAAATGGGAATCTATTTCACGCTCAATTTGTTCAACTGGTTGGGAAAGTTGAAATTTCACTATATCCTGTTTAAACTAATAATCGTATTCTATGGTCGTACGACTATAAATTCCTTCAGAACTAGTTTGATGAGGTGATAACTACCAAAGCGGTGACGGAAATGAGAGAGGACTGGATTGGGTGAGAGGAACAGAAATAAAGAGAGAAAAAGAGAAGGGGAGAGAGTAAGAGCAGGATGAACAGCAATGTGTGTTACTGGGTCACAGCTGGAGGGACGCGAGAAGTTATCACGTCAGATCTAACTCCTCTTCTCCCTGCTTACTAAAACAGTAACGTCTTGTCTGAGCTTTCCTTCGTATATTATAATTTAGTAGGATCATTCGCCCTGATGCCAAATGACTCATCGTCCACGCTTCCCTCGACGATTTGTGAAACGATCTTTCGAAATTCATATCTATCATTCACCTAAATTTATACGTTACTTTTTTTCGTATCTCATGAGAATCCCCTTTTTTATCTTCAATGAAGTTTGTTTTTTCTTGCCAGATATGGTTTCGATATTTTTTAGTCGCCTAAAGATGATTTATTTTAGAAGAACCTTTCGAATGTGGTTTTTTTCCATTGGTCCGCCGGTTTATTCTAGGCTTACAAGTCGTTTACAGACCCGAAGTTTTGATACTGAGCCCAAAATTTGGTTGATTTGATGATATTGAAGTTTGTATCAGTGAAAGTAATGTTTAGTTACGATAATTGGAATATATTTTTTTCCAGCAAAAATTCAATCTGCGAGAAAAATAGGGTCAACTTCAGGAAGTGAAAAAAAAATTGGCAAAAAATCAATACATTTCGCGGCGCGTTCCAATGATGCAAAAGCGATATAATCGAGTTCGTACACTATCGTTCTACTGGCTCACCACGATAGAGAGAATTAATGAGAATTAAAGTCCTACTTGCACGTGTATGCTCGCCCACTCTTTGAAACATTTTTCTAATTTTGGATAATCAGATGGATAATGGAAACAAAATACATTTTAATGAGAAATGCAAATATTAAATCGCAGTAGATGTCCAAACTACACGAGGAAGAAAGTACCACATTCATTTGATTCAATTGAAATACACTATTTTCTTGGGAAAGCTCTTTTGACCCCGTTGCCCCTATTAAACGATTGTCTCTTTTTGCTCCAAATCCTCTCTTTCAATTTCTTCAATCGTGCCATTTACACTCCGAGCAAAAATTAATTTACAAAGAGCTTAAACCAAAAGAAAGAGATCTTTCAAGATTTATTAAGTAATTGGAAAGTGCTGAGCCACAGAACGATTTATCGACATGGAACCATAGGGGTTGAAAGATAGAGAAAGAGTTGGATAGAAAAGCACTTACCGATCGTTACCTACAGATCTCTATGAGGCAAGAGAACAAAAAAAACAGAAGAACACTTTTCCTCATACGATTGCCTCTTCGTGTACCAGCCAACTGCGTGGTCACGTCACGGAAATTCGCCTTTTATTTTTCTTTCTTTTTCGCTTCTCTCATCTTTTCCGACTATCATAGAAAAAAAAAACAGTTACAATGAGCCGGGAGCTCAAGAGCAAAAGGTAAGTGGAATTCTGTCCGAACTTAACGAAATATCGGGTTAATGTGGCAAGGAATGCAATTTAGAAGGTCCAATGGTGTTCCGAAATATTGTCGGATAATATGCTCAGAGAAAATAACACAATTATAACGAGTAAAAAAAAGAATTCCATACAGAAAGAGACACCGAAAAAAACTACTTCGTCGTTATACTCTTATCCTCTACTTTCATTGGATTGTTTTTATAATTTGGCGAGTATTCAGGATACAGTGTAAGGGAAATAATAAAATTTAGTTGCATTTCAAAATTTTTGCACAGCAATATTTTTAATATTGTACCTAATTCTGCGTACTGATAAATCAACGGTCCTTTGGCTTTTTTTTTAAATACAATCCTTCGGATATTTAAATTGACATTCATCCCTAAATCATCATTGTTCTCTTGTTATAACGCGATCACAAATGACTTCGTGTATATTTGAGTTAACACAAAGTTTCCGATATCGTGAAGTTTTATCTTTCACATTTATAGTCATATATTTAAGAGTAGGCAGACTTTGAGGTTGAAAACGGGTGGCAGGCCCGTCAATGGAGGTAGAAGGTGCATTGACTCCGTGACATACTTTTTTTTCCGAGACTGAACGACTAACAAGCTGCAGCAGCTGCAACGAATTTTTTTTCTCTTACCGTTTTGTTTTTCCTGAACCACCGAACCCTCGCAGTTTTCCGTTGGCTTTCGACCAACGTGGTTGAACCCGATCGATTACCATTTCAATGAAAAATCGGTGTGGCACTGGAGCAACCACTTGCAATAAATTTGCACGTTACCGTTTCTCCATTGAACGAAAAAAATGGTATAATTCGGAACATTGAAGAATTTGAATCATGCCACGTTCAATATTTGCGCAAATCGAGAAAAATGAATTCGAGCAAAACAAACGTTTCGGAAAATAACAAAAGAAACGAAATATCCAAAAAATATCGTTGGTCGATTCAATTGACCAATTCGATTATTTCGAGAACATTTTTTTGTTAAAACCAAGAGTTATTGCACTATCTCATTGAACTTAAAAACGTTTATTCGTTTTTTTTTTGTAACAGTTAATTGGATGGACCATATTCTTTACTTTAGTAGAGTTGAACTGTATACTAACTTTAGTTCTAGGAAATTAAACAACTGGCTTGCTCTATATTGCTTGAGGCCGGAGCTAATGGATTTTGTGTGTTCGACAAGGACTACTCAGTCAGTAGATTGATATGGTTGGTAAGGACGATCACCATGGAAGATGAAGTAGTCGAATAGGTAAGGGGATAAGCGATACATTGAGGTGCAATCGATTATTGTGTACGAGAAAGTATTATTGAGGGGTGCGATGGGTTTTCGAAGTATTCGATGGTATTTTTTTATCAAAATTTATTTACAGCTTTTGCTTTTTTTCGTTGGAAAATATATGTGAACGATTTATAACTCGAAAAATGAAGGTAAAAAAAAAAAATCGGTATGTCAAAAGAAATGATCGCTGGAATCGGAGCTATTAGTCATCAGATCGATTTTAGATTTAGCCAGTCAAGGTTTCGCCAGCATAATCGTTGTGCATGGGAAACACTGAAACGTTCGAACAAGAAGAACGACATATCAACAAAATCTGCGTACGCTCTGAATACAAAAGAACTGTGCGCACAGCTGTTACTCTCGTATCGCATAATACAACGGAAATGAAGGAGATATTTGCAGATATATTTGGAAACATAATATCGATTATATGAATAAACAAGAAAAACGCAAATTATGTCACCAAGCATTTCAGCTGTGGGTTTTAAACGGAAAAGAAAAAAGATTTGTGTGTAACAACAGAAAAATGAAATTGGGGATAACCATGACCGGAAAAAGACCGATGTAAAATAATATTATACAAAAAATTTGACTGTGTAACACTTGAAAACTTATCCACTCATAAGTAAAAACTGATTTTCTCATTTTCAATAATCGGAATTCCCATTTTACTATGATCGTACACACATGCCTAGCAAGAGACGCGGTGACGGCACGACGCCAAGTATTAATAGTGATTATATATATATATAGACCATTATTTACATCACATCCTTCTCTCAACCCCTAATTTGACAGCGTCAGTTTAACCCTCCGGTCGTTCATCAATTTTCTCGCCGAGGCAATGTTCAGTATTTTACTTCTCGAGCTCCAAAAATGTTGGTGTGTATAGAGCTCATCCTCGACCTGAATCGTAAAATCGATGAAAATTAATTCCATGCTCGAGTCGAGTAGAGAACACGTTAACTAATGAAAAAAAAAAAAAAAAAAAAAAAGATCAAATTTGAAAATGGCTGGAAATTCCAATGCTGTGTAGGCACTATGATAAAATCTGTTGATCATCGAATATTCGAAACTGTACTAAATATTTTTTCATATAATAAACATATTTCATGTTTTTCCTCCCCAGGGATTTTTCCGTTTCAGTAATTCCACCTTCATTTTGAATGATTTACAACCCGTTGATCATTGTTAGCAGATTCATTAAGAGCTCAAATAACGAATTCAATAAAAATGGACTCGTTAGAAAAAAAATGGTCGAATAACGCGAATTAAAGAGACACCACGATTTGATCGGATGCGAATAGAAATTCTCACAGCACGATTTATGAGTCAAATTTACGCTTGTAAACTTACTGAACGTTTCGAGAAAGAATCCTCGAGCATTGTACAATCCTCGCGTGACTCACGACGACCCAAGACCTCGTGGGTTTCACTTTTTTACTTCCTCGCACGCGACGGGGCAGGTTTACTCACCATTATAAGCCTCGTAATGCTTCGCTACTTTAAAAACGTGTCACAGAGTCTTGTTCAGACAACTCAGCGTATGGACACGCGAAAATAAACGCGATGTCCAGTTAGACCCAGATCGTTCGACTGACCCAGAATTTATCTGCCCAAGTGCATCGTCGGTTCTATCTTTTCGTTATTGTTTGCAATCACAAAACGTGAATATACTATTTCGACTTCCACTTTCAATGAAGGTCAAAGGCGTATGAATCCAAGTTTTTCAACTTTCTTTTCTTGCTCAGACAATTCAGAGACAAATAGTAATATTGTGCGAAAAGTAGAAGGAAACGAGAAATGAAGGAAACAATTCAGAGATTACAAAGTGGCAAAAAAACATTAAAAACAATGGATTCTTCAAAATATCGCCAATCAAAAACAAGTTGGTTTTCTGTACAAGTCCCATTGAAATTGGTTCAGTAATTTCCGCGTTATAAGCGTATAAATGTCGCGAGAAGAACTTTGTCTAAAAGGTCATTTTGGTACATACACACAGATGAAGTCCGTGTTGCATGTAGATTCATCATATGCCACGAAGAAAATGATTTAAGGTATAATAAAACTCATGCAGCTTCCTTCATTTTCGATCTATTCTGGATGAGTGTAATTTCCATGGACTATGAATAATTGGTAGAAGATGTCATATATAACTTCACGGGGCTGCATAAAAAATGATCATAATTGGCCAATGTTCGTAAATGAATCACGAGAGTAAATGATCGTAACGAAATCAGTTGATCTTTGAATCCAGCGGCAAACCTGTGATGCGGGCTGTAAAAGATGTGCCGGAAATATGAGAAGATCGATAGGATATGGTACACTCGAGAACTAGGGAGTCAAATGGTGGACAAGAAGTTGCAGGAACAGGCGAGAAAAGAGATTGAGTCATCTTACAGCCTGGGGCAAAAAGGTGGAGAGGGGGTTTTGCGAACGGGAATAAGTGCAACGAGCTTGAGAATAGTGTTACACAGCTTGGCCGTCTGACCCCGGACAAGCTACGGCATCTAGATTAAGAAAGATAGAGGAGAATGTCTGGTCTGATATAATCCATGGCAGAAGCAACGACAGCATCTCACCACTCTTATAGACTCTTACAGACATATATATATATATATATATATATTTACATGAATGTATTTCACTTTAACTTCGCCGAGGAGTGGGCACCAGAAAGTACCGTTGGTCAATCGCGACACTCTTGCAATCAGTGTGTTCTAATCAACGACTTAGATCGTATAGTCTTGCTTGCTGTATGTGGTTTTATGTATCATGCTCGTGGTCATCGTGGAAAGAGAAAGAGAAAGAAGCAGAGAGAGAGGGAGAGAGAGAACAGGAATCACCGTCTCGATCCTGTCTGCCTGTCGTACGGTACAAATTGTCCTTTACCGCGAACAATGGAGAGTCGTAGGTATCTCTGATCAGCCTATTAACTGATAGCTATGCTACATTGTGCCTTTATTATAGATTCGTCGAAACCCTCATGTAATTGCTTCTTCATGAATCAGGATGACGAAACAGGTTTTTTGTTCGAGGTTCAATGACGTCATAATGATATGATTTTTTTTTTTCATTGAACCAGACAATCTCAATCAGAACTTAACTGAAAAATACATACGCCAAAGTTTATAGTAATTAACTCATTGAATTATGTAGGAGTAATGTATTTTATGCATTTTTCATCTTATCTTGTTTTTTCACAAATGTTTACCAAATAATATTGCAGTGGTTTGCAATGCCCATCAGATAAAATAACCACCGCATTTTAGGAGCATCGGACAACAAAATTACGACGAATATATGTAAAAGCAGTGCGAATTCCGGATTCGATGAAAAATCACTTTTGAATTAAAAGAAAAAAGCTTATGCACCTCGCACGAATTCAAAGTCCCGGAAATGTTTACACGTGTTACGAAATAGAAAACGAGATTTTTATTTATGGAAATCCGCTTAAACTCAGGACGATTACTGGTTGAATCATCGGTGCGGAACGACGACGATGGTTCGGCAATGGTGATGGTGTATTTGACGAGTCACAACCACGATAGTGGGTCATGTGTGAATGTGAGAGCAAGTGAGAGAGAAGGAAAATGATATAACATAGAGTTTGCGTTTGATTGTGCTCGCCCACAGGGCCTTACGAATATAGAACAAGCTTGGATGATTGCTATTCCATGTAAATGGTCTGCATGAGCCTTTTCACTTCGAATAAAACTATTTTTTATTTTTTTGAAATGGAAAATATTTTTTCCAGGACCAACAGAATTTAAGGTCTTTCAAAAAAATCAAGGCTTTCCATGTTAAATGATTTTCATTTTCATTATTTTCCGTTACTTGTCGAAGCTTTGATTTTAGGAATATTTTGTGTTCTGATCTCAATTCATTCGTAATCCACATTTCGTCATTTTGGCTATAATTTAACAAATGATCTTTTTACTAAGATCTTACAAAATTTTATAGATCAGTTACCAAACAAAATTCTTTATGAACGGAATACATTAATAGCACCAATACACTGAATAATGGTGCATGATTTTATCCACCGCTGAATAATCCATGCTTCGGATTTTTTATGTTATTCATACGTAATAATGACATGTGTGACAACTTACAGCACAAACAACGTCAAAATATAAATAAAAACCAGGGTTTATAGCAAAAAATTGGTATTAAAGAAATAAATGTTCGTTTGTATAATTTCACGTTAAATTTCCTATGTAATGTACATATATATGTATGTTTTTTACTGAACGTGACGCGGGCTTTGACGTGAGACCTCGTGGTGGTAGCATAAACGTCTAACCACGTATTATTGCCAATACGTTCGACGTTAATAGTCGAAACGGAGTGTTATGCCTGCGGTCGATAGTTGCGGGCAAACTGAGCAGAGACTGCATCCGTCCTCGCAATGGAGCATCGCTGAATATAAGCGCTATAACAGCAGGGAGTAACAAGGGCGTATCTTGACGATGTACAATGTTCCAGTGGCCGTGGGAAAAGCCCTCTGTTATCTTAGCATTTCGAATATAAACGTATATCTAACCATGATTAACAAATTAGCGTGAGTATCATTAAGTAACGTACCGTGCCGAACTTTTATAGGCACACCGAACACTTTGAATTCCGATGGGCATTTATCAAAGTTTCTCGATCATCATTCTATGACTAGAATGTCAAAAAAGAAGAATGTCAAAAAAGGCGGAGCAAGAAGATTGTGAAAATATCAGTATTACGAATAGAAAAAAAATCTCAAAAGAACTTTAAATCTGTAGGCTCGGCATAACAGCATGCAATTATTCTGATCTCTGCATGAACTACCTGCAAAATCAGAACTAAGAGTTGTTCCATAATTATCCTAGATTATCAGTAGTAGCAAAAATCGTTTGTAAGTCAATGGTTATGTCATATCAGATGGAAAATTTACCATGCCATAACCAGATTGATGATAATAATAATGTATATCATGAGGTTTTAAATAAACCACGCAATGGATATATAAAAGACGTCTGTCGAAGGAATATGTTTTCCCATGCTGTGGCGAGTGACGCCAGCCACTGTTCACCGGGGGCTTATTACCCGCGTGATCATTCCCACCCTCTATATATACAAAACGTGTACTGTACTATGCACTCTGCTCTGTGGTCAGATATACAATCGGGACCGGTGCGGTGGCCGCGTTATATTCCCCAGATCATTCTACTGCCTGATTCCCATCATCATGACAAAGATCATTGCGCGTTTATTATAGGCTTTTATAAACATATACACTCTCGTTCAAAAGTGTAAATGTAATAGTCGAGTTTTCTAGCCGTACTAAAAGTTGGATAGCTCGTTTAAATAAATATGTCATTAAATTTATCAAGAGTCCTTTTGAAGGGGACGAATTCAGCTTCTTTTTGCCTTATTTACATATTTATTGCGGTGTTTTTTGAACTCAGTATGAAAGCGCCGTTAAATTTATTTGATGAGATATTTTTGGACTTAGTTTATAGATATTCGACTTTTAGTGTGACAAGAAATCTCGATTGGTCTGCCCGAACTTTTGAGCAAGAGTGTATGTATTTAATATGTAGTATATATTTATATATATACATTGTGCCTGTTCGTGGGCTCGCGGTCATTGAATCCGTGGAATCAATCACTGGGCTCGGACGCGAAACGAATTTTGCTCGCGTTCGTTCGTGCGTTACTGGCTCATAAGTCTAAATGCCCTATTCGCTATATATATGTGGGAAAGGATCATTCTCGTTTCCAGGTTTAAATTTGTTCGCGTGCCTTTAGCGGCACGCCGAACGAATGAAAATACAAAACTGATTGGATTGACAGCATCAATAATGTATTTCTCTCTCAGTGTCCGGCTCTCGTTAACGAGATCCATGTGAGCGAGTATACAACGGTTCAGGATCATTGAAAACTTGGCTGTACTAATTTTCCCGATCGTTACGGAGCAAGCATTATTATTTCCACGGTTCAAGTTCACTTTTACACCTGCATTAATTGAATATTGGAATTTCTCTCTGTAAGTATTTTTTATTCGTAATTTCAAAGTTTCATTTGTGTTATAAGGTTTTTTAGGATTGTACAAAAAATAATAATTATTAAAGTTAATAAGGAATAATAATTAATGAATATAAATTAATAATACGAAATTAATACTAATTAATAATATAATATTACTTCTTATTAATATTAATAATATTAGTGAGGAGGACACTACAAAATTAATCAGAATTATTAATACCATTTATTCCATAAACGTTGAAACACAAGTGTTTTCACATAGGGAAAATCTGTCCTCGTGTGAGTACTGATTCAAAAAAAGTCGTAATTGCTTAAATAATTCATTTGGAAAGTAGATTATCGAATAATTTAATTCTGCTTTACGTATTTTTTAAAATCCACCCCGCACGTACATATATTTGTGTAATTTTTGTGATACTTTGAGCTTTTGGTTATACACAGCTTCCGGACTAATTATTCTATAACAATGGTTGCGATACAGTAGACAGCCGAGATGAGAAAAAGTCTTGTTGTAGGTTTTACTAATGCGATTACGCGGATCCATTCGTACCAAAACGTTCTTGTTTTTTGTTTACTGTCTGTGATGAAAAGGGACACTCATATACTTCACAATTGATAAAGAGGAAACGCACGAGCTAGTGTGATGACACGCCAGAGAGAGCACGACGATGATGACAAAGACGGCAACTTCAATGTGGAAAGTCGAAGCAGAGAAAAAGGCTTTCCGAGAGGAGATCTGCAGACGAGTTAACGGTACCCCGCCCTGTCTGCTCTGTGGTACGGAGACGTAACTATCCAGTTATCTCTCTTTTTCTCTCCTTCTGAGCTCACCTTTCTCCCTGTTTCTTTGTCTCCGTCTCTCGGCTCTCTCTCTCTCTCTCTCTCTCTTTCTCTTCTTGTCTGTTCTTCATTCGTCTTCACTACTGAATGGCCGACCCGATTTCTTGACCCACTGACATCGCCATTCGTTCAGCAACAGCATCAGTCTCGGTCTCCGACCACTTGCTTTCCCCACCTTAAGTTCTTTACGAATGATTTTACATGATCAAAACATGACAACAAGCTGTGTCATTACTTATCAAAGTTTTATATCTATAATTTCAGCTGCTTGATATTTCCGAATGTTACCCAAAAATACAATATTTTTATTCGATATTTAACTCTAAAAATTCACTTTAACTCAAAAAATGTAGTTTAAAAATAAATTATAAATTTATAGATCATTCGAACGTAAAGATAATTACCGGTGGCTATTGCGTTTTTTATTTGGACGGATAAAGGTAAATCGATTTTCGTAAAGTGATTAAAACGTTGAATGTTTCGTCCTGTTCAATATATTATTCCGTTACAGTTTTTTCATAAGTTTTTCATCAACTATATGCTTTCATGAAGTGAATTTTTCCGTATGTCTTTCTATCCGTTGCTGAAAAAACAAAGAGATTAGAGTGCCAGCGAGTCTTACTTCCTTGTAAAGTTCTTGGAAAGATAACGATGTTAAAAAATACAGTTTAGTTGAAAACAACGCCTTAGAAGACATTTCGAAAAGACGGGACACGAGTTCTAAGGTTAGTATGTATAAAAAGTTTATAATAAATTATGTACAAAAAAAAAACATTGTTTAATCTGCAACTTTTTCTATTCAAAAGCACGGAAACATATCGACATATATAGATTTTATCCATAAAAGATAAACTGAAACGTCACGACAAGATTTAAATTTGTAGTAGTTTTATAGCCCTGACCGGTCAACACCGGATGGTAAGTAAATACACAAGCCTTGAAATCGGCGTGAAAATTATTATTCATTCATTCTAAGCAGTGAAATTTAAATGCGACATATATTCAAGCTAGGATACGTTTATTTATTATTCTCCAGCGAGTCGGCGCGTGAGCTCCTCATGAAATTTGGTGAAAGCCTTGCGAGTCTTTAATATCTACGCAAAACACTCATACATATATGAAAATGTATGTATAACCGTTGTAAATAGGGTTCAACTATCTTTGATCACGATGTTGTGAGGTCACAAGCGGATTTCGATAGAATTCGTGAAATGTTCAGTTTACCCCTCATTTTCAATTCTGCTCACGAGAATCAAATATCGCGTATATATATACAATGAGAGTAGCTCTTCATGTTGATTATATACATATATCGGGGCAACAGCTTCCATCAAAAAGAAAGGGGCGTTTCTAAAGCTCTTCGATTCCGCGAATACACTCTTATTCCATTACGGAAAGAAACACAATAACAATAAACTTTAACTCCCTTGTCAACCCTTTTTCGTCCGATTTCCTTATTTTTATCGCAAAATTTTTTCCCCTCTAACTTTTTTTTCGTCTCACAATGGCGCTTTGCTTGCGCAATTGTCATCGCTAGGGAAGTCTCTATTATGTCGAAAAGTGCAAGGAACACTTTGTAAAATCTTCTTTCCTCAATGGCCAACTATGAGATGATGATATTTATATATATATTCATATTATATCTATATGTTATCGGCGCAAAGAACAAAAGAATGTCTAGGGAATGCCGCCCGTCTGTCTACAATGTTCCGTATTCAGGGAACCGCACGAAAATGTTACTCTCTCGCTCTCTCAGCTCTCTTGATAAACTGTTTTTTTTCTCTCGCCTAAAATTGCCTTTGTAAAGCTTCAACGTCGAAGTGGGTACGACGACAACAGCCAACGTGCAAATAGCTCCGGCGAGTTTCTAATTACGTTTGAGCAAGTTAAATACTTACCAATTAGTTTCCAGCAAGCGTAGAATGTTGTACGTGAAGCACGTGCTTGTGCTAGCCGAGAATAGGTTCTAAATATAATAATGTATATATGTACGTTGTACCGTATATATACAAAAACTGTCGAGGTATAAATGGGTTCAATGTATTATTCAACTTTTTATGTGAAATTATTTTTGTGTCAACGACACACAGATTTTACTTAAGGTCACGATTTTTTAAATTATTATATTTTACTTATTATTACTTGTTTTTAAATAACTTATTGAAAATTATTATTTTTAATAAGTTATTTTTAAATAACAATAGTTTTTCACTTCTTTTTTTAAAATAAGAATAGTGTTTTAGTGAAAAGAATAGAAATTTTTCTCGATGAAATAGCAGAGTATATTTTTTTTCCAACGACATAATGAAAAATGATGTAATTCTATAAAAAAAATTGAGAAATCTATGAGACGGACAGATATCTCGTGCGTGAGAAGAGACAAACGAAAACTTTACTCTCGAACGGTGTACGTCTAAATGAGAGAAATTATAAACTTACGTCTGTCTCTCAGCTCTGTCTAAAATAAAAGTACCAAAAGTGTTCGATTCCAATACTAAAAACGACTTTATCGCGGAATCGTATGGACCAATTTACTCGTTGGAAGGACCATTGAAGTGGTACATTTTTTTGAATGGTCGACTGCCTCCAGATTTTCGCTTCTAATTTTATTCCTTCGTGAGAGCAGTTTCAAAATTAATAATGATCTGGAAAATCTTATATTGGAACAATGAAAGTGGAGCAGCGCTAGAGCTTGCGCTGGCTTTTTTTTTAATACTTGGCGTTGAGCCGGTGCCTCGCCTCTTGATAAATACAAGTATATTATCAAACGCATACATTTGTATAAATATAGAAATATGTGTGATATATGTTTGTATGTTTTGTGCACCATTCAGTTATTTAAATATTAATCTTCCCCACTGCAAAGGTGCTAAATCTATTTTTTTTTCTTTTGATAAAATTTTCAACTTTTTTCAGTATGTAGAAATATTTATCAAACGTGAAATTGACCTATAATGAAAACGTGACGTTTATTAATATAAATAAATTATTAGCTCACTTCTACTAATCACATTAACTAGAAATCGAAAGAAATAAATTAGAAAACGTTGAACTTTTTCTCAAGCGGTGAAACTAAAAGATCATGTTCAAAGTTCACTTATTTTACGTTCCAGCAACAGTAACACAAAACACAGTAGAATGAAATAAAACTGTTTGAGTCGCGGTCAAAATTCGACTTTGTCAATTTTCTCAAGATACTTGTTTGATTTGGATCTTCAGGATGTTTGGACTTTACAGTAAATAGTAATGAAGATTGAGGAATTTCAAGGATAATATGCGATGTATATCGTTGAATTTTCATTGGTTTTCGTAAATTCGTTGACATTTTAATACTCTTTGAAACCGGGAAAAAAAGCTGTAGTGTTATTCTTTGTCTGATCATCGTCTAATAAAGTTGTCAGAGTTTTCTGGATAAAACATATTGCGCAAGGGAATATTATGAATGCTGTTTAGTGACTCAAATACGATTAGACTTTGCTTGCACCAATAAATCACCGGAGGTGGGAATTTTACTATTCCAGTTGGTCGCCCATATATACACAAGAAGTTGTTAGTCCATGTGAACAACTGTGTACTCTGGGTTGTGCGGGGAGGCTATATAGACGCAGGTAACAAGAAGAAATGGTAGTGCGGTAGGTAGGGGTTTCTGTACAAGAGTCTCGCTTCGTTGAAAACCCCTGTGCTCGTTGACAATGAAATACTGACCAGTGGCGACTAGCTATATGCACCAATTACGATTTCTGCTGGAATAACCGCTCGACGCTCCCGAGTTTCCTCAAACTTCCTCTTCTGTTCCACCGCCACAGATATATGGGTACACGATTAAGAGAATGAATTAAAAAATGTGTCATCATGGAGGAGGGAAGTAAATTCAACCTGCACTCCAAATGTTGTTAGAATCATATATAACGTTCTATTTAATCGATAATCATTTAAAGGTTTTTTTCTTGAAGTCAGTTCCATTATTATGAATCGATAACAATAATCGTTCACACAAATTTCATATGTGAATCAAACTAATAAAATTCCAACGACAGAACTAACTTTACGACTTGACTTTTTGATCAATTTTTCAATTAGCTAGAGAAAAAATAGTACAATCATTATCGATGATTCACATTGTTTTGAAATAAATAACGAGGTATGAGATTAATGAGGATTGCAAGGATTTGCAATGCACATCACATCGATACGTCATGTAACATGTTTACATTGTTACGCCAGCAGCGTTGCATAAGAGTGACGGAGTACAGAGACATATACGTATCACTCCAATCATTGCCGCACCGAGAGAAAATCCCGATAAATGGTGGTACTCGACAAGTGGTAATCCTAGTTCAACACAGTCTATCCCGGATACATTTGTCTTTTGTCGTCACAGTGTCTCTGAACATGAGACAACAAACTAAACTTCAAAGTGTCGCAATGAGTATTTACGTGTACTGGGAGTTCTTAAAAGTGTCAACTAGAAGAGGAAAGAAGGCAAAAAGTAATATACAAAATCGAAATAAAAAAAAGCAAGCGGAGATAGTAACTGGAGTCGAGGAATATACCGGAATGAATGAAAAGAGAAAGAAAGTGGAGGGAGAAAGAGAGGAAAAGTGAGACGACTAAATGCGAGAGACTTCAAACTTCGTACACCTCCAGAGACACACCAGTTATCCTGTACTCATGTGAGTTACGAAATGGGACGGTAGAAACTCTCTTTGAGATATTCTCTGCACTCGACACAGGGAATTATATTTCCCTACAGAGATTTGCGGAAAGTTCGCCGAGAACAATTTGTCGAAAACAATTCGTCGAGAACAATTCGCCGAAAACACAATTCGCCGAAAACACAATTCGTCGAATAACACAATTTGCCGAATCACAATTCGTCGAATCACAATTCGCCGAATCACAATTCGCCGAATCACAATTCGCCGAATCACAATTTATAGAAAATTTGCAGAAATTCCGTCACAAATACTGAACTATAGCGCGCAATATTTTTACGGACTTTCGACTATAACAGAAAATATTTATAGAAATGTTTAACTACAGCGGGAAATAGTCTGAGATTTTCAACTATTGCGGATAGATCCTCCACTATTGCGTGGTACTCCGTTTCAAAACTATAACGGAAAATATTCTTAGAGGTAACTAACTATAGAGGGAAAAATTAATAAATATTTTTAACTAAAGCGGAAATTTTTTAAAGTTTTGTTTTCGACCCCAACAGAAAATATTCTTCACGGATTGCGTGGTACTCCGTTTCAAAACTATAACGGAAAATATTCTTAGAGGTAACTAACTGTAGAGGGAAAAATTAATAAATATTTTTAACTAAAGCGGAAATTTTTTAAGATTCGGCGAATTGTGATTCGGCAAATTGTGATTCGGCGAATTGTGATTCGGTGAATTGTGATCCGGCGAATTGTGATTCGGCGAATTGTGATTCCGCGAATTGTGATTCGGCGAATTGTGTTTTTCGACGAATTGTGTTTTCGGCGAATTGTGTTTTCGGCGAATTGTTCTCGACGAATTGTTTTCGACGAATTGTTCTCGACGAATTTTCCGCAGACGCCCTACAGAACCGTTCTCGATTGCGTAGAAATGAAACATTCTCGAAAAATTCAAAGGGTTCACACATTCCGTGCAATTTATCAGATTCGTCTGAATTTTAGACATTTGTGAAAATGAAATGATCAAATGGAGCACTTTTAAAATGAACTCTCACAATTTATTTCACTTTTTTAGATGCCAGCCATGAATGTCTGTACTAAAAACTATTCTGTCTCCCAAAAATCGTTATTCTTTATATGGAATTTCTCATGTAATATAGCTCTCAAGGCTCACAAACATGAGATGTGCTGACTGTGCAGCGCCGAGGGCTTTAAGTTATTGCTACCCAACCCACTTCGAAATGAAAGCTCCACGCGTATAAGTATGTGAAGCTATAAAAGTTTTCAATGCTATGTACGGTTTTACTGAGTATTTATCAAAATTGAAGATTGCAGAAAGTGCACTTGGAGTGTTTTTTAATTTTCGTTCGTATTAAATACGTATTGAAGCTTGAGAATGCTTTCAATGAAGTGGACGACGCGCAAGCTATTTTTACTCTTTGGAAGAATTACATAATTTTTGTATTCAAACTTCTTAGTTAATATCTCTACATAATTACTTAAAAATTATATGTCATTAAGGTTAAGCCGTTGTTGGTGTAAACGGGTGGAATTTGAAACAAAAGAAATTTTTATGATTCTAATCGATATTTTTTTACGCTGGGTTCACTCGGTCTAACTGTCACTTTTCCAGCATCAAGAAACACGTGTGAATGTAGTCACAAAATGGAACGTCATACTTCGTCACTTCAGAAAGACATTGATTTTTTACTTTAAAAAAAAAAAGAAAAAAAAAGATGAAAAGAAAATTTGTTAAAAATGTTAAAAATCAAAAGAACAAAACATTAAATTAGTAAATTTTTGATAATAAATCATATAACGAAAAAGATAACGTTCTTCAATGGAATCAGAAATTTCTCGCGATAATGGTTCGTTCACGTGGTGCCCGATATGTGAGAATCAAGTCAGTGAAAAGTACAAAGATACTGAAAAACTGTTGGATCATATACGTACGTCACATCCACCAGTAATTCGGGACAAACATTCGAACGTTAACCAGGTACTTTTAGAAATTTTTTCACAGAATAATATTTCAGGAAAGAAAATCAGTTTCACTGAGAGACACGTTTTTTGCACTTTTGTATTTAAATCTCGAAACAAAGGGGTGGGATGTGAAAAAGACTGTAGAACATTCTTTACGATTCATTTTTTTTTCAAAAGAGCACTTAGAGAATGGTATATTCAGGCTTCCGAACAGCACATACGTAAAACTGAAATATAAAGCAGAGCGAAAAAATGAGAATTTCTCGTCCGAAATGAGTCAAAGCAAGCTCAGCGTAGTTTTTGAATTAAACAAAACGTTCAGTGATGAGAAAAAAAAGTAGGAAAAGCGAGAATCCGAAGGTGGTACGAAAAAGCGGGAGTCTGTCAACCGACCAGACCGAGATGAGTTGTGTCAAAGAGAGATTCGACTTATGAACGTGAGGATGTACCAAATACTTGCTCAAATACATAAATGAAAAAAGCATTTAAAAAACAGGGGGAAATACATTCTTGAAATTAACGAATCTCTTATTTGGTCATAAATTTTGTTTATTCTGTACGAATTCGAATGGAATAAACCTCAAATGAATCATTTCTCGAATTATATGAAAAATGAGTCACGTTGTTTTTTATATGCTTGGAATCAACACAAGAGATTGACTCGAGACTTTGAGACAAAAGTTCAAAATAATATCAAGATAAAGTCTCAGCTCAAATGACACTGCATAAAATAAGATTTTTATATATTCCAAATAATGAAAAACATTGATTTGAAAATTATCCAAAATTCAACCCCATTATGGAGTTTTTACAACTAACAGACTATTCTAACTAGACTTTGCTTTGAAAAGAGTCAAGGTTTTTCACTAGCGGTATTTTTTAATTTTTTATGAGTCTTTACCGCTTGGTTGGTCTTATTTAACCAAGAAAATTGTGTTTTCAAATATATTTATACATATACAAATGCTCTGCAAGGGAAGGGGACCGAAACCAAGTGGCCAAACTTGGTTTGCGCCAAGTTAATCCGCCGAAACGAATGGACGTCTTGCGTGTTCACCCGTGACTCGAGTTCTCTGTCGCGCTTCTACGTTCCTGGGTTTTATACGATAGTTTTGAACTATATATACATATATATATATCTATCTATATCAGTGAAAGCATTTATGTATACATTATGTACTCTTATCCTCGGCGAATAATCGTCTTACCGCGAACTTAATCCACTCAAGGGGTTTTGGCTGTGGAAGATTTCTGTAACGCGAGAACACGCGCTTGCATTATGAAAAGTCGTAAGACCGAGAAACTCGATGTACAGACCATATATACAGGCGTTTACGAAACTGTAAAGGAAGTCTTGAGTCGCGAAAGCTTTCATACTTCTCACCCCTGTTGTGATGAATTGTACTCCTTCGGTTCAAGTAGACGACGGTATACGTCAACATAGGTCTATAAATGTGCAGATAGGAGTGACTTATATACATTTCAACGCGTACAAACGGAAGCAGCGTGTAGTCAATAAGTCTTAGATTTACGAAAACACTTGATAACTATGGAGAGTTTGATTCCTCGTGTTTTAATTACCATTTTGTTCACTCCGGCTGCTTCTCTTGATGTAATTATATAACAATAGAAGTTAAAAAAGTTATCGAATTGTGACTTTATCTACATTCAAATGATTTTCATTATATTTTGTATAGCATACTTAACCGAGGTGTTAAATTTGATGAAATTATTTACAGAACGAACGTTTCCAACTTCTGAAGAAAATTGCAAAGAAATTACAACTGACCCGAAAAAAATCTAAATCGTCGACGAAGGTAGCTCGGAAAAAAGTGGCGGAAAATATTCGAAAACATTTTAACCGAAAAAAGATGTTCTGTCCTGTTTGCAACCAGGATGTTGTTCCGATAATATTTTCAAAAAGTTGGCCTGAATTTGAAGATTGCAGTTTTGGTGCAATCTGTTTTCTTGGGTTAGTGGATAAATTACGGAAAAAAAATGTAATGTCTACTATTGTCAAACCAGTGCTTTTTTGGGTTATTTTTTTTTTTTTTTTTTTCAACGACATTTCTATTATTTTTACGTTTTATTCCGATTTGTATGTCATTTGCTAGAACAGTTTTATGTTGTTATTCTCTTAGTTCGGTGAACTTTTTTTTCCGAATACTATTCTCGTAACAAAATTCAAACGCGTACTCGACGGTTAAAAGAAAAAGTAGACATTTCATAATTTATTCTATTCCCTCAATTCATGAAAATCGTAAATTTTTTCGTTCCCACGAAACCTAGAAACTTGTTCTCGCGGACGATCGACATCGCACTGCCATTACAAGGCAATCACAGTTACATACGAGTAGAGAAAATACTCTGTGTAGAATCTCCGTTTTCAAGATAGAAATCGTAGTGGATGAACGTGCTCGAGAGGAAAGCTCACGAGCACATACACGAAAAGAAACGTAAAACTATACAGACGTACATACATATGAACAGGACTTTTGAAAAACATCACTTCTAAAAAACAAAACCGTTATTAAAGAACCAGGCAAATTTTTAAAAATTACATTTCATATCACCAGAATGATACTTTATATTTATATATTCCATGCAAAAAAGAGGATGATAGTGAAGTCTTAATACCAGAGAAAAAAGCCACTAAATTATTTAAAAAAATTATTTTCACTCCAATACTGTCAGAGCAATGAATGTATTGAGTAATCCTAAAGGCTCATAGCATCCTTATTTTGTATTCATCATAACTGCAGCGTTGGAACGACAACCGTTGTTTTCGTGAAAAGTCAAAAAAACACATTTGCAATTTTTGAGGTTATTAAATAAAAATTCACGAGTCTCGAAACTACAAAGTTAGTAGTAGAAACTAAGAATCCAATTTGGAATTTCCACAATGTTTTTACCCATGTCTGTCCAAACAACGCGCGTACGTGTGTTCACGAATGCTTACGTCACGTGCGATATGATGTTTCAGATGTTGGCCACTGTGCTTCATACCGTTAATGATAAACCGCGATAAGAGTTTACGTATGGTTTGTCCACTTTGCGGATACGATTACGGCACGTACGACGTGAGAAATTCGACAGGCAATGTGGTTATCGTTGAGGATGTTCCAACGTCCCTGCGAAAACCGGAAATTCAACCGAAATCATCGATAACGACGATGGGTCAGCAAAGCGTCGTTGTCAACGCGAACAACCATGACAACGGTGGAGACAAAATAGACAATGAAATTGTATTTTAAACATATCCAGACAAATTATGTTGAATAATTTTTTATTTACCGTTGAAATGAAAATTAAGCCAAAACATGAAGCGTGAGAAAAAATATATTGTTAATAAAAAAATCCTGAGCTACTGAGTGGTAAGTTAAGGTAAGTTAATAAATCTAGCAATTTCATGCAAAGTTTATGAAGAAAAAAATGCTCACAAAGGGTCTGTAAATAATAATAAAATGTTGGAAGTCTTATAATCAAGATTTCTACCAATATATTAATTTAAAAAAAAGCCAATCTGAAGCTCGGTTCCGTGCAGGTATCTCTCGATAAAGGCAATATAATAGGAAAAACTTAAACGAACAGCCTAAACCGAGATATAAATGCTTGACGATGTGAAAATAAGCACAAAAGTACTTTTTTTTACAGAAGTTTAAAAAGTTATCTTCCTTATTTATCGATCCTGTCTAGCACGAAACTGTTAATATCTCTGGAAAAAGTTTACGATTAAAAACCCTAAGAACGCAAGGTGGAGGTGGAGGAGGAGAAAAAAGATGAAAAAAAAAAGAAAACAATAAATCAAGTAAAACCGCAAGCCCGCGGGCCTTCGAGGCAATTAAAGCTCGACGTTATCCACGACCCGCCCTTCGCTATCCGATGCCAATAACAACGTTCTTTCGATTCTTTTCCGGTAGTTCTCGCTGCACCGCACCGAGATGGTATATTGCCAAGACGTCGAGCACGAATAGCGTATATATAAATCTGTGGGTTGGTAGGATAAGGGCGTAAACAATATCGATTTCAATCTCAAATCTTAAAAGTTGCGCCGTTTTGTTTGTAAATAATCTATATGTTCCATGGATCGTAACATTCTGGCTATACATAACGAAAGGGGATATACTATTTCCCGCTGTCGAAGTTTAGCGACTGGGATGAAACTCCTCGCTGTGCCGTTCTTTCATTCTCGTCGTCTTGCAGGTCGACATCGTCGACGGTATAACGACACTGGTGGCAGGGCACGTAACAGGCATACAATGATGAAAGCAATCTCGACCCGCTGATCTCCACGATGTTTTGCGGAAAAAAATGCACCAATGAGGAAAATCCGAGAAGAAACACTCGAGCATTACGTCTCGTTTATATTTTTAAATGTTATACTTCCATTCAATTATTATTTTTTTTAATCATTTTTTTTTTTCAGTTTAGGAACAAAGCAAGATATGCGATCGAGGCGACAAAATCATAAGTAGCAGTTATCTGGGAGTACAGAAGTGAAAAATCTCGTACCAACTTTGTCGAACTTTTGCATCGTTCAGCAATTGAGTTGATTAGAATTGACGTTCATATGATAAAAATACCAAAGAACTTGTCGATACGCTAGAATTCTATGACTATAGAAAACTGTTTTTAAAGCAGAAACACATTTTTTTTTTTTAATTTGGATTGAAAAGCGGGTGAACTGTATTTCGTCATCTCAAATTTAATACACCGAGATATTCTATGTTCCTGTGAATGCTCGTCAGTTTTTATTCATCACAAGGGAGTGGTATGCATGAATGTTACAAGAAATGATGCGTAATTAGCATCGCTAACATCGACCGTCGATACGCCTCGTTGCGTATCTCATCCAAGCCAGGAAGAACGAATGAACGAGCAATCAAAAAGACTCTCTGTTATCCAACAGACTTATTCGAAGGTGCGCCATAAACGAACCTTGCTGTGCTGCATCAGCATACTATAAATTATATATACAAGCTGCTCACATAAATATATTGACATTTGGGTAACGTAAGGGCGTATGGAATGGAACTTAACAGCAAACGAATTTGGAATTACAGCCTTTTGAGGATGAACAGGCGATTTATATAGAATGTTTATTTCAACATTTTTTTTTTCTATACGTCTCAAGTGCCAAGTTACAAGAGGGCGTACTAACCGGGCTCTTTCTGCCTATTAAATTACCCCGCAAAGCCCTTACTGATTTTTTATGTTGCATATAGTTACTGTTAACCACGATTATTTGAAGAAAACCAATCGCCATCACTTGCCACTACATATTTACCTCTCTAGGCATCTCTATTTCTCGGTAATCAATGCATCTTGTTCGCACCTTCTTCCCTATCGTGTAGCCATTGTATCCATCGCCCGATTTTATCGCAAAAACAATTGACTAGTGTATTCAGCCACTGTCGGTTCTTTCAAAATGAAATACATCGATGAAACAATTTTCTCTTCAACTCGCGGTTCTTCGTGGAAACTCTTGACGTATTCACCGATCTTTCGTCAATTATATGCAAATTAAGTTTTCTTCTCTGTGGAATAATAATGGAGCTGTTTTTGAATTTTTTTCTCTTTCATTTTTTATTATTTTTATTTCCATACTTTATTTTTGGTTACAAAAACCGTTGAGAAAAATGGTTCTACGAACGGGGATGGGTAAAACTCCTCTTTGAGAAATATTATATTGCAAAGAGAACTGATAATTCTGTACTCAACCGCAACGGAAATCTTCTTCTCTATTTTTCTGTGTTAATAACAATAACAACGAACTATGCAGTTTGCTCTCGATAGTCTTTCGGGGTCTTTGACGCCTTGCTATTACCAGTCGTTCAACGACTGAACTGTCTTCCCGGTTCATTAATTTTCGAACTACCAACGTCAAGACAAAAAGTGTTTGTCTACGTTATTTGAGGATTGGTGCAAATTTGGACCTTCATTTTCGATATTGTATGGTTACGCCTCAAAAATTATTGCGTCTTGACTTGTATTTAGTTTTGACTTGAGATTTAGTTTGCGGCACGAAAAAATGAAAAAAAAAACTTTTGAATTTTTCAAAACAAACATTAAACTTTATTATAAACGAATATTTAAACTAAAATATTTCTTTATTCATCAACTAAATTATTCTACTGCTGAACACAATTTTTATTGGTGACATAAATCGCACAAAACCTTGAAAAGTCGTTTCAAATTTGCACCATAATTAAATTGTATAAAAATGTGTCGTTCATTCCACCAGGCAACGCGGGTAAATAAACGGGGTACGAGAATTTACTAGATTGGTTAAGAAAGGAAACAAAAAAAGTAACGACCGCGGTTCTGATTTTCGCACGCTCTTATCGATGAGAAATTTCGATAGAAAGAACATTAATTCAAAAATATAACGAAGATCGAAAGTAACTTTCCGTAGGAACTTTTTTCTTTTCTTATGAATCTCCTACCACATTTACAATTCAAGAAAATAAATAAATTTGAGTCGCGTTCGAAGATAACGTAGCATAAAATGCAAAAATGAGTGCCATCTCTTCACGATTTTAGCACAGCATTATTTATACTGTGGGCTTCATGACGAATGATAAAAACAAATAATATAGAGGATGAGAGTAGAATAAAGATGAAAAGGCTATATAACGGTTCGGAGTTGTCGGACGATAAAATAAAAGTACGAAGGATAGAAGAATCGTTCGTTTTCTTTCTCGTTCTCTCTTTCTCTCCCACGAGTCTCGTAAATAGTCGGCTCATCGTGACGAACGATCGGTTTATACGGGGCATAATATCGCTGTGCTCTCGGATCCATGGATCTCTTTCGCAAGCGTGTGCTGCTGTGGTTCTCGATTTGTGCTTCTATCTAGTCCTCGTACACTCGCATCCAACACTTTTACACGTTATACCTATATGTATGTACGTGCGTAGATAAACATAGGTATATGCAGTGCAAATGGCGAGTGAACTTCGAAGTTGGTCTCAGGATGGTATTAAAGCGTTATTAATGGTTCGTGGATTAATTAGGACATGAATCCTCCCAGCTGCGAGGTGGCCATGTTAACTGGTAGGTCGCGCCCTCTGTAGAATTTCCCACCTACACGATGCATCTTTTCTACAAATTCTCCCATTGGTTGAAATGTAAAAAAAAAGAAAAAAAAATCTGGGCTTTGCTTCTTTATTACACCACGGTAATATTTTTTTTCCCTACTTTTGAATCAAGGATTATTTATTATTATCTTTCTTTCTTCGATGTTCATTGACCGTTAAGAAAATCGGACAATATCTGCAAATATTGATAATCAGTGGATCCACTGGCAATTAGAAATGTATTCAAACGCAGAGAATATTATGCGCTTTAAATTCTAGTACAATTTCATAGCGATATATTCGTGGATGTTTTATTCAAATATTCCATAAAATGTATGAACAAGTTTTATTCAGATCTTCTATAAATGCATGTATGCAGGATTCAAGTGCTGCACTTGTAATTACAATCTAGTTTAAAATCCAGTAGCATATGAAAACGGAAGCTTATTGATCTGATCGTTGCAAATAAATGAAGAATGTATAATTCAATGTATCTGGTCAATGAAATGTCATTTTTTAAGCCAATATAATGGTAATGAAATTATGTGTAGAAACGATGATTCAGGATTTCAGTTAGATGTATTTGAGTATCGGCTTAAAAGGTCGTTAATTTTTTAATGAATTTTAAAGTTTTATTTTTGCGTATAACCAGAAACAAGTATTTGGTACGAAAATTTAGGATATCATGTCAATATAGTGTAAATTTGTTAAGAGTGTCACTTTTAGGACACTGGTAGCAGGTCAGGTCAGATTATTTATGTCGTTAAGAGCAATATTTTCTTCCCCCGTTCGAGTTTAATATTTTCAATATATCTATGAACCATATTACATTTAAAAAAACCCTTATAATATGACACCTGTAATGCCGTATCCTAATCTAATAGGAAATTGACACGTAAAATTTCCATTCCAGTCACTATTTCTGCGCACTTAAAAATTCTGAGAATATAACACGCCATGTGAGGTCGAAAAACATCTTTGATGTCAGCCACTTTGTTAAGAGTCATGACTATGCTTTCTATTCTCCGGATTAATTTGAGAACAAGGATGTAAGCTGGAAGTAAGCATTCCAGCTATGTATAAACGGAGTATTTACTTTTGCTACTCAGTAGAAGTGTCAAGTTGAGAAGCAACGTTTCTCGCATCCCTTTTACTATATGACCGAGTCAATTTGGTGAGCGGAAAGTTTTGGGCCAATTTACAGAGATTGGCCAGATGCTAAGGTAAATCAACGTGGTTGAAAAAGAGACTGGAATAGCGTAACTGTTGTGCCAATAACTGTATTTTCATTAGGATTCTCTGGGTTTATTTGGAGCAAATGGAGGGTGGGTTACGCATACATGATGCACATATAGTGCGAAGAAGTTGAGGGCTTTGAAGGGAGAACAAGACTCCTTGATGCAACCCTACGAATGCAATTACGCACGAGGAAGTGACGTGTAAGAGAACTTTAGTGAAGAGTCATCAAGCTTTACATTCGCAGCGTTCGCTTCAATGCAAATGCATTATTCTTCATCAACTAATACACGTTTATGAGCTTTTGTCTTTGATCTGTCATATGCTTCTCTATTTTTTTAAGTTGTACTTGAAAATAATTTTTTTTCATTGTTATATTCGTTCCATTTTTATGTGAACTTCAAAGTTTCTCATTCGTTTATATATATTTTTTTAACTTTCAACTGAGAACACATTCGATATGAAGTACTTATATTTATGTCGTATTCACACACTAGTTCACTCGAATAGTTTTTAAGCGAAGCTGCTTGCCAATTTTTATTCACACAAATGATGTATCTATTCAAATTCCGATTATCGTCGGATTGTTCTGTTTATTGGAATTATATTTTACAGTATCGTTCAAAGGGCAGACACTAAATTTGGTGATAATTATTTAGTGATAATATTTTTCGGCTCAACAAATATGAATTTTGACTGGAATATCTCGTATAGATATTTTATGTACCCAACTTGATGTACATGCTCGAATGTATGAGAAGATAAAGTGTGTACATAAAGACGCGTATGAGATAGACAGGAAGCGTTTCCGTCTCAAAACTAGCGCCACCAGCCTCCTCTCTCTCTCTCTCTCTCTGCCTCTCTGTCTTTCCTCTTGCGCCAAGCTTTTCCGCTAACTTAATCTCGTCTTTAGTAATGAGTCAACCCCCGGTTTAATTAGAAGTGGAGGAGATACCGGGTTCTGCCAGAAACGTTAACCTTTACCTTGTTCCCTATTCCTATTTTCTTCCTCAGCCTTATCCCCAACATGCACCACACTCTCCCGTATTCCACTTTCACGTTTCATAATTCTCGTGGCAGTCTAACGTTTCAAGTGACTACGAGATTCTAGCCTACCAGATTACAAGCCTAATTTTTTTCGAAGAAAATGAAACGATCATTTACGATTTACTGGCTGAGTGCTAAATCAATTGTGTGATTTATTTTAATTTAAGGATGACATTGATCGACAGGCAATATTTCAAATGCCGGAAAAAAGAATTCAGCAAAAATGTATTTAAAATCGTTCTCTCGCCGTGTTGCCATTTTTTCCTTCCTCCACCGCGTACCTATAATTTATTTATCCTCCATTCAGTGTCACCTGTTATTAACGATTTATCGCCAAAAGTCAGGAGGAAAATGTATTGGATATGCACGTTGAATTTGCCCGATAATTATTCGAATATCGTGGGAAAATGACCACTGGGTTTTATCGGTAACATCGTTACGGTGCCGCACTTACTCGTTGCGTATCGTTTGAAAATACCATGCGCATCTGTCAGTTACAGCCCAGCGATATGTTCAATTTCCCATTCGAAATGATAAGCTCGTGCTTGGATGTGTTTGGAAAATCACTGACACAACAAAACGCCAGAATATGCAGATCGTAGCTACAATTAATACGTACGCGGGAATACGAGAAGTCGAGTTTCGTTTGCATCCAATAATTGGTGCTCGCCAACACATACAGTTGCCGAGAATTTTGCTATATTTCCTAGAGGAGCAATATTCACTGACCACTAACATGAAAATTATTAACAGCCATAAAAACGAGGCAAAGAACCAACGAAAATAAAAAATAAAGATTTTCCGAAAAATTCATCAGTATCGTAAAGTAAAGCGATTCAACACCTTCTGGCTATCGTTGTTCCTATCCAACGAAATTGACTGAACAAACAAACGAATGAATCCTGCGAACGAACGGGTGCTTTGGGAACGATTTTTCCAGGGATACATTTTCCGCGTCGAATTTTTTGGAAACTGCCATACTCGTACAGTAAACATAGCGAAAGTTCGTCGTACTGTTTATTCTGAGGGTTAACGTGGAAAATATTTCACGATTTTTGTTCAGTAAAAAACACCCATTTTAGTAAAAAACGCCCCCCATGAAACCGGCGAATAAATCAATATTTTGATAAAGAAATAGTTTATGATTATTTAACCCATCGTTTATGGGGATTAATATGGCCACTGTATTGATTCAAGGAGTGAAAATTTGATTGCAGTTTATCAATGAAATGTGCAAATCTTCAAAATAAACGATGACCAGCACAATAATAAAATTTTACCCAAATGTTCAGGTCGATGATGACAAATATTGGTTTTAAGGCAAAACTGATTGATTTAAAAGTTGGACATCCTTGAATTTCCTATACAAATTTAGTTATAAGAGTTTCACAGTAACATTGAATTCCAGTTTAAAAAAATTGAATAACCGAGTTTTCTTTACACGATGGAAAGAGATTTGGTCTCGCTATAAAAGTTTCCTTTCGAAAGAGAACAAAACCGGTAATCCAACGTGAAACAAGAGAAAAAAATCTCGCGCATTCTTATTTCAAACATTCATTTCAAATACAATGGATCTCATTGGGAAGGTACAAAAAAATGGCCATGTGCTTTTTTTTTTTTTTACAGGCTTCAGTTAAATGACTTTATAATTATAGACATTATAGTTTGTTCCAGAAAATTTTGTACTGAATTCATTGGCATATACTCACTAATTGAAGTCATTAATAATCGCGAAGTCGGAGCAGCCATCAGAGGGATGTTCCAATCATCAATTTCACACAATAATAACACGACAAATTCCAAATGAATAATTTTTGGGAAGCAATAAATAACTCAACTTCTCATTATCATGAATAACAATTTTTCCCTTATTACAGTGTTGAAATCCAGAGGTGATTCCGGTTTACCAAGAATAATTCTTACCTGGAACAGAAAAAAAAACATTTCATAAATTGAAAATGTCGATGTTGAAATGTCGGCGAGAGGAAAATTTTCCCATGCTTATAAATTGGGCGCTATAGCTATATTTATTATACTTAAGCCAGGTGATGTGTATCAAAGTTATGTAACCTCTAGACATTTACCTCCCTGCATAAATTAAATTTTCTTTGTTTGGACGATTTTTCATAATAATTCCGTAGTGCACCGATAAACGCGTTATTTAATTTTCAAAGTTCGCGCGTGTATTAAATAGCGTACTGTCTTATGTACTCGCTTTTCCCCTTATCTTGAAAATCCAGCGCGGTCGTGCCTGTCAGAGATTCACCCGTTCGCAGTGGATTATGGTGCGATTTTTCATATATAACTTAAAGTACGCAGCTTTGCGATTTTTTTGCTCGATAAATAAGCTTTGAACTGACTTAAAATTTGATGCAGACATGGCTTAGTATGTATTTGACTACCCACTGCCTAAATTTCATTTTTTTTCTCATGAGACATTATTTTCTTCTAATCAACCATATAATATAATGTAACCGAAATATAATCAACAGAATTGTCCCACTTTTAATCGCAGTAGCCATCGGTTACCATCAGAACTCGAAAACATATTGGCCAGCGTCCAGCAAGAGTGGGAGATTGACTTTTTTTGGTGGGGAAAGTTAAAAACTATAGTACGGGCAGTGCATGTATTTCATGCATGAAAAAAAGTAACCCTATCCATTGGGTAGTCGCAGCCATCGCAAAAACTGTAACCCCTCAGTTTTCTTTTTCCAAGAGTATTTTTCCACAATATTCGTCTCTCTTGGGGAATAAATAAGTTCAGGAATAAAAAACTCATGACGAACACACGGGAGGGAGGGGGGAGGGGTGGGGGAGCTCGGTTTATTTTTGTGCTTTGTATTTCACCAGTGATTCGTCTAAATATATATGGACAAAGTACTGGTGAATTCAACAGCATGCAGTATGACTTGTAAAAAAAAACAACGATTTTGGTGCTAGAATCGACATTCATGAATAGAAATTTTCATGGGGACCTTGAGACAAAGATGAATTACAACATAGAATATCATCGAAGATATTATTGACAATTCGTCATACTTGTCTGGTAATAATAAAGATTTATAGTAATTCCCATAATTGCAGTAAAATAATCAGTAAACGATAATGAGTGGTGTATTGGTGATGAGTTATAGAAAAATATATGGTCACATTTCGTTCCAAAAGGATGATTGGTGGGTAAAAATATTGGAAATGGATTAATGTGAGAGCTGCGTCTATCCGGGCAACAGCGAACGGAAGAATGACACGCACACATAGAGGAAAAAAACATATAGAATGTGGTGTTGGTGAGAATGAGCGGCAGGAAAATTAATGAAATCTCCAAGCAATCGTATTGAACCGATCGAGCGTAACAGGCTGGTTGCCCTGGGAAAATAGGAATGCGGGGATGAAGATTTGTGCTCGTACGTGTGCAAGTATTATTGTGTGAGTGAGACACTACAAGGGAAAGGGAGATGAGGATGAAAAGAGAATGGGATCGACGGGCTGTGGTGGTCGAGCCCCGATAACTCGATAATCGCCTCGCAAGCAATCCGCTCTTCGCGAGAAAAGCTTCCATAAAGACAGAGAAAAGAAGTGAGAGGAAGGATAAGGCATGAGGGGGTGCGAATTCTCACTCGCACTTTCGTGGCCATTCCCTATTTATCACCTCAAAGCGGCGTGCTAACACACGCCGGGGGTTAGTTTGTTCTTATGTGTACGAGCGAGGGAGAGAGTGGGGAAGAGAAATGTGCATGTCCTCTCGATGGAGCTGCTGCAGCAGCATCCAAAGGTGCTGATTCGTGGTAAAACGAGAGTAAGTTTTTTTCTTCCTCTTTTTCTAACAATTTGTGAGTGTAAGAAACCGAGTGAAGAGAACTTGGCGAGATCGTGAGAAAGAAATGTGCCGAGTGTGCGCCAATTCGTAATCTATATATGCCTGCGCTTGTCACGTATTTGCAAGGACGATGGAAAGCACTTTAAATTCGACAGTAAGGTTAAGCAGAGCAGAGGACGCAGATTGACCTTCTGGCTATGCGATGTATTCTTTCCGTGGGTTCCAAAGAAACCCTCGCTTTTGAGAGCGCTGAGCACAACGTTGGAAGGAAAATTGCTGTCAGATCATTGATTTCAATTTGTAAGAGAAAATATATATTTTTTTAAAACTTTTCCATGAAATTCCTCAGCATTTATCGACATACGTCTATGGTATTTCGGAGAAATAAAATGAGTTGTACGAGTTTCCTAATGTTTCCTTCACGTTTATTCCAAAGTACAAAGATAGACATTACAAAACTTTTCTCCGAGTGAAATATGGCAGTCTTCATATATTTTAATGATAATGGTTCCTTGCCTTTCCATGCGAATGCGAGAATTCCTGTGATTCTCTTCGGGATAGAGATAAAGCGGCGTAACGTGTCCAACAATTATCGAGGATTGTTCATGCGTGCAAGACAAGCAGGTCTTTGTGAAATTTGCAAAAGTAATGAGTTGACCAAATAAGAAGAAAATGTTAATGGTTGAGCCGTTATATCGTGTAATGTGCGTGACCCTCCTTTCATCGTTAACGTTTCAAATGGAAAGGATATAACGAGAAAGTACGGTGCAGAGACAATACGAACTAAGGGATGAGGGTCTAAACGAGAGTAAATTAACAAAGATAATTGAAATTTGAATATCTATATTTCATATCCTCATCAAAGGAATCAGAGGAACTGCTGAAGGTTAAAGTATTCATAAAATGCCACGAGAAATCCAATCATTGTATTAATTATTTATTATTAACGTTATTGATGAAGTCTTGAATAGACTCAGAAAAACTCATGCAAGTATTTCCAACGCTTCGAACCCGTCAGATACCTGATATCGTGTTGGGTAATCGATCGTTACGGCCTATATAACGCTGGGCTCGAACATGAACCAATTTATTCATCTTCATGTTTAGCTTTACGTTCAGACTGAGAAAATCGTAGGCATTCGGATTAAATGGCCACTGAGGTAGAAAATATATGTAACTTTAATAAATTTGACGAAATTACATTTTTTTATCTGCTACTTCATTTATGAGGGAAAACAATCACAAATACCCAGGAATGAAACTATTCAATTGAAATATGCACAAATCAAATCAACCCATAATAATCATTCATGCCTAACAATCGCCAATCGAAATTGGACGAGCTCTGCATCTTACAGTAAGTTAGCATCGGGCCAGCGTCGAAAGTCGACGTTTTCGGAGCGATATTGAGCAAATTCTGGGTCAGATGTAACTTTTTTCAAGCAGCCATAAATACCTATTTTCTGTTTACTACAAAAATAGGAAACTATTCGTTTAAGGGTTAAAAACTCATTTGCATGCTTTTTTTTAAAAAAAGTAATCTGCCAGCTTTTGAATTCTATATCGTCAGCCAGACAGGTCTAAGCCAACAAACTTCTCTGAAACACATACACGCACACAAATTCTTCAGAGCGTAGAATGATCGACAAGCTTGCTCGTTTCAGTGTTATAATATTGTTTGTCTTGGCAAACGGTAATGCGCGACGTAGTTCCACAAAGTCTAGCTTTGTACGATAATCTGACTCAAACAATGGTGGTTTTGTCAGGGCGGCGAAAAGGGCTATTCGATGCGAAAGTGGTAAATTTCTCAGTGAGAAGTTACGTGAGTCCACGTTGCACAATCAGCTCAACTACATCGTATATGCAGTAGACTTTACTTAATCTAACATATATTTACAGACTCTCTCGTATGGGTACAAAACCCCGATCTTATTACGATTTTCTCGGTAGAAGCGATACTCCAGATCTTCTCAAGATCCTTTCTATAGGAGATATACCAATTTTACGCTTTCGAAGTTAAACGATTTTATTTTCCTGTTGCAAGATCCCCGTAAACGTGACTAATGGTATCGTTCTCTACCCTTTCCTTTTCTCTTTTCTGTTATATGTATCTTTTTCCTTTTTCTTTGTTTCCATTTTCTTACGCGCCAAAACGTGCAATGTTTTCGTGGGTACCACCTGCCGGTGAACGTTAGTTCTTCTATGGGCTCACGCACGTCCGAATGTGAGTGCATTTGTGTAAATCCAAATACCTGATTCAGAAGATCGTAAAAAAAGAAAACAAAAACTAAAAGGAAGTAAGAAAGAACGATTTAACTTCAGAAGGGCTGACTTGGTTACTATGTAAATTCGTTCGATTGGTGTTTACGCAAACTGAAGAGACGAGAATGAACAAAAGTTAAGATGGAAAACAGTTCTAGGTAAGAGAGAAAAACAGAATACATTTTGCTGTAGATTTTCTCCAGACACAAGTGAAAAAGCGTAGACAAAACTTGTACACTTTGAGATAAGTGTTTTTGCCGAAGATATTTTCGAAAGTACCGAAAGATCGAACGATTGAAAGATGTAGAGCAGACATGTTTTAGAGCACATGCATTACCAACCGACAACTGTTTACTGTACAAAATCATCTTTATAAAACGCCGCATCCTTATTCTTGACCACGACCAAAAGACCTGACCAAAAGAAAATCAGTATCGTAGAGTATGCAGCCGCAAAAAAAACCGTAATGACGGAAAGTAATCAGAGACTTTAAAAATCCGAAAATTTCTTCCGGGATATGCGATGAATATTTTTTACGATCAAGCGTTTTAAAAAGAGACCATTATGGGTAAACTTAGTTATACAAAGACGAACAAAGTATCTAATAGAATTTCATACCACAGAAAGACCTTAATTCTTACAGGTATATACAGATATACATCATGTGTGTAAAGCACTTTGCTGAAAATACCTGCTTGCAACCGCAACCGCCAGTTGTGTGTCTTTAATTAGACTATGGTTAATAGTACAGTTTGTTGCAGTTTATAGTTGAAGGCCCCAAGAGTGTTTTTTTTTCTTCTGCTCTTCTATGTCGTTTTCTTTTCTGCGGTCATAATAGTTGCGTCATCGTCCGAATATAAATAAAAGGCAAATGTTGCCCGGATTGAATTTAGTTAGTATGTTTGATCAAATAAGTTAGTAAACATTTTGATAAAAGTTCGAATATGCAGAATAAACGCTGAAGGTTATTAGTTCATTCAGAGTAAGTGTCAGTTATCTACTCTAATTTGTTTGTACTTGCGGCACATTATTTTGCATCTACAGGACTCTTTCCTTACACTCAACTGTGTTCACACGTATATTGAGGCTTTTCTACTTATAGAATTAATCGACGTTCACAGTGGGATACAGTTTAAGAAACCTGAATTTGCAAGCTAGAGCAAAACCAAGGATAAAATAAAATAAAATTTTATATTTATGAGCGATCAGTAAGCTCGTGACCAGTGTAGAGTGTACGTTAAGAAATACTGTGCAATACAACAGCTCTGAGCATGCACCGTGATACAGTCCACGTTGTAAATATTTCGCAAGATCTTTTGAATTACTGTAATTTGTAAATCAAAAGATAAATTATTGTTGGGGAATGGAGAGCTGCAAAGCAACATTGTAAGCGAAGTTACAATTTTTATTTCATTGTCTTACCGAAGAAGTAAGCAGCATATTTCTATTTTGCATTGTAATCTCATTTACTTTCTTACATCTCTGGCACATGGACAATTTTTTTGTAATCCAATGAAATGTGACTATAGAAGGAAAGGCGATATATGAGTGAGCCATAAATTTAATACACATGATATTTCGCCCCCTTTGAGATCAATATTGACTGTTTGCAAACAAACATCGTTCATAGAAACAGCTGAAAAGCATATACCGATATTCGTGGTTTACCGTACTTACCAACATTTCTCAAATGAAACTCTATGCATTACGTTGGTTTTCATGGATACACATTCGCTATTTTCCTCATGTGGAATAGGCAGTATAACCACGAAATATTCAGCCACGATACATGGTGGTATATGGTACACGCTTAATATTTCAGAAACTACAAGTTCAGCGTTTCCACATGTTTATACTCTTTACTTGCAATATACCACAAGCCCTGAGAAATCTCTTCGTTGAATGGTTAAATTCAACGAGGCGTGAGATACGCTAATATGAGGACTAGGAAGCTTTGATGTTTAGCATTTGGCACAAGGCCCATACATTTTACTGAACAGCATCTACAGCATATGATTTATGAGAGTACGGGAAGGGAAACTATTTTCCGTGATGCTAGGATTTACTTTCATTAATTTGATTGATCTGCAAGCTGAATGGAGTAGGTTAGATTAAAATGCAAAAATCTTTTCGTTCATCGGTGAAAACCTAGGGAACTAGGAAAGGATTTTTTTTCAAGTTATAATAATTAAGAATATTTTTGTTGATTATTTTGATTCCACGTCACCGTCTGAGGCTTCACGTCAAGTTCAAATGAATCATGTTCACTTTCTTTTATTATAGAAAATTACCTATTTTTGATATAATAATAATTCCCGGAGTCTGGATGCGATTAGTACAACGCAATTGTAATATCGATATCGATTTAAAATATCGTTACCATCGTGCAATCGTGAGTTGTCAGAAAATGAGACCATGTCTGAACAAGGGCCACGTCTATCTGTTACGTTAAATATCGAGCAAGCATTGATACCATTGTTGCGTCTGGCTCGTAGTGCACGTCCTGTAATAAATTTACGTTCGAATAAACACGATGCAGAGCTCTTTCGCATAATATCGACAGAGAATGAGGGAGACAGAACGAGAGCTTCGTGTTTGTACAGTTATAGCAATAAACGATTTGTGCAGTTTCGTGCTCGAACGTGACTCAAGTTACTTATAGTAATGTTACGATACTCTGTATCGAACACGAGGTAGAGCACCTGGCTAAGTTATGCGGGAAAGGGACGAGTTACAGGAACGATGTATAGCATCCAGATCCCACATAGACTATCCCCCTTCCCTTATTTCTTCATACATTCACAGCAACTACTAATACATATATTTTTCGTGCACGAGGCAAAACAAGTAGAGGCAAATTCAATACTCTTTGTACATTGCCGAAAAAATGTTTTCGAACCTATATTTAGAAAACGTTATTTTTCGTATCTCACTTAGATCCACTTAGTTTGCCCCAACCTGATGAGTTTGAGTAAAATCAAAATGCCACACTCCGATTAATCTGGGAAAGCAGTCAATACAGCCAAAAAGTTATTTTTAATGTACGTGACGTTATAAAGTTTATGAAGTGGATAAAAAGGTGAAAATGTAATTTTGCTATCGGTGTCTATTGAACCAGAGCGTGGGGTTAACTATTTGTATGATTGTTCCAGTGAGCAGACACTCCAGGTTTTATCTGTCAATTTTTCATTTCATTTCAAACAACCGTGAAGTCATGAAATTCGAAAGTTTCATGTGATGCTACGGTTTTGATTACTGGGATATTCGTTTTTTTCTCATACTATTGATTTCTCCAGAATTTACCAGAGCGCTAACGAAAAAGTGTTAAAATCATTTTATATTCTTCCGATAGTTCAACCGGCGAAGTATTATGCTTTGAGACTTCGAGCCAAAGGCGTGCTCGGTAATTATTTTTTCCCGAGACCACAAGTGTCTTAATTGAAGTGGAACATCGTACGATGTTGAAAAGCATACACTTAGCCGATGTTCAAAAGGATGTGGGGTGATGTCCGTCGGGACCCTGACCACTTCATAACGGTGTTTGAATGAAGTGGACGAGAAGCCGCATTATCTACAACAGGCAAACAACGTGAGTTCTCTGTGACTTCTCGCCACGAGCACGAAGTCGTAACGAGGGCGTCATCGACGAACGAACACGAATCGAGTTGGACAGCCGTTACGAACTTGGTGTGGATGACTATGGTTGCACTCATTGGATTCCACCGCAAGAATGGGAGAGGTGGATTGCGACCTTAGCGTCGAACATTGCTCCCTCTCACTATTATTCTTATTACTGTATGTGTTAACCATTGATATTATTTTCCACTGATACGGACACTACTTCTTTGCAACAATAGAATGAAATTATAAAAATAACGAACAAAAAAATTCACATTACGAATGTAATGGTGAGCGGCCCGCGAGGCGGTGGGATTCGCCAGTCTACGAGTATATTTTTTTCTCTAATAATATTTTTTCTCTGGGTATTGGGATCCGACATAGAGGCTTGGTTTAAAAAAAAATAACGCACATGCGCACATGAACTCATGACATATGCTTGTGTTGAATATCGGTGTGCACCCCGGTAATAGTTCAAAATTGAACACCAGATGTCTCACGAATTTTGTCAGATCCCAATATAATTCTCTGTTTTACGTAACTCGAAGCGACAGTAGGAGTCGTAAATTTGAAAAAATCTCAAAATGGCATGGTTGCTTTTCATTTTTTATTTTATCCTTTTTTGTGTTCGGATGGGAATGAAATAGCACCGAGAAAGAAAGAGTAAGAGATAGATCAAGAGAGAGGACTTTTTGTTTTGTTTTTCCAGATTTACCATGTTGGCGTTATTCAGTTCCTTTGACGTACATTTCGTATCTTTATTGCTCAAGGGGCGGAAAATAACATATTTGTATTTTTGCGTGTCAGCTTTCGATTTCGCAAAGTGCAAAACGCTTCAGAAAATTTAAGTATGCTGCCACATTCGTCAGTTGAAGAAAAGCAGAATGTCTACGAAGCGGTCGAAACACATACTCTCCCTCCTCGCTTTTTTCGTTTTTTCGTTTTCCTTTACTTTCTCATGCCTTATAGCCGATCGTATTTGTAAAATCAGTGTGTCGTAATATGCCTGAAAATCCTGAGTTGATAAAAAGAGTTTGGCTGCTGATGGTGTTGCTCACCACTGTGAACCGTTGGTGCCTGATGGAAAGCGTCGATTAGACCTAAACCAACGGTTACCCTTGAGACTGTGGCATTGGCCTGTTACGTAATTAATCGAAAATCACACGGACCGATGTTATCAAGGGGAACGTTTTGTACCCGTATAGGTAGCGGAGCCAGTGAAACCTTTGTGGTTCTATTGAGAACCCTGGCATCTGATAAACGACTTCACTTAAAATTCGAAGCTTCCCACCTTTTCCTGTGGGCTCTTTCTACGATTCATATTCACGCTGAATTTAGCTCGTCTTGCTAAATTAGTGATACAAATAATTGTCTTGGTACGCAAAATAAATTGTTTCAAGGAAACCCATAAAGGGCATGGCCATGGAGAGTTTTATATTAATCCTTGCCTTTGATTACTTTCCCCTACAACTGTGCTGATATTACTGATCCGAAGGAAGAAAAAAAGATCTGTGTACATGTCACAAAAATCAAACAGTGTTTAAGTTACTTAAAGTACGAAATATATTGGTTGATAAAGTTTATTGTGAAGCATCACGGCGACTTGAAACCCAACTTTTTTGGGTGTAAACATAAAATTAAGATTCTATATAGAATGTTTTGGTGCTCCTTTTATCATCAGCAATGCATGATCGCCAAGCAAGTGTGAAATCCTAGTAATCAATTAATCACAAATTCATAAGGTATCGGTAATCAATAAAATGTTCCATTGAGTTAATATCATTAGCCCAGATTTCAACAATGCACGAATCTCTTGTGAATTGAGATGGCTTGTGAATGAGACTGCGTCTGCTGCATGGCAATTGTATTTTCCATTTTTTGCTGAACATTCGATCCTTTATTCCAATAAGAAATTCATTATATTGTCGATTGAGTGAAGAGTGCAAGAGGCATCGCGGAGCACCTAGTTTGCTCAACACCAGCGTCGCTCGCGGGTGATCTGGTAAATGGAACTTTCGTAAGGAACAAGAAGTTACAAGATCAGCTCAGCCAGTATGGCTGACCAGATCCAGCGATGAACAGGTATATATAAAGTGTGTCGGATCGACTTATTACTGAGAATTCGATTCACCTTACAAATGACATCGACAGGTTGTCTCCTCGTTGGATTCTTGATCCTCCTTTCGCCTGGGAGGGATCGAGCAGTATCTTAGAGTCCAATCGATGTCGATACATCAATGCTATCGAAAAAAGATAGATAATAAGCGTCGAAGAGAGCTCGCGCCGGAGTCTCATTCGCATGGATATGCTTCTATGTATATTGAATCGGGAGTTAAGTTTGCGCACTGCTCTGAGATCTCCGATATCCCGCGAGAGTGTAAGGGCAATCGCACGCTCACTGGATTTGCGGGGCTTGTTGCTTTCTTCGTTGTACCGATCGGTTTCTTGCCACGTCCAGTGAACCCCTTGATAATTAACGCTGCTTCCCATCTGGCAGCTTAATAGCCATACAAGACGGCGGTGTTCGACGGTTAGGCACTGCTGGGAATTCACATTGGATATTCCATGCTATATTTTATATATACATACATAATATGTATAGACGCATTTTCTCGTATATATAAGAGTTCGACGATCGACGGTATGCTACCGCGCGCGCTTATTCCGTAATATAATTTCTGAGCACCCTTTCGCAATAGTTCATCGTCGGCAAACGGCAGTGTGGGCTAATAAGGTGCACTTCCGGCAAGCTCTGCAGCAATTCCGCGCAGTTATATATTTTCTTGCTGTTTATGTTACACTATCTTTTCTCTATCTGGAATATTGAAGAAACGTTGCGGAGTGTGAGACTCTGAAACTGCGAATGATCGCTAATCCTGATTCTTACTCATTTATCATGCTCACCGGAAATTAATCGTGATATTGATTCGGGGTAATAAAAATATTTCCCTCAGCATGAAATAAAATGGTAGCTTCTGAGTCTCAGGGTACAATGTTTTTGCGTGAAATACGATTTACGAGATGTATTAAGTTTTGATAGCAGCCTATACATAATAAATTATCAACCGACACATAAACGAGAACATATTTTGACGGCAAGCATAAAAAAGTGTCCGTGAAAAAAATAATAATGCGTTCGATAAATGCGCAACGATCAACTCAATGTTGGTCTCGTCGAGACACAAGTGTTTACGATGCACAGAGACGGTAGACATGCACACGAAGTCGTGAGTTTACGAATTGGAGAGCATATATATGTTGTCCCCGAGCGCACGCTGAGGGCACGCAGATGGGGGTCGTCTTCGACGAGAGTTTATAACCGTTGGATATTTGTGGTGCTGGGCTCCACGCGGAAATCACTTATGTGGTGGTCAATGCTCGTGCTCTTCTGTATGTATACCGAGGGAAGGACACTATGTAATTGTGGTCACCATATACTATATGGCAATGAGCGGCGAACGACAACTCAAAAGGGTGCCCTGTCTGCTACATTCAAAGAGAACGAGAGAGACAGTTTCTTTCGTCGTCATGGTCGCACCGCGAGAAGACGGACGCCGGTCACCTAACGGGAGGACAACCTCGGCGGTCTCCCTAGAGTGTAGCTTACTTGGCTTGCCGAACCACTCGCGCCACTACGAGATTCAGGCCAAACGTTCGTATAAACGCCAGTTAAATAAACGAGGAAAGAAAGTACAAGAGTTGAAGAAAGAATGAGATCAAGAAGTCTGCTTCATGTGCAATCAGATGAAAAACCATCATTCATCATGTACGTATTACGAGTTAAGTGAACGGCGCCACGATCTTTGTCGCATCTGTTGTATCAATTTCAAAGGCAGACCGTGGCCTAATGGCACTTGTGGAAATAAGCGGATGTATTAGATGTTGATAATTTCATGTTGCTATAATTTAATGATGTTTTATATGTGTCGACGTATGCTCTAGTAACTTCAAATCTTATATTTATGCAGCATTCTAAGCCGTTTTGGAACTACTTAGGATCTCATGAAGTGGAATAAAATAAGGCTGCAATCTCAATATTCGTTTGAAGAAATTTATAAACTTTTCAATTTTTCAGTGATTCAGTCTTAAGTATATATAACATACGTGTAAAAAAGTTGCTTATTGATGCGTGAATAAATTCATCTTTTTTATTTTAAATTCGATTTGTACCACTGCAAGTTTTTGCCAATGCGCTGAATCGCGATTACAGTCTCTCCATTAAAGGAGCAGCAGCGAGAATGAATGCCCGGTCGATAAGAGACTCCCTTTCCGCTTGTTCGTTCAGAAGCCCTATAGCACCTACTCTAATGGGATGCCGGGACCTTCTCACATTTTTTTCGTCGTCGTGTTCTTTTTTTAATCTCGGTATATCCACGTTCATTTTATCCAGGATCGATTGCTCAATCGGCACTGGCGTTCGCGAACGCTTTAATTGCGCTGTGTATCCAGACGCGCCTCGGATTCAGGGATCGACAAAGAGGAGAAAGAGCGAAGTAAGAAAACTAAGAGCTGGTACAAGGATTATAGCCGATGGTTTTCTCTGTTAGAAGGAAGGCAAGAAAAAAATCGACTTGCTCCGCCTGTGTGCGAGGAGTCGATCGTTTCGATAATTCATCCGGAGCACGTGTTTACTATTGGGCTCCATTGCGGATCAGTGTAAGCAGAATGGATGTTGCCGACTTGGTAAATATTGATAAAAAAAAGAACAGTATCAGAAAAAAACGAGCAGCTCACATGTATTAAGAAGAATGTGCCTGAATATATCTTACTGTCGATGTTAGCTATTTTCGAAGGGTCAACACTTATACGTGTGGATTTGGGGATTCGTACATGGAAATATCAGAGCCCATGCAGGTTGCTATTCGCCATCAGGAATAGCCATTACCAACGACTCCTTCGCATCTGGCACTAGCTATCGTATCCATCATGCTCGATCATGGTTATAGGGGTCAGTCGTGATAAAGCATATATCTTGACGGATATACCATAGGTAAAGTAGTGTTGTGTGCTCGTTTAAAGTTGAGCTTTCACAGTCCCTTGACAAGTCGATTACTCATTTGATCCGCGATAAAAAGACTTTCAGACCGAAAGAGACAATCTTTGGACAAGGCACGCATCTACGGACTCCTATTTATATACGTTCATTGCAGAGGGGTAAATATGAAAAGAAATGAAAAGAAAGAAAAAGTGACAAGATATTATTTATACAGGCTGGAGTTGAGTGCTGGACATGTTTAGCATGAAAAATGTTCATGTCTTATGGGCTCCTTCGTAGGATAAAGAGTATCTTCTATCGGTCACAAATACAGATATATAGATGCTTATAGCAATAGCATAGAGCATCAACCCAACGCGCATACATACGCTATTCTCAACGCGGCATTTATCTTGGTCTAAAGTTTTCATCCGATATTATGCCCAAGGGTTCTAAAGTGTGGCACTCTCCAAGTCCTGTTATGCTATCATCAGCGTTCTCCTGTCACTGGCAGTACCATTTTTTTCATTCTCAGGAGGCTTCTCCGCTCGCTGACTTCCGCAAGAACTCTCGAGACCATAAGTAGCAATTTCGTGAAAGCTCACAACCTCCGAAGCTTTGACTTCGTTAATTGAGCTCTGCTGACATGGTCTGGCTAAAATCACAGCAGTTACGAGACTCAGAAAAATGGGTATACTCAGATTATGTATGGGCCACTGTGTTGTTGGTATCACCGGTTTCACGTGGGTCCGAAAGAAGGTGCCTAACAAATTAAAAAAAAGAAAATGATACGAGCATGCACAAATTTACGGTTGAGATACTCATGGCAGTCAAAATGAAGTACTTTTGATAAACACTACAGATTTCGAGATAATTTTCGAGAATAAGTTATTTTAGTTTCTGTCTTTAATACTCGTATTCACTGTACCAAATTCAAATTTTTTTAGATAGAGCTGTATAGGAAACCCATGTCAGTAAAAGTCATTTTTAGAACAGTTCGGTCTAAGCTGTGCAAATAGAGGTCACTTGTTGACACGAAGTATATACCTCGAAATAATTTGGCTTTCAATTCCTTCACTCACTGTACAATCATGAATATAGACTTCACTTTCATTAAGCGAAAGATCCCACGTGCTTGTTCGTTTGGTCTCACATTATGCTCTCGGACGACCGTAAAACAGGCCAACCTAGATTACAGTTTTCCGTCTTTCACGACGAAGGTGTGTATCTTTTGCTACAGCAGAGCAATTTCGGCCACCACGGAAACTAGAGCCGCATGAGCTACAACAGTGTATATAGCCAAGTACCACTTCTGAACGACCTGAGCGGAAAAATGTGATGAGCCTTGCTAAAAGCTTCTGCGCGTTCAGAGTGGAGTTTACGACCACTTCGAGCCAAGTGTGTGCCTACGTGGATACATTCTGGGCCGCAGGGTTCAAGCTTTCATGCTTCAACGTCAAGAGGGGCAGGTGTACGATCTTAGTTTGTGTTTTTATTATTACAAAACTCTAAAATTCAATGAGCTAGCTCTCTAGTATTTTGTTGGACTATCAGTGTATGATACTTCGGCGATGTAATGAATGAATTTAGGTCTGCGGCATTAATAACGCAGTGAACCCTTGATTTTCTAGTGCTAATTAAAAAATTGCACGATCAATACTACTCACGTTTGTCAGCTGAAGCTGTTTAAATATTTTGGCAAGCAACGGCATGAATCTTGAATTCATTCGCCCAATTATCCAGAGTCTACTTAAAGCATGACCCTTGACTCCGAGAATCAACACTGAACGAGTCCACTGGATCTTTTTTTTTTTTCAGCCGAAAACTCTTTCGCATCACGAAGTACGCTTGTTATTCATGGCAGGGTAGAATTGTGGTGCAGTTTAATTTGCATTTATATTGTATTAATTTAGAAACCACGAGAGCTGCTTTCACTGGTATTTCGCACTGCTAGGAATCGGAGGGGAATACTGTAAATAGGAGCGAGACAGTGGTAACGAAAAAATAACAAGGAAGTAGTTTTACTTCGGTCGCTTCAATTTTCCAAATTGCCAACGTTGAAACCCGCACCGAGAAAGTGGGTAGTAAAAAGTTGAGACCTTATGAACTTACTGACCATAAGAAGGATTTGTGCAGGAAGAAGGATCAGTGACGAGCGACTACCCGTTTTTCATAATACATCGACTCTAGAATGACTCAAGAATGACCATGGCTAACTAAGTGAGCATTGGTGTACTGATATCCAGTTAGAGAAACTGCAAGTCTTCTCCGTGATGATGAGCTCCTGGGAAAGGACCGCGGTCATCATGGGATCTTTTATGATCCCATTCAAAAACATTTTTTTAAAAAGCAGTTGAAGTCAATCCAGCGACGAGTAATTAGAATGATATCCTTGCTAAGTAAATAAATTCTTGTATTATTAGAATCATTTTTTCAGGATTAATCTCAACTTCAAATCCGGTGTACGTTACGAACCCATTTTTGATTCTAGATTGTGCGTGAAGATAGTGGAATATAACCTCCTCATATATGAACTATTTTCCAACGTAATTATTCGCTCTTGCATGTATTACGAGGTTGGCTGTGTGGGCTGCTATGGAAGCTGTGAATTATCGGTACAACATGGTGGAGAACGTAATTTCCTCGCGTTATTGCGAGACCTTCTCTGACTCTCTCGTCATCGTCACCCTTACAGGCGGGTCTCATCCCGTGGGCGCCCTCTCTTAACGGCTTACTGGGGGATGTATAGATACCCGCCGGAAATGCGCTACGAGCTAACGATGGATGGTGGTGCGAGGCACGATGGGTACAGAGAGGGTCGTCTTATCGTTAACCCTCGAGAATCCACCGCTGCAATTAGTCGAGTACGCGCCGCTCAGATCGTTCAACGACGTGGTTCCTACAGTAAGAGCTCACCGGGGTGACTTAATAGCGGTAAGGGTGTCTCTGGTATAGATCTAAACCACACAAGAGAATACAGCCACCAAAGCAAAGCAATGCAATGGAACTATGCATATGCCGTAAACTTGAACAGGAACTCTCACTTACTCTTCCAATTACTTGGGATAGATTCGAGTGTTTTTACTAGCTTGAAGCACAAGCAAGCGTGGAACTTAGTATAGCTACTTTGATTAGCTCCCATGTAATTTGTCGTTTCCAATGAAATAGGAATAAAATCAGCGTCTGAATATCAAGTGTCATTGGTTCTTATTAGAATATAAAATACAATGGTAAAGAAAAGAAACTATCTGAATCGCACAAATCCACTCTAGTGTTGCAAGGAAAAGAAATGCAATGATGTAGGTGTACTTGGAAATCATGCACTATCCAGAGCACATTGGGGTTGAACGGGTATTTGAGGAAAAGTAGTATTTCTTGATTACTTTTTGGTCATCTCGATCATCTTGGGTCATCTCTCTTCCAAATTATCAAATTAATTTCTTTGGCACCTGTTGTTGTCATTTATCAAAGACTACACTTCACAGAAAAACCGTCAAGATGCTAATACGAGCTAATGAAATGCAGGGACAAATTTATCAAAATTCGCAAATTTCAAGTTACCAGCAACGATCGACGTAGTTGTTGGTTATGCGAGTCAATGTCTGATTTTCTAGTGGGGGTTGAAAACTTCTGAAATAATGATTCATGAGTCAGCTGGAACTAGCAAGTTCAGAACGCACCAACTTTCCTCTTTACTTCACATTTGATATATTTCTCCTAGTGCACATATCGGACTATCGGCCAAACTCATAACACTTTCCACGAGTCTACCCAGTGACAATTTCGTATACATAGGTTTTGTCAGCGTAAAATTGAATCTCTAAGTCTTCGAAGGATGTTCTACAAGGTACATTCAACCGGAAATGTGAATGTGCGATGGGGCACGATCTTGAAACAGAGGCGCAAATGAGAAGCGTCATCTGTTAAATACAAAGAGGCGAGAACCCATCCCATAGAATTCTCTCTTCGAAAGTGTACGTAGTATGTGGCACGCGCGCATAGAGACGTCACAGTCTCTTCAGTGAATATAAGGCTCTCTCGTTGGAAGAACACGAAGGATTCTCGTATACGAGCTGACGGTACAACGTATGCCAAGCCATGAGTATATACATATCAGAAATCACCTCCTTGTGAATCTTACTAGGGAACGTCAAGGTAAAAGAGAGTCCATGTACTGATCGTATACCTTCAATGTGGTCCCGGGGCGACTCAACACTGGCGAGTGAACGTACTATGCACGCTCGAGAAGCCTCGTGTGTGGGAGGTAATTACGCGGAACTGACGAGATCTTCATCGGGCCACCCTTTCCTTCTTCTACCCTGGGCTCATTATCCATTCAGAATCTACCTGCGATCTTGTCACCCCGCCTAGCAGGAACATGACTGCTACCTCGACGGTGCTCGTGTTGTCCGCCCCAAGATATCGTCGGCTTTCTATTTTTATCGATATATGTCTATATAATATGCATATGTACATTAGCTATTAGCCGCGGTCGACTGTAGATGTTACCTGTAGGTTCTTCTGAGATCCCAAGGCGATGTTCTGCACTTTAAACATACCGCAACAGTGTTGGACATTTTTATAACTTCGATGAGTTATTCCATTAGCCTATTAACTGTATACAACATCAGTTGTTATACAAACTTTTCCCCCCAGGATTAAGGCAGATTGTTATGAAAGTTCAATTTTTATGCTAAAGTTATGCGATCCATAAATCCACCTATTATGGTGAAAAAATTTGGGGTGCTAATTAGATTAAAAAGAGATTCTCTGAGCGCTTAAACTACGAGACGAACTGGGGTATTAAATATTTGGATTTATGGTTTCTTTCCTTTTTTTGATAACTGGATCGATCATCTTAATAGACCGTAACAATGTTTTATTACGGATGCTATCTGTATAGGCAATAATTGAAGACCATTCGCGCTATAAAGTAATATATATATATATATATATATATATCACGCGTTTCAAAGAGCACCCGGTGTAGAGTGGTTTCTTCGTTCCTGCATCCCTTTCGTTTCGCGACGGGAGCCTGCAGACTATTATATGTACACATTTGTGCTGAAGAGTTGGGTACTCGAACACAGGAAGGAACGGCGACGAGCGTGTATCTTATGTATACCGTCACGACCGCTGTTGCAATTGCTGCACACAGTGTGCGTATAAACATGTTACCTGAATCGTTTCATTCATTCGTCTTTCGTACGTTTTTCGTCTCTCCTCCCACTTGCAATCTTCGTATAGTTTGCAATGGTCGTACACTATGTTAGTTTTGCTTTTTTTTTCTTTTCTTGTGTGTCTTGGAACATTCACGCGGTTGCCTCCTCTTTCAGTCGCAAACGTCCTGGACCAGAGGACGACGAAACGAATATTGAAAGCAAACTGGTAACAGCGAAACTCCTTTAGGAAACCTGGACTGGTCTTTACGGCGCGAACGTTGGAACGCCCCCATGATTTCGAATGTCTAACCATCCTCTTTAGGACTGAAGAGATTTAGCGTGAATTTTCTATCCCTTTAACAACATATTTCACTATCATGAAGATTAAACATCGTGTTCGTTGAAGTAAACATCCAACCTGGTCTCATACAATGTTCCGGTTTTGTCAAGGTTTTTGTATAATTTATGTCCAGGTAACCAGTGGCTGCACTGTTGGTGACGTGGAATTACATCCAATTTGACGACCACCATCGTACATGGCTCAATGTTTATAATTTTTTTGATAGCTCGAGCTTGATAAAATGGGGTCCGATAAGTCGCTAACATTTACGCCGTTCCTTTACGACATCTACTCTGGATTACTGTAGAACTACCACTGCCTCACTGCCACGGAACGTCCATGTGAATCTTTAGACCCAATCTCCTCACATTATATTCATTTTTCTTTCCAAGAATATTTAGGCATATTTAGGTGGACATATTTATGTGAACGGTACAGAAAAGCTTTCTGTAGGAGTATAATCAATTGGTTCTTCATAAGATTTTTCAGTGGTCTAACTTATAAGATCTTATGTGACGATATCTCACTCCACTGTTAAATAAGGCGAGATCCGAGGAAACGGGTTCCATTTAACGAAGCTCTTACGTACCAGGTCCGTCTTTTGCCCTTCTATCTTATTTCACTGTTGTTGGTCTGCCGTTCTAAAAAGAGCAAAACGTAAACAACAACGATGAAGACGACCAGTGTGTGCATCACCGGGATAGTGTGTGGCACAAAGCGAAACACCAACGATCGTAGGAGAGTTTACGCTTAGGCAATGTCGTAATAATTCCTCGTGTTTCTCTCCCACCCTCTTTTGCCGCCCTGCTATCGTTCGACCGAGGTTAAATCGCCGACGGTTTGTCGACATGCACGACCGAGTCGCGTAATAACTTTCGTTATCGTACGAACCGAGAGTACCGGCGGGGTGGCCATGAATCACGTGAGCGTCCTGCGATCTTTCTTTCTCTCTCTCTCTCGATGCACATATAGACCGAATAGTCGTGTGCAGTATACAAGCGCCATTTTGCACACGAAGCTTTAAATATAAAGAGGTTTTTGCGATAACTGACGATCAATGTAGTTACTAGAATCTTTAGTATTCATCTTTGTCGCCATTTCGAATAAAAAGCCAAGTCACAAAGGACGAGTGTCCCAACAATGCCAGCGTCAAATACTTACTCGAGTTAGCCTATCGAAGCTATTCATATATTTCAAGACAAAGTAAGTCGAGTGAATGGTGAATACATGTTAAATAGTTCCTGCATCCCCCAACAATGCTAACAGAGAAGAATAAAATTGCAGAGGAAAAAGGACAATGGAATATGAGGACAGTGAAGGAAGAGGTGAAGACATAACGTGGCAGAGTTTGGAAAAATCCTTGCAGGATAGAAAGAGCTTGAACGATGGAGAATTTTTTCCCGGGATTACTTCCCAAAGCGTTATTCACTATTTCAATTTCGGTATTATATTAATTTTTAGTGGCGATATGTTAGAGATGTTTCTAATGTGAGGAATTTATACTTTTTTCGCTAATTTCGCAAACATTTGCATGACAATTCGACTGTCAGGGACCGTGAAGTATTTTAAATGGTGACTGGCACGACAGTTGAAATGGGTGTGTCATCACCGGACATTGAATTCCTGTAGAATATACACATAAACTTTAAATATACAATAACAGAAATTTCTTTCAACTCACACTAAAACATCGTCCCCATGGTAAACACACGAGCATCTGATGTCATACGTAATTGAATTTACAGGGTAGGGATAACGCGTGAAAAAGCTCTTCTCGTGAACCACGTCCCCTTCTTCGTTGTCGTCATATCTTTTGTATGGTTGACTACAACTTGTTTCAGCTACACTCCAACATCAGTGTGAGCTTTCAAAAGACGAAGCTTAACTCTCGTATTTGCTTAACCATCTGCAATGTTTGTCACGATAACACTGTTTCTGTGGACGCACCTTCTATTCCTTGAATGTATACCGAACATAACGAGATGTAAAGGAAGGACAGGAATGTATAAATTGGCTTCTGTGAGACAAATATATACGAGTGAAAAAACAAACTACGAATTTTTTCTCAAGGTAAATCAACGTTACACTTGATATTCTTGGCATTTATGATGAGGCAGCGAAGGTGTTACAAGGTGATAGAAATTCAATTCGCAGTAGGTAATGATTAGTAGGCAAACCTTTTGGATGCCTACATTTCTCGAATGATATATCAATAACATTCCGATTAAATTTTGATTTCAGAAAAATTTAGTCATATAGAAAATTTATAAGAAACGATAATCGGCTCAAAACCGATACTGTTTTTTAAATCAATAAAATGTATGTAAAGCATGTTCTCATACGTACTTTAACTGTGCATTCATGATTTAATGATGAATCCGAAAGCAGATGGAGTGCTTGATACATAATTTTCATCGAGTAAAATTACGGTATCAATGCAGATAATTCACAAATACGTAGAAAGCTTCAATTATATGCAAATCTCCAAATCCTTCAAATGCAAATGGAGGAGGCTGCAATAATTGATCGGTAATTCGATGAACCAAGCTGTCTCATTGTTGCTTGAAATTACTGCAAGTCGCGTGAGACGCAAGAATCGAGTTGGATAGTTAATGTTACGATTAAATTCAAGTTTAAAGCTACTCTGAAACACAGTCGAACGCATAAATATGCATTAAACATTTATTTGAAAATAATAGCCGATTATTTGATAATAAAATACTAGATAGTCTATTAGACGTTTTTATAAATGCATTAAAGAGTAAGCCTGATTCTTTTCGAATTTCTTGAAAGCTCAAAAGATACGAGAAAACTAAATTAAACTTCATATCCCCAGTGTGCTGACTGAAGTCCTGAAAAACATCGTTGCTGGCGGAGCGACGCCATCCTTTTATGTTAGTGTACAAGTGGAATTCTTATCTATCAAATATCCTTTCACTGTTGTATACGAATATATACTTTGGCATGATTATTTCTTGCGTGTCTATGTATTTCTTTAAATAAATATAGTTTCAAGCATGTACGATGGCATTACGATCACATGCGTTCTAGATATTTCAGTGAATAACCAAAGTTGTGTGTGTGTGTGTGTGTGTTTGGTATATGCTTTTGTAGTGAATCGTTTAGCAAAAAGAAATGCATCTCGAACTCTACAGAGCTTGGAATCCAACCCAAGCAATCATTCCGTCCTGTGACACGAACAAATTCGCATTAGGGTATGTGATTTATTTTCCTATTCACGTACACAAAATAGAAAGGCAAGGTGAAACTTTCGTGTGAAAGATGTTACTTCCGTAGACTGAACCTATTCACCCTTTGTCAAGAATCTGTACATGTTAACCTCGAGCCAATGAAGTTCGATGGCTTGTAACGGACAAAAGCCAGGGTCAAACTAGGTTATTTGAAGTTTGGAAGAAGGGGCTTGATCGATGGCCCAAAGGACTGTATTTTCTGAAAACGTCTTTCAGTTTGAATCAAATGATCTCATGTTAGTTGTCTCGTCGAAGCATCAGTCTATCGTTTTTATTGCACTCAGAAGACATATTCGGGTTTTCTTACAATAGCTTTGCAATTTTTATACAGGCTTTGGAACGATATTTCCTCAAGTGATAGAGAAGGGTACGAGATAAGTTAAAAAAAGAAAAAACTCCGATTTCAACCGTTTACCTTCGGAGATATTACGATGGAAAGGATGTAAATTAGATGTGTGGACCATCTTTATTTTCGAGATTGTAAACTCTGCTTTGGATATTTTCTGCATTTCTTTATAACATTTGACACATTTGATTCTATAACGTTCATAACATTTCAGATTGTTTCAAACCGATGTTACGATTGACGATTTTTATGACTTTTCATGAAAAATATAAACACTTATATAATTAGATTATTTCACTATATATATCCAAGTTTTTATACATTGACTAAGAGACTGACTGACCAAAGATGGAGGGGAGTGACTTTTCGATTTGACTATAGCGGATCGAATGCCTTGAAGTAATTCAAATATTATGGTGAGATATTCAAAAAAGGTTGATCATTTTCAGACTTATACTGTTGATTCAATCGTGGCGGATTTAGTTCAATGACTCTAATTTTTTAATGAACGTTAGCAGGTAAATGTTATAGTGAGATAATTATTTCACCATAGCAACAATTAGTCAGCATATTCCTATATGTGCCAATGCTGTTTCAATGTGTGTCCCTATATGTGTCAATGTGTCAGCGCAATTTCCGTTCAGGCATTTTTTTGATTACGACGTGAAATAATCGAGTTAGACCAAGATAAAATAACGGGAGGTAATAAAAGATGAAAAAAATACGGTTGAACTGGGAAAGTTCTGCACTTTTTCTCATTTTTGTGGTATACCTCGCGGGTACCTTATATCAGAGGCAGGAGAAACACATTCGCGCTAATAAAGCCGAACAATATGAAATTGGCGGTGTGTGGCAGCGATGCGAGAAAATTCCATACCCGAGAGAAGAACATTCTTCGTAAATGCGTGCACGCTGAGCGATAAATCGCTCTGTAGAGAATGATGGAGTGGGAAAAGGAGGAGAGACGAAAAGAAGGGAGAGCTTACTGGGCCGAATGAGATTGCTGTGATTTATCTCGACGAGATTTCAACAGGGATAAAAATCTTCAGGTCTTATGGATAGAGAGTCGAAGACGAGTGAGAGGAAGAACGAAACCAATAGGATCAGAGCTTCTGCCGTTTTGATTCACTACTACATAAAATCTTTTTGCACAAGATATTATAATACTACAGGATCATGTCACGTGTATCCATGGTCAGTTTTTTTGTTCCCTTACCCTGCTCGGTTCACCAGAATTGCACAGTCATCAGAACGGCTCCTGGATCTCGATCGATCAATGATCCATAATAAGATAAGTAGGTCACTCCAACCTTCTGAGGATTTATCAAGGTGAGACATGGAGCTAACGATTGCAAACCGAATGAAATATTTCACGAGTCTTTTTTTTCTTGTTCTTCTTTTTCTTTGAACAACCGAACCTCAGAGTTATACGTCCTTCGACGAGACGTGAAATCGCTGGAATACATTAACATCTGATTCACAATGATTTGTAGAATTCTCAAGGAATTGTTCGAGTGTCAAGATTTTTTCTTACAAGGCTCTTTTCGTAAACTTTCTTGTTTTTTTTTTTATTTTCGCGTCTTTCATTCTACCTTAGTTTTTATAAATTCACCATATAACTATACATAGTATTAAAATTGATTTACTTATAATATCATCATGCAGTTGACAGTTTTTTTTACGCACTTTCGTTCTTATTCTCAAAAATTTCCAAAATACTGCTTGCAAAAACTATTAAAATAAGATCGATATTAAAATTTCGCCAAATCTCCGATTTGATTTCGTTCATTAGAGCCTGGTGTGCAGCAGTTACATTTTTAATATATAGCAGCAAAATTGTAAAGTTCTTTATTCTCGTGGCAAATTTGCATAATTGTTTTGACCTTCTAGGCATTGGCTACATGGGATGCTAGAAGGATTTCATGAGAGAATGGGGGCCATTAACGAAAAGAACAGAGAAAAAAGATAGAGGCAAAAGAAGACAGGGATAGTCAAACAGAAAGGAAAAGAGTGTCGTTGCTGCAGACATTGCTGGAAGAGGTAAAGATAACTTGGCACTCTTCTAGATATTGGCTTTCAAGGTACATCATCAGCAAAACATGAAAGACGAAGAATAAGACTCAAGGGGTGTATTCTAGCACATAATATAAAACTATGTACAGAATATAATGCTTCTTTTGTCTTACACTCATATATACCATACTATAGCTATCATTTGATGGATATCTGTATACATGCATGTATGTGTCGAATTACGTGCACAATGACTATAATGGACATAACATTTTTCCTTATTGGAACCTGGTGTCCTCAAAAAGCTAAGACGATAAAATAAGAATGAGAAAAAGGTACGAAAAGAATGATGGACAAGTCCCCTTAGTTCGAGAGAGTTTTTCTCCTCAAAAGCTTGGGTGATCGGCTCTATCTTTTACCCGGGGGACTATTATTTTCCGCCTAGGTCAACCCCCATTGTGTTCGGTTCCAAGCCTCTTTTACCTTGTAACAGCCCCGTCGAGTCTTTCCCATTCGTTTTTCCCCTCCTATATAGAGTAAAACAGTTGAGAAAAATTATATCTGGCGCAAAGAGAACGAAGAAAAAGACGCGAAGTTCAGAAATAAAGTGCTGAAAGGTCATGTTAACAAGTTACTGTGCTAATATTAAAAGTACATAGAAAAAAATCGCATCCTCAAGATAGTGTTCATGTCACGTTTTTTCGAGTACAATGAACTATCATACAAAACCCAGGAATAAGATTTCACGTTGAAAATGCTGATTTTTTCAAAAACCAACATAGGCCAGGTCGTTAAATATTATAGCTGTTTGAATTGATTTTCTTTTTCTCTATAAACTAATCGTTTGGCTTTACATAAATTGTGATAATTTTTTACGATGATTATTTACGCAATGCAGGTGGTCCTTGCTAAAGAGGAACGATCAGGTTTGACGGGTGTCTTTGAAAACGCTCAACTTGGCCGTAATGAATTTATACCTACGCGAATAAAGGATGACGACGTTTACAAGCGGCTGTTGCAGCTCGTCGCAACGGGAAATAGCATATTCGTTAGACTTCAGAGATGCTTGCGAGCTAATATACCTCTGGTAAAGCTCGTTCACCAGAAATTTCTTCGCATCCACATACATACATACAAGATTAAACTTATGTATATGTGTATAAATGGCATACGTTACACAATGAATGGGTTAAATGTTGTTAGGCTGCGTATATCCGACGAGGCCTGCAGGCGTTCTTATCGCGTGCACTGTCGTTCGAGAGTAAATCCGTCAAAGCTCTTTACACGGGTACTATATATATTTGCGATATCCAGCATGGCTATATCTCAGTATACAGCCGTGCTTCGAACAAGTGAATAGGACACCTGGTACAGGGGAAAATTCACGCAGACAGGCGTTTAATTATCAAGATGGCACGCATGTCCTCGTGAATCAAGTTCTTTATGTTAGTGGTACAAAATGATCGTCACAACTATTACATGATATCGATTAGATCGAAATAGTGCTAGACGAGTTGCACATTCGAAGAAATAGATTCGTAAATGATTCATATCAAGGCAGATGGAAAATAAGAATTGAACGCGTATACGATAAAGGTTTAGTTCCATTAAATAAAATTGACGTGTTTCGACGTTTCTATATATATTATATTTTTAAACATTTCTCCAGGAAATTTCACATTCGACTCTTCAATGTTTATCCTTCTACAAGATAATTTTTATTTGTTTTGGGGACCTGCATACTACAAGGACGAAATGTACTTCGTATTTTTAATGTAGCCTACGCGTTTTTTTTTTCTCTTTGGTACAATGAGTTTCTTCTACTGAACGTAAAACACAGCAAATTGCATAAGCGAAAACGGATATGAAGGACGGAGAAAGTTAGGTAGAATTTTTACTACGAAATTCACGGTAAAATATGCTGTTATTTTCTTGAACGTGGGAACTCTTTGGCTAACTGTTTTTATTCGTAATCATTATATTTAAAAAAAAAACATAGGTTATGTTTTGTTTGGCGTCATTTTTATGGTTCGCGCCGTAAAATTTACCGGGGCCGTGATTAAAAATGTGCAGAAGTCAAAGTAAAAATCGAATCGCGTGTAATATTGTTAGAAAGTCTTTTCTCGATGTTTTCCTATGCAGATTGCGTAACAATTCGTTAAACGAGGTTTCACAACGCTTGTAGGATTAACGCAGTTCGAAAGCTCGACCTCCCCTTCCAAGACTGCAGAGCCTAACACGTGAAACTTTGTACGTAAATTTCTACCAGGGAGCACGGTAAGATTTACCCTTAAAATAGTTCGGTAAAATTTCAACAAAAAGATGTTGAAATAGTTATGTAGGTTAATGTACAAAAAATTCATTTCGAACATTTCACGGTATAATTTCTCTTGCACGAGAGTATTTTTGAAGACTATTTTCAACATTTGGCTGGACATCAAATTTTTAATTACGTCCCAGTAAAATGTAGTACGTGGTACGAGAAATGTCATGTTCTTTTCTCGACAATGCGTATATATAATTCTCTCTCTTTCTTTCGCTTTTTCTGTGCGCTTTCACTTCTATGTCGTCGGATTTTACTGAATAACTCGTTTTTCATATGTGAAAATGACACGTGTCGGGTAAGTTTTCTCTTTGCATGCGCTGTCAAATTGGGATATTGTACCAATCAAGTGGAAAAAGGGATAATGTGCACCAGTCACGCGCTGAAACACCTGCTACCTCGTTGCTTTCCTTCCAGGAAATTGAAAGGACCATCAACGTACATTCATACCTCGACTCTTTTGCTCATGTTGTTGTTTCTTTCAAAAATATTGTTTTCGTTTTTCTCATCTGGCTACGTTGGGGAAGTGGATTCATAGCTTCCTGGACCTCCAGAAAAATAGGGTAAACACGGGGAGTATGGCGTTCCTTTACTCGATCAAATTTGTGGCAAAGTGAAACGGGGATAAGATCGTCAAATTCTGAAGAATCAGCCCCTAAGCTTTTCCCCTTTTCACAAAAGTTCAATACTTTATTCGAATATAGAATCAGGAAGTTTTCTCGTGCCTTCACGAGCTACACTCTTTCTAAAATGATCGAAAGATGAATGACTATAGAAGTGTAAGACGTACCTTGAAGTCACAAAAAAATTGTAGAATATTTTGAAACGATGAAAATATATCTTGTTCACTAGATTCCATAGTTTCTAAAGTCAAATTCAAAACCTCTGTTTTCCTCTTCACCAAGGATAAAAATGAACTAAAAAATATAAAGTTCCCAGAATCTGGCTTGTACACAGCGGTAACATTGTGAACTTTAATTTTTACTCAAGTATTGTTGATACAAGAGGCGAGTATGATCAACATTATAAATCTAGAAACAATCTGAGAACAACGAATAATACAAAGGCAAGATCAAGAGCGAGGACAGGAAGTTCGATTTCCGTGAGAATGAAAAAGAGAGAAAGATAGAGATAGAAGGAAATAGCACAGCCTCCTTTTTTCGATTCAAGCAACCAGATCTCACGACGTGACTTGGCAACAAAATGGGAAAACTTGTTTCTCGGCGCCGATAAAGAGAGAAGAGAGAAAAGGAAAGAAAAAAAAATGAAAAAAGACAAAGAACTTTGAGTATAGTTCGACCCTTGCGGCAAAGTTGGACGTTGGTCCGATGTACCTCCTTTCATGTTTTGCACGGTATGAAAAAACCATGTTTTCGCTTGTCTATCTTCTATCAGTGCAACAGTGCAGTGGCGGAATATAGTAAAAGGTAAGTCGTGGTCCTACGTTGTGCGTCAAACAAACGTATCGCAATAAAAACTGATACATACCTAAATACTAGTATCAGAAGAAGTAAAAATTGTTCTCCGAATTTTTTGATTGTCAAGGGTCCAGGAACACACTGGCGTTTTCACAAAACTACGTCTTCTGATTAAAAACATTTTTTCGTGATACAATTACACAGGCCGAGACATGAAAATGTGGAAATTTTCGGTCATATTAGAAGCGTAGAATTCAAGTATTACATAAAAAAATTTCACAGACTCCTTGAAACAGCAGGAGAAAATTTTCCGGACTTGCGGGTATGAGAAAATTGTTTCACAAGTGTGAGCAATGCGGAACAATTTCCTGAAGTGATTAGTCGGAAAAATTTGGTCGTTTTATTATCACGAGAATCCAAAAACTTGCACTTATGTTGTTAACATCCCTCATGGCCCGCGTATTAATCACAATGAATATAATGTGACCTCAGATATCATTTGATTTCAATGTCTTACCCAAGAAACATTATTATTGATATTTTTCATCTATCCTTAGAAGCAGCAGATCAATTTTCTTATCTTTCCTCATCTAATACATTCTTTATACTCTCCACATTACCTTCATTTCCTTTTTCCTTCGGTATACGTTTGAAAAAAATAAAGTAATCTTCAACTGCGATAAAATGCATTATGCGTATTGTAAATGCATGCATATATAGATATTTTTATGCTGAGTTGACCGCGCCGTTGTATCGAGCCAGCTGAGATTTAGCTCTGACGGGCTCACATCGTACTCATCGTACCGTGCCCATATCTGCAGCAAGAGCCTTCGGGTACTTTGAACCCAATGAATTATTTACTACGACGTTAACATGACGCGTAGGGTTGGTGGCTATATCTACATATCTCGATCTTGTCACTCCCCGAGGGATCCGAAAGTAGACGCCGCCTACGAGGGAGAAGAAAAGATGCAGGGAAAGAAAAAAAATTATCACAAATATAAGAGCGCTTTGAAGTATTTATAATACGTGTATGCGTACGCGCGTGCCTCACGTATTGTGCGCCGTCTATTCATTAGAAAACATGATACGATAAGGTCTCCTGTACTATATATAAAGGTACTTCATATATATTTATGTATCATGAACATATTTATAAGAAGAGGGCAAATAAGAGTCACTATGTTGTACTAAAAGGGACCGATACATTTCCAACATTGAAGTAACTCGGAAGCGAGATCCATGGAAATTGAAAGCCTTAATGTATCTTCGGATTTCCATCAAAAAAAAGAAAAAAATTCAATATCATTTATAATTGGAATTTTCTTTTCTTTCGTTATGATCTCGTCTATGAAAAATTCAAAGTTATTCAAACAATGTCGCTGGTGACATGTACGATAAGAGAATTTGATAAATGGCGTTTCCATACGATATTGCCCTTTTTTTTTTATTATTCAACACCGATATATAATGATCCACTTTCTGTGTTATAAAATCTAAAGCCGAGCGTCTCCCTGATTCCGGCTATTGTGCTTTTCACATTATCCAAGCTTTTCGCTTCGCGTCCTATTGTTATTCATACTCACATTTTGCGCTACCAAATGCGAGTTTATGAATTATTCACGAAGTTTGTGAAAGCGAGAGGGAGAGAGAAAGCAAAAGATAGAAAGGGAGGGAAAAAGTAAAGTAGAAGGGATGGAAGATGGGAGCATGAATATCTTGGTAATTGAACGCTTTGGATAATTTGGTCATAAGTTGACGTATACAGCGAGCACGAAATTTCCTGCCAGGATACGTTGCTTTACCACGTGGATCTTGGATATCGTCTAAGAGATACGGAGACTTTCATATTCCGTGACAATGCGATTATGTACGCATCATTGAAATATCAAGAGACAGAGATCGAAAGATTTTGAGATGCAAAAAAGAAGGAGAGTATTTAAGTGGCTCTTCTTTTGTCCATCAAAGTCTTTGCTTCCTTCAATGTGACGTTTCCACAGTAGGAATCGAGAGATGGATTGTAAATAGAGAAAACGGGTTGTTGAAAAACACTCATAAATCTTAGTCAAGAAAATAAACTTTCCACTGATCCATTTCATTCCTTAACAGCTAAGGCCGAATACACAGGTTGAGTCCTGTGAAATATCGGAACTGCATTCTAGGACTTAGCGTTTATCCATTACCTCCTCGAGCCCTGTCCCCGTCCAATGAATTCCTGTAGCTAATGGTTCTGGGTTAACTAGTAATTGCGAAGTATGAGCAAACGAGCAATGTTCAGCTTCTAATTATAAAAACCAGAACTTGTATTCATTCGAAATGCGGTATTTAATTTTCTACGGAAGCGTTTTCTCTGTGGCTCACACGTACGTGATTATTTCGAGGATGCAATTGTCTTACGTTGTACATGTCGCCTCAGGGACGCAAAGAGAAGCTGAAAAAACTCTTCGAAGATACATAGGAAAGAAAATAGAAATAATAAACACGAACACTACGGAGAGCGCCAACCGGAGTGAAAGGGTGATAATACGAAAGAGAGATGAAGAGGAAGAATGAATGGAAGAAACTTTAATAGCCGTTCCTTTAATTGGATCTCAGTTAAATTGCAAAGTGCATTAACTAATATGCAAAAACCGGATAAGAGGGTTTGATCTTGAAACACCGCCACGCTTGAGCACATATGACCATAACCTATAATACCAACGAGACAGTTGTTTGTTCATGTGCTATCACAACTACACGAAAAAGCAAAAATAGGGTGAAATGCGCAAAATGTAAAACGATGAGAAATCCCTCACAAGCGGTAGAAAGAGAATGAAATAGATGGTGGAAATGAAACAGAGAAAAAGCAGGTGGGATGAAGTGGATAAAATAAGGAAGGAAATGCCAACGTGGAGATAGTGGAACGTTACAGCTTCCGTTGCAACGTTGAAACCTTTTTAGTCGTTTGTAATGCTTTATCTTCCTTTTTCCTCTCATTTCCTTTGGCACATCAAGAGTGGAACGTGGCCGAGTATTTCCAAGATTCTATAGACTTTTCCGAGATTTCATTATTCCCTGGAATGTATTTTGTGCTTCAAACTTCAACGAGTACTGATCGCTAGAAAAATGTATATTGTAAGTTAAACTGAGTTCCAAAAGCAATAAGCAACAAAAATAGCAACTGTCTATATGTTTTAACTTTTGAGTTAAGAATATATATGGTATAGCATAAAATAATCCACAAGGATAGCAGAACAAAATATACGATCAACGATTAATGTGCAAGGAAAAAAAATAAGTTATTGTAAAAAAATATAGGCCAATATACGTGCGGATATAAAAGATTTCGTCGTTAAAATATATGTCACCTATATTTTCCATCTTTGTTATATACCTCTGACAAAATTCATATATTTTTCGCATATCTCATTTTTTATGCGTGAGATATAGAACATATGGACAATATATGTGAGATATATATTTTCTCCATAGTTCGCACGTATGTTTATGTATATATTTCAATGGGGTGAGTGGCAGATATTGGGTATGGTAGAGAACGATGTAGAAAGAATTTTCTACGAGGGAGAAAATGGGAAGCAGAGCTACGAAAAAGTTCTGTTCTCTCGCACATACTCACACACATATATTTATATGTATATTGAGGAACACGGACACACTTGGCAACACGGGCACGTTGAGTTTAATGGGGGCCAAGGCCAGGGGTTATTCCTCCCAGATAGTCCCTCGGGTAGTTGGCTTCTCTGCAGCGAGGAGTGCCAGTGCCTATAGGCATTAATATACGTATGTTTGTGCGGACGGAAGAAGGAAGGGCGAGAGAAGGGCTTGGTACATATAACACCGGTGCTGGAAGAACACGAAGATCATGAGAGCTGCTCTCTGCGGGCTACTGGCGAGCAGCAGCAGCAGGTCGTACTTCACGCTTCTTTATCGTGAATTATGAGAAGCTCTGAGGCCACGAGAGCGCCACGTGAAGCGAAAAACATTCGCACATCGGTTAGTCTCAGCTTCGTTGCGCCTTCTTTTTCGCTGGAGGGGACCGCGAAGCGCACGTGCGTGCGTCTTCGGGTCAGCGATTTACGCATAGCAACGAATGGCAAAGAATTGCACTGATGACATCGGCTGCTAAATGAGCTCAAGCAAAGCATCAATAATAAAATCTCACTATAAATGCAGACCAGAATTAACAATCTCACTAGCGAATTCCGAGTTTTAGAATGCCAAGGACTGGGGTCAAGAGAAATGCTAAAGCTCTGAAAAGCGAAGCCAATTCCTTGATGAAAAATAAGCTGGATGCGGTCGAAGTTGGCACTAAAGCCAGACGTATGGACGCGTACTTATCACTCACATCGTCATTTCGTGCTTTCATCTTAATTGCAGATCTTGCAATAACAGTTCAGTCCACAACACGGCCTGAACACTTCAGAAACCGAGCAATGGGCTTGAGGTTAATGTAGACCGGAAAAAAGAGTTGCAAAAGAAAAAAAAACTAGCCACTGCAACGTTGTCATTATCATCGTCGATTAAAGTGGTTTGGTTACGTTGACGTGTACCTGCCTCCGTCAGATTGTACAATTCTCCATTGAAACGTCTACGGTTAATCATTCCACGGAGCTCTTCATCGACATTTTACTGATTCTTCGTTTAGTAAAACACTGGGGATGTGCATTCATTCATATTGAGGAACAAGCTGGTTTCAATGAATGCGGTAGTGGAATCGATGCAAGCCATTTTTGCCTACAACCATGCAGCGCCCGAATCTACCCCGTTCAATCATTCCTTTTTCCTTTAGAGCTTGAACGAACACGGATCAATTTTCACCGGGAGTCCGAGTCGATAAATCCCAGCGACCTCTCGAACAATTCAACGGTCATGGATATACGAACTCTTGAAGCTTTAGCTATGAATCCTGTCACGTTCGCACACGCTGATACGCTCGAGATTCTTTCTTTGCAGCACATGCAGCTACATTGTACGTGAATTCTTCACAGGAATTTTCTCCGATCCTGGGTCGTCATTCTCCACGAGAGTTCATGGAGGAGATAGTATACTCTTTCGATTTTTGTACTTGGATAAGAGATTGTGCGCATGTACAGATATAGAACGTCCTACAAGTCGCTCCCGAAATTTAAAGGGCAAACAAATCGTTGATCCTACAGAGAAAATCCTTTGCAACTTCGACAGCACTTTTGAAACAGCTTGATATATATGTGTGTCCATGGATATTGCTTGGCTCGTTCAAGCTGACCAGCCGGGCGTGCACCAGCACTTTTCAGTCCGCTAAAGAATTCGAGTTTCTATTGTATAGTTGGACTACTCACAGTCTCTCTAAAGCTCCAGAGTGTATTGTTTCGTATACACTGCAGCCATAGTTTTCAGTGAGATGTTGACAAACATGTAGATAAGATGTATGGGGATTACCGTTTACGTGCCCGTTGCACACATTCTGTACAATGACAGAAATTCCAAGCATATATTTGAATAAAACAAAGGTAATAAGACAACCCGACCACTTCACGGTTTTCCCACTTACGCTTTAATAGCATTCAACATGTTAACTCATGCGATTTGTCTAATCTTTACACAATAGCTAACAAAGAAGAGGTAGCCGTTACATGTTTTCACTACACTCGCCATGTAATTACAATTCAATTGCAGAATCAGAAAATAAGTCAACGGGAAAGCTACATACGCTTTGCGGTGTCAACAAGTTCTTGACGTAGCTGCATTCTAGAAATTTTAAGCCCCTTGAGACCAAACCCAAACACATACATATATTTCGACTGACAGATGAAAAAGTTATGGCATATGTCAATTTTTTGGGTGACTCCCAATTACTCGGGGGTTTTCATTGAAAATTGACGATAAAAATTTGAATTTCAACAAAAAAATTGTTAAAATTTATCAACAAGTAACCTGATCTCTCTCTACTAGTGAGAAGTATGACATATTATTTAACGTTTGATAGGAATACATAAAAGTAATATGCAAGAGTTTAATTTACACGACGCAAACAACGGCGGGTAAGAACAAAGTACTAAAGGAGTTGACGGGTTTTCTTGTGTGTCATTTGAACGGTCGATGGTCTGAAAATCTCTCTTTACCGCAGCCCTAGTGAATGTTGGGACATGCGGAGAGTCATTCGAGGGTATCTAATTATGGTGAGACCTGAGAGCTCCTCTTTCGTTTGGTTAGGGGTTGAAACTTTACGAGATCCCGTCACGGGACTCAACCTAATGGAATTGCTGGATTAACGGGCTCGCACTTGTATGGCTGTCTTAGTCTCGGATAGTTGTTGCCATCATCGTAGTAGACGTTGTCGTTGTTGACGCGGGTTTCCTCTTTCCTCCGGATCGCGTTTGCTCTCACAAGCGACTCAACGATGCGACACGGACACACGCGACCTAAAGGCTAGCAGCAAATTGCATACACGTGATTATTTTACATAATCGTTTACGATTCCTAAGACCTTATTTAACTTCACGATTTATTAAGGTTAAAAATAATTTTGAAATAATAACAATAATAATAACAATAAATCGCGGGCCCGGGCGTGGGGGGAGAAGCGCGCTCGGATTGGTTGAATCCCCGGAATTGAGTAATTCATGACAACAACGAAATTGTCGTTCAACGTAACCAGTTAACTGGTAATGAAGAATTTGTGCATTTATAATTTATGAAGAGTCATCAAACAGGCACGTACATTTCATCAAAATTATCGCTAATGCATCGTGTAAAGATATATTCATATAAATTAAGTTTTCAGATATCGTCCGAAGAACGAAGGTAAATGGAAATGTCGTAGAAGAAGCCAATGGTTTGGAACTGGAAATGTCAATATACATACATATATATACATACTAGAATATGTAGAGCGAAGATTTGATTCAGATTGGTAGTTCGATAAGAACGCAGCGGAGAGCGAAATTCCATATCGCGTTCATTCAATTAATTTTATCGGGACGGTAGTAGGTCCCTGCACGCGGTGTATGAAATTTTGGGGTTGAAGTCGTGTCTCTGTGTATGTAAGCTTGCACAATGTGTATACGTAGATATCGAAGTACACAGCCTTTTTCGATCGTTTTCACAAACGAAATTGAATGGTCGATTGGTTCGTGGCGTTATTCCGCAGCGATGTAGTGAAAAAAAGGTGACCCCTCAATTATCACGAGTGTATAAGCCACACTATGTGTTGCCGATCGAGTCTACGAGAGAACGTGAAAATAAACGTTTGCTAAACGATCCGATGTTACGTTCTACACACTCTACGGATTTAACTCTCTATCCTCTCTCTATATGTCATACGTTTCGATGTAACGAATTTGTACTCTGTGTTGTGTATCAACGGACGAACGAGCACTGATTCGACAAGGTATTTGCCGACAGACAAGTTGGTCTGTACTCACCGATCAATGGGAGAACGAAAGCTCAAGCTCTCCAATACGTCCAATGTCATTTTATCGTCCGGATTTGGTCAGGGAAATAAAATGTAGGCGTGGCCATACAGTTAAGTCAATTATCAAATCGTACACGCCGCTTTTAAAGCATTGGCGTTATCATCCGTGACATATACTGCAGTCATGCTCACTTGGAATGCAACACTTTCTTTTTTGTCGATTTCAAGCATAAGTCAACCGGTTTTAAAATAGTAACATCATCATTCGCAGCCTGTTGTGTCAACTTTCGAATGAGCCTAGTAGCGATTCGAACGGAATTAAACTGTTTGGCAGCAGGACTATAATGAAACGGTGTACACTTCAACATCGCGATGTTTGCCTATTGCTTTCGTAAAACAATTTTAGGCCAAGTTATACTCCTTTAAAGTGAAAAATGTTTTTTTACGGTGACTTGGAAATCAGTAGTTCCTTTTCGACTGGATTTTGCGAGAAACAACTTTCATTCTGCTATTGAAATTTCGCATCCCCCGCACTGCACCGATACGTTTCAATCCGCTTTTCAAAATGGTTTTGACTGAATTCAGAATTGCAGAATATCGCAAGCAAACGTCGTAAGTGACATTTCAATGAAAGAAAAGCTCACAACAGTCTCGGCGAGCCTGCAGATTTCTACTTTTTCGTAACATCTGCCACTCAATGCAAGCGTATGTGAATATATTTTTTACAAGCAATAATCGATGAATCGTATCGGTTGCAGTTCGTCATATACAAAAAACCGTGAGTCCATTGTTACTGTACGTGCATGGAATCGTCAGAATTTATCTGTTAACAAGACGAATTAACGACTCAAGCAAGCTGGATTAATCTATTTGAAAACTATATTACTGGTTTGAATTGAATTAAATAGACAATGGATCAAAATTTCCTGAACTGTACATCGATGGACGTATTTTTTTTTTTTTTTTTAAAGTAACAGAGAAATAAATTCGTTAAGAACGAGAAGAAGTAATTGTTCGAATAATTTAGAACGCGATGGAGGAATGGAGCCCCTGTAGAGTTGAAGGGTGGTTTTAAGGACTCGAGCATGAACGAAAACTCTTTCTCTATTTCATGGTGTGACGGAGGTAGACAAATTGAGGCTGTTGAGGTGGAACAGAGACCAGTCAGTCGGGGAAAAGACCACAATGTTCGACCGAGCGCACGAAAACTCTGCCCGCTGCAGTACTCCGCTTCTCCAGTAAAATTTCTACATTCAATTTCACTCCGAACGATCTCATTTCCATTTCTCTTCCTCAATTGCGGCTGCATTTTTCCGTGTGCAACCGGAAATGACGATAACACCCGTGTGTCGGTAAAAAACTTCAATACCAGATAAAAGAATTCATGGATAGACCCTTTCACCCTAAATATATAAATAAATGGCGATCAACCTTATTACGTATAACATGGAATTAATGTATGTATATTTTCAACATACAAAACTCTTTACGGTTGTTTAAATATGCAAAAAATAGGCAATCCTTTCGCTTATAATATATTTCTCCATTCCATGCATGTGTTTGATATGAATTAATGATTGATATATCTTTAGGCAAGGTGCGAAATGTATGACGTAGTGAAAAAATAATGAGTGGCCATCAACGTTCATAAGGGTTTTTTATGGGCCGTTATACGCATTATTTTTACTTAGTAGAAAAGTACTTTTCTGCCATTTAAACAAATGTGCTGCGTTCCTAATTTTTTGAAGGCCAAATTATAATTCCATGCACAATACAGAAAATTTTCGACCATAAAAACATTTAAAAAATACGTTCTTTGGAAGAGTCAAGGAGCGAAATGCTTTTCGCTGAAATCCAGGTCAACAAAACCTAAAAAATACCATAATTATACATGTATACGCACATATGTACACAAAATGGCGGTATTGCTGAAGAACAAACCTGCCCCCCAACTAATAATGAGTGGTCTCTCTCCTCGTTGACCTCACTCATTTTGCTTGAGAGAAACAACGCGTTAGCTTAATTAATTATTTTCTGAAGTAATGAAACACGATCCCGAGCTACACGGACCAAATTTTGATGCATTTGAGTACTGTAATACTAATTTTTGACGGTAAAATATTGAGCGCAAAGAATCGGAACGACTGACAGTGGAAAATAATAATAATAATATTCCTGTGATACATTTTTCCTTTCACCGATGATATTCACATTTTCTGACTTCGTTTGTGAAAGCTTCAAGCTCTGAAGTGAATAAAACTTTCATTGTACTTGTACTAATAAAATATTCCCTTTTTTCTAGCAATTATTTTCTTCACTTAAGCTTTCTTCGAGCAGTACGACCTCAACGATTTCTTCGTTATTCAACTAACCCCAAATCTATCGACGTAAGATAATAAAATTAATGGCCGTGGTTTCTTCATTCCAATTGCGAATCGTGGTGAGATCGAGGTATCATTAAATCTTTGATTCACGGGTAATATAATATCGCATCGTTATCGAACAGATCCTAATGATGACAGAAAATTTGTTGTGTGGCCGGAATATCGATCTGAAATGTTGAGCCCTTCAAATTTACCGCGGATCAATTTCTCGTGCAACGTGAGTTCATGTTTTATAATTGATCAAACTTTTCATTGAATATGGAAATAAGATTTGTGTTGAAAACTTCCAGAAACTCGTTTATAAGTGTCATGTTCATCTATAAAACTAGTGATATTAAAGTTTGCATCGTTTCAATGTAACGAAAAATCCGAATTTATCAATTCTTTCTTTAACTTTTCAATATAACCGAATTGTTCTCCTAGCTTTAGTTTTCAGGCCTCGATTAAATAACGTCCAATTATCGTATCGATAAGAGCATGAATTCTGTTGCTTTCCAACGATGCAAACTTCAACGAGATATAAAATTTTACTCATTTGTTTAGTAATTTATTAACCTTTTTTTTTATTCTAGACTCTATGAAGTGCGAATCACCACGAAAAAACAACAAGTTTTAGATAATACATTTTTTCTATTAAATTATAACTCTCAACAATAAAAACAAAATTATCATCTGTTCAACGAGGATTAATAACGAAAGTATACAAACTTGTAGGATCCGGAATTTTCATTGGTACGATTCGATGCTGGGAAAAGTATAGTGATCGAGAAAGGAGTCCCACAGGTATAACCAGACGAGAGGGAAGATAATCCGCGTTATCGATATCGTTACATCGAAGCATCGTTATTCGTTATCGCCACGCCTCGATGATCACGCTCACGCGCAGCTGTGGTGGCTCTTTCTCTCGGCCGATAAAATATAGCTAGGACAACAATTTTTTTTCGTTTTGCATTGAGGACATAGCATAACGAGCAGAGAGAGAAAGAAAGAGAGCAGGAGCATTGAGAAAGGGTCTAATGATTGTTGGCAAAAATGTAGGAATTTGTTTAACGAAGAAAACAAAGTGTATCATCAGAAAATATGAATAAACACATTTAAATGTGTATACAGGTATAGTTCCAGCACAAAAGGTAATTCCTGTACACTTATGGTAGTAACCTTTCTTTCGTCGTGGAGAGTTTTTCAATTTAGAACATATAGTCAAGCCACTATTATGAAACTACATGCAAAGTTTCAAAAAGGCCTTCTCACATTCGAGATATTAGCAAATAAATATTGCTCAGTTTGACATACTTTTATAAGGAGCAGTAGAAATAGATCCACATTCTCCCAAGAACTCCAAAACTTGTTCTACAATTTGTTTCTTTTTTTTCTCAATTACAGAGAAACATACGACGAAATTTATCCAAAATTTAACCACCTAGTTGACAGCTCTGTGTATTAAATATGGCGGAGGTAGTTATTTCTTGAACTCTAAACTTCATGTTAAACATTTTTCGCAAAAGTTAATATGGTTTTACATTTCCATAAAATTCAAGAACGATGTTAGATTGTTCGGCAAGTTACATCAAAGTTTTGAAAAATTAACCAGAGGTCTAACTTTTGCGAACGTGACTGTGGCGAGGCTACTACGTCGAGGGTAGGGGTCGGTGATAAAAATTCGTCGGGAGTGGGAGAGAGATGCTTAAGCTCTGGAGCAAATTCCAGATAAAAAAGGTTTAACACCCTTTTTTTATCAGAATCTTTGTTGATCAGATGATAATTATAAAGAATGACGGAGTAATTCATATTCAGCTTATAACTCATGACAAGGAGTTCTGATACCGTTTATTAGGTTAAAATACTCAGTACATTTTCAGATGAAAAAGCGATGCTCCGTAACGATGACGCGCTGCATAAACCGGAAGTGCATGCGGTTGTGCGTTGTTCTGGAACGTCTTGTAGACTGAAGAAGGTGTGTAGTTAAAGATCTCTTGCATAGAGAAAGAGAGAACTACAGGTGCATGTTACAAAATCAAACACAGCATCGGAAGGACGTTGTAGTAGACCCGGGAAAGATCGCTGGAGAAGCTCGTTTATCAATATATGTGCCACCGGTTCGCGTGAGAGACATGCATGGATAATTTATACCAGAATATACTACATGTATCTATAGAGGGAGGAAGAGACAGAACGGATGCACTCTGGACGCATTAATTATCGTTTCGCGGTCTCTGTGTATGGCTAATACAAGACTGAGAACGGATGAAGGTTTAATAGCGGTGTTGAAGGGCAGGGTTATATAGATAACCAACGAATGAAAAGCAGATCTGGAAGCTCTCACCCGTTTCACATTTACGCATGTATACGTATAATAAATTTATACAGATTGTATTTATATCAACAGTATTTAAAATAAGGAATTCAAACAAAGATCATTGCATCGATGTTATATTGTTAATCCAATTCTTCAGTTTTGTTCCATTCCCTGCATGTGAAACAAAAAGACTTTAAGAAATGACTACTTTCTGAGTATGAATAAACAACTTATATTATTGAAACATTGATGAAATTCATTTCTATTTTGTACGAGGAAGTGTGTGGATAATATTCGTGAACATAAAAGATGACATTCGATTTCGATGGACATTATAAATGAAATGACTCGCGTACTAAACCTCTGCACAGATATCACAACGTATTAGTCGAAGTAGGCGTTTAGTGTGTAATAAAAGGTTCTACTTCGGCGACTATCGTGTTCAGAGGATAAATTATTATTTGTTAAGGGGGGAAGAGCCTCATACACAAAAACAGCCACATCATTTATTTGAAATACAGAGAATGAAAGCTCCGCCTATTATACAGGCATTACAACCATCTATAACTGCATATATTGAGCTCAGCTACGTGCTCATATAATATCATCGTGCGTGAGTTTATATGTATATAACATTGGATGGCGGTTGATCATTAAGATATACGGTATCATCTTTGTTATATAGTAATTTTACTTCGTTGAGAGGCAATAGGCCACGTACGAACCAAATCGATTAATCAATGCTTGCGTAACGAGACGACCAAGATGACCATGAGACCCCAAGCGATTACTGGTATTGTTCACGATAATTGTTAAAATCAAGCATTCAAGTGCGCTCCGCGTATATAACGCTAATGCCAAGAATTCTCAAGTGAGCCTCAAACGCGGGCGAAACGAAAGTTTTCCGTCTCGAAGCTCCAATCATGCAAGATTTTTAATGAAAGTCATCTCTCGGTGTATCTCGTCTATCATCTCGTTGGTTGGTAAAAAGCTGATTATAATGGTCCAAGTGGGTTTTGATTGGATCCACAGGATTTTTTTTTTCTTTTTTTTTTCCAGAAGATTGGTTCGTCGTAAACAGAACTCGATGACGAACCGATTTTTTGTACAAACACTGCATTATGTTGCCCAAATTGCTTATTTTCAAAAGCCCGTGCATGTCGGGTTCAAAATATTCATCAAGTTTACAATATTTCTCAAAGATATGACTGATGAAGTGAGCAGCGAACCGATGGACTAGTTAAAGTAGTTGAAAACTGCTAGAAGAGCCTCTCCATAAACAGCTTTCAAAATAATATATTGAAGTTACTTATTTTTCTTCCACTTTCACCTACTGAAATGTAGGTCGTCGCAATGTTTGTACTCGTGCAAATGATTTTGGTTTTCAATAAATGTCATTTGGAGCGAAACGATCAAATAATATTGGAGCAGAACTACATGAAACATGGTAGAGGCATTTTGCGACAGCATCGTCATCAGTTTAAAACTTCAGCTTGAAATGTACCCTTCGTCATTAATTATATACGGACCGAAAAATTCAGTTGAATCTATCCGCACATCCAAACTCAATTATAATAAAACGTCAAATAATTCGAGTTTCATTTACGTTGACCTGAGATCAGGACTTGATGGTGATGAACTGGTGCTACATAAATATATGACAAGATCGATTATCCATATGTTGAAGAGTTGAAGAAGAGAAGAAAGGACCTCACCCTACTTGACGAGGATAGGCCAATGGCTTCTCCTCGCACGTCGTAACTTCCTTATCGAATCGTAATACATGGAATCTATGGCGTGGGCGAACAGAACCGGTGATGAATCGAGACGCGTCGTTATTCCCTCGAAACAAGATAGCCGATGGCTATCGCTCGTACCATAATGGTGGTGATCATCTCGCGAGACATCCGTGCTATGCTGACGGGGATTATATTGTGGCTGGTTCTACTGCGCTGCCTGCATTGGCCCTGTCGGCCTGGACTTTCCAGAGGCCACAGCTGGAATTACTTTCGAGATATACACTTGACGGAACGCGGAGCGGAGCGGCCGCGTGCACCGTTAGGATTATTAGCGAATCGCTGAGAGGCCCCATGAATACGTCAGAAAATTCCAGAAGACACACCAGCCTCAATTAACGTTATAAGTCTAGTCTTCACACACGTCTACGGATAACAGACAAGTAATCACTCTTCTGCTGATTTTTAGCACAACATTTTTTTCTTTAGATTGGTTTGCCGGCATTTCTTGGAATCACTTACGCGACAACTTGCTAACAAAAAGTTCAGAGACATTTCGACGCATTTGGAGCTTTCAGAGTTGGAAACATTCTTCGCTACTTCTTCTTTAAGAGATCACCTGTCATGAACTTCAGGTGATTGCATATTTGCTGGAGACTTTCCTGTCTGACTTTATGCACCGGTTTCTCATGTTGAGTAAACGAAACGACGGAACAGAGCGAGAGGAAGGAAAGCAGAAGAGAGTTCTGGTTTGGCATCGGGAGAGAGAAGTGGAAAAGAGTAAATATTTCGCCAACGAAAGACTGTATAACAGGTTAGTTACGAAATATTAACTTATAGTACTTTCTGAAGATTAAGAAACAAACAGACGACTCTTCCTCTCGTTTCCGCAGCCATATTGTATAGTAAACAAGTAAAACTCGTTCAGATTTCAGATTTAAGGTCAAGTATAACTTGCGATTCTCTCCGATTCAAAGTCACGTCATAGTCATGGCATTGCAATTCATTTTGTTAACTCACTCAAGTTATGTGCCATTAGAATCATTGAAGATGTGAAATTTAGTAAGGCAACGAATATCAAAGTTATCAAACACTAAAAAGTAAATTTATCCACGCTCCCCAGATTGTTCTATCGATGTGTTTCAATCTCTATACTTGACTGTATTACACTAACTTACCATAAATCCGATTTTCCAGTCGTTCCTTTATCCAGCGTATCTCTCGTTTCGAGCTTTAATGCGACCATAAGAAATGCAAAATCTGCACATCTTTTGGGTATAAATATACATCTGGTTGAAATCCTTGGAGCAACGTTAATGCAAGAATCCCGGATTAAAAGCTAATACCGCCTCTGCGCTGCCTAGTACTGAACGAGGAAGTGTCCCTTTCTCTCACTCGCTCTCTCTCTATCTCTCGCCCGCTTTTTCATATACATATATATTTCACTGGGCTGAATCCACGCAAGCTTAAGTGTAGATCTGGTGGATGCTTTTCCTTTGCTAGTAAATTTTCGGTAGATTAAGTCACCACGGACAAAATGTTAGTACGGATGTTTAAACGTAAATTTATAATGTAATTTCCGTACATAAATACTGAAAATATATATGTATAGTTATAATCCTAAATATTTTATGCGGAATCGATTCAGTCAAGTATAAATTCATGTTTTCGTTGTATGCAAATAACGTAAAATTATTGTCCTAGTAATAAAATATTTCTATCCCGTTAATTAAGTGACGTTATTACGAAGAGGAATTCGCTTCACTTCTCTACTATGACGGTACTGGTGAGTACAAACAACAACGTAACAATTCGTCGGTAACTACAAAGCTGTTATAAGTTATTTTCGGTACACATACTCGTTAATTGAAGGTCTTTGGTTCAGGAATCGCGGCGTTACATATGCCGTTGGTTTGAATATTAATCAATCATATTTTGCTTTTTTATAAGAGCAATATTGGATATTATCGCTCATCATGGTAAATTCGAGTTATCGTACTGTCTATTAAACGTCACATGCAATTTTTAATATGATGGAAATCAATTTAATCGCGCTGCAATTCGTTTCTATCATAAATTCACAATTAAAACGTTACATTTATTGTACCTCTGGTCTCGAAAACTCACATGTACAAGTGGGACCGGTTGGATTACATGGAATTTTCAATATTATGAATATTCGTCGAGACACATTGTGTTAATCGAAAGTCACACACTTATTTATCGCAGGCTGACCGTCAATGGTTATTATCGATTTAAATCGACGATTCGGAGTATTTCACAACTCAACATCACCATTTGCAATTGATTTGATACGCTATATGAGATACAAAACATCTGTGTGAAAATTTTATTGACTCATTGTCTCGACAGCAGAGAGTACAAAGGAATCGAGACTCTTTTGTTTTCATTGTCAAAGGAATATCTGAGCAGGAATACTACCACATACATACGATGTGAATGTGTTCATGGGTGTAATGAGGCAAGAGCACTGAGAATTTGCGCAGTGTCAGTATAACTATGTCGTGAACAAATTCAATCACGAAATCATTGCGCATTAGGTGTTGCGTAGTTCATTCAAACATTTTGGCCCATTTGTTTTTTTTTGGTGGTGTTAAATAAATTTTGTCCTACATCTTTAGGCCTAACGATGACGACGATGATTTCGAGGATATTTGACCGACACCCAGTTCGTTGGCTCATCGTAGTTTAATTATGACATTTTTAGAAAATTAAACGGTAAAACTTCGATTTATTGTATTTACGTAATTAATAATCTTAGAATAATTGCATTCAGTATCCTGAAGTTTCATCTTATAATTGTATGAAAGACCACGGGATTCTGACATTTTTTATTGATACGGTCAACATATTTGAAATTATCGTCAATCTGACGAGTCTCTAATGATCTAAAGTATCTCTATAATGATCGAACAATCTAGATTAATGAAAAAGCTACTGATGCCGAACATGGCTACATATAATCATCACTAACTATTTGATTATCATTCTTCAATGATATTACAACTATTTTCGTGCTAGATTTCACGCCAGTACGTCATGGTCTGCTTTCTTTCCGTCTATTATCTTGTCTCATCTTGCATTGTCGATCTTTATAAATAAATATTTAATAGCGTAATATATATATAAATACATATATATCCCGATAAAGCTAAAGACTGTATATCTACAGAGCTACACACTGTATACGAATCTTGATGCTTCAGAGTTCTATGTCCAGCAAGGCTGCTGCTGACTGGCGGTGCATGATGGGAATAGCCAACGGCTCTATCGTATACTACGTCAAACCGGTACACTGACCTACAGCACTACTCTCGCGCCAACGTTCATGTCTCACACGTGTATGAGGCCCCCTTTGTATACGCGCTCATTGCTCCCGGCCCAGACATCCATTATACGGAGTTCGCACACGATAATTACAAGCCGCTGACGAGGACGCTGCGATTCCATAGACCCCGTCATACACATGCATTTACGTATATGTACAATCAACGAGTGGCGATCCAGAGGACGAATGAGCATACAGGACAAAAGCATAAACTGTCACCCATTCTCCAACCGGAAGATCGACGCACACATGTGTTTATATGCAAAAGGTGGAGGAACCGGATTGGAAGAGGTGGAAACACGTAGACAATGTAGCAGTGAAAGACAGAACCTGAAAAGCACCGGCTGAGTAGAGGTGAGAATGGCACGTTACACAGCAGTAGTTGTCTTTGCTTCTCCATACATTCGTGATATATGGATTGTTTCGCTACTGCTCAAACTGAGTATTCCTAAACGAAGTGTCCCAGAAGTCACGATATATTTTTTGGACTTTAACTGCAAATAGGGCAGTGAGCCGCCATAAGTTTGAAGGAGACAACTATAAACTTTAAGGGTGCCATTTTTCCACATTGTCATCCAAACAGAATTTAAAAATTTCAATGTGCCTTTACATTTTTTCTGCATAGATTCAAACTACTTTTCATCCTGATCATCCCTAAGGCTTGGAATTTTCCATGTTTATCACCTAAAGTGTGGATTATGTTGTCAGTCACATAGAGATGAATTGAAACTATGTCATGTTTCGTTAGAGCTAGTTTGGTATCAACATCTCCCGAGGCCTCATTTCTATAATTATTAATGATTTTATCAACGGTTGTAGTGGAAAATGCAAATCATAACCTTTCCTACGAATTGCAATTTAATTACCGATCATTTGAGCAGAACTTTTGGCATACCCTATATGCAAATAGTTAACTGTACGAGTTCTCTTTCCACCACTGCACCATTGAATTCCGTATGTCCTTTTCATCGAATAGAATGCTTTGCATAATGCGACTCTCCCACCAGCTTTCCTTCTCACCAAACTCCCATCGTCACTTTCAACAACCCTGCACGAAATGGTCATTCGAATTACACCCTACCGCGGCTTCGTTATCCCTCAAAGCGTCACTATCTTCGACCTCGAAGGTTTCAACCATCCGAGATGACAAACTTTGTAATTCCTAGCGGTTTGGATGCTACCCAGAGACATGTAGTGATCGCGTCTGGAAAGGAATAGGGCGATAATGCCATTGGGAGATTCTCTTCTGCACATGCAAATTATGAAACTTTCGTACGTATATGAGATAGATCCGAAGACGGATCGACGTAGAGCTAACATCGTTTGTAAGCTAATTTGTATGACATTATACGCTAATGCTATTAGTAAGATTAAATCGATCTAAAAAAAATTATAATGCAGCAAATGACCAGTACACTTTTTATGTGCAATACGTGAACATTGTACATAATTTATAAAATCTACAAACAGAGAAATCCTGATGGAAGTGTGCTAATTGGTTTAATTTGACGATGTTGCTTATTTTTTTTTTTTTAAAGTTATGTGCGTGTTAATTTATTTCACACAATTTGTGCTTATACGAGTCTCAGTCACGTTTGTGATCGAATTTGCTTTCGTGCGATAAGCAAAAAAAAATGGCCGGTGACGGTCACGATTACCAGACCTAACGAAAGAGGCAGAGAAGGACAGAGAGAAAGATTAAGATCAAAAGAGAGTGTTACGGATAGAGTAATATTCAATGCTCAAGCTTGTCTCATTTCGCGATTCATTATTTCATTAAAAATAATAACGTTGACCTCACTGGGCCACGTTATTATGGAACAAGAATGATTGTTCAGCGTGTCTGTCTGTTCTTCGCATTCGTCATTAAAAACATGTATATTCTCAATGAGCTACATTCTCGTCGATTGACAAAATGTCGTCACGACCACGGAATCAAAAAAAAATTAACAAAAAAAAAACGATCATGCCCTCACCGTTAATCACGATTCATCACGCGATTGTTTGCGAAAACGTAAATTATATGACGAAACAATGAGGCTTCGTTGAGCTACGAAAATCAACGTATTTTCAGACATCAGACCTGTCCAATTTTGTCAAACGTTTTGTAGTATGAAAGACGCTAGAGAATTTTGTTGGCTTCGTGATTCGGAAACGTGTTTTCAAAGCATTTTCTGTGTCCTGTGCGCTCTCACGGACGAATAATATGAAAATATAACGGCGTTTGTCCAGCGAATGTCTGCTGTACACACATAATGCGATTTCGAATAAAACAGCCAGCGCCAGGCAAAAATTCAACTTCTCGCGACAAGCACACGCGATTCTCATAAATACGTCGAGCTGTAAATTTAACTCTGCTGACGTGTTCTCCAAGGTTCAAGATTGCTTTAGAATCCAAGAAAAAACGAGAATTCTTTTGCATACTTTTTCTTCGAGATATTTATGATGAATATATGCTCGGTCAATATAATAGAAACCATAAAAATGTGTGTGCTTTGAATTTATATTCAAAACAGTTGTTTAACTTTATAACTGAATTATATGATACGTGTGCTATTTTCGTGCTCTCATCTCACTACAGAAAATCAGTTTTTTTTTCTTCATAGATATACGAACTCCCTTAGTGGCATGTTTGCAGTATCATTCAACCCAAAAGACAGTCCAGTCAGCAGACCGTTTCTAAATCTGATTCTCATCCACACGCATCTGCGTAAATCGTCTCAAAAATTGTTTGTTATACATTTACTATAACGAAAAATTCACAGTTTCTGTTCAAAGAAGTACAACTTAACATTTTGGAAAAAAAAGAACATGATCGTTAAAAATATCGTACAGTCCATAAAACATTCCGATAACGATTTTCAAGGGGAATTTGGCTGGAGGAAAAGTACACCCTGATGCTCACGGGGTTGCGGTACATACTAGCTTTAGATGGAACAAGCCCCGATCTCCTCTTTTACGAGATGATCCGGTGGCATTGTGCAGAAGAGAGATTCAATTTAATAGGAGAGTTGGGAGTTAGCGACACATAAAGGAAAAAGTGGTGTTAAGGACCCCAATTTAGACTCTCTGTTCTGCTTAACTAACAATATTGAACGAATGATCTTGATAAGTAACATAATTGAACTCAAATTTGAAATAAATTTACATAACCGGAAAGGTAAATATAAGAAAACACGCTTCAATGTTAATTTGAAATTCCGCCGATCGGACTAGGACAACCCTTGCCTTTTCCTTTGCCCGTGCTGCTCTCTGTAACTGAGATTTATCATTTTCGTTTGGCTCTATTTTATCGCTATCACTTTTTGTCTGGGTGCGAGGCTTAAAATGTCTGTTTCATACAATTTACATGAGAAACGGAGGGGCGAGTTCAGGGGAGGCATGAACGACATTCCGCTTGAACGTTGGTGCTTCTAAAGGGGTAAAATACAAACTTTGACTGAGAACGAAAGTAATACTGTTTCTCTGCCTCTGAAATCGGACAACCTCTTCTCCGATGTATTTCAACCCTTAAAGCGGCGAAAGCAGAAATCCAGTCCTACCATCCATTCTGCTCCCCGACTAATTATGTACCTGTATATTTAATCTCTTCATTACTGTAATCCAAATCCCCCGTTGGGCTTTTCTCTCCCGTTCGCCATCTGTCGTTCCACGGGGGCAGTGGACACAGACGGAAAGGCATAAGCCCCAGTGCCCTTCTCGTTAATTATCATAATTAAAAGCAAATTCATACAATCGGACTAGCAATTCGCTACGGAAAATATGCAAAGCCACGTCTTTTATAAAATGAACAAAGATTTTGAAGAAGTTTTCTGGTGGAGAGAAAAATGGTCGAACTCTGTTCTATAAGATTTTCGATGTTACAGCGAAATCTAAAAAAATGCGTGGTCAGTTGGACTAATTACAATATATTCAAGATTTTCTTGTAGAATAGTTCTGTTTTGTAACATAAATAGAATGCCCTCTGAACTGTACTCTCCAATCTAATGGTCGTTTTGAAACATCAATTTATCTCAAAAAATATAACCATACCTGTACCATTTAGTGCTAAATCGAAGGACCGTTGAGTTGTGCTTTCTCGAGTACAGGGGTGTACATATATACAAATGTAAAATCCAGTCGATAGGGTGCACATGACACTCGAGACGTGGGTAGGCACGAAGTACGTGTCTTTACCGCATCATTAGCGGAAACTGCGCGGTGGATGTGTTGTCGAGCAAAAGTGAGAGGAGACTGCGGGATTTCCATCGAGACATAGAAGGCCTGGAGTCATTGGAACTCACGCGTCGATACCTTGCATAATGACCGGGATAACTCAGCCAGGTTGTTATTTTATCCACCAAACACTTGTATCCGTACAAACGCACGTGTTGTGGCTGAATTAGAAACAAAAATCGGTGGACAAACAACGGATAAAACTGCCGCCTGGGGGAAGCCTCTGAAACTACAAGAATTATTTCTAACACCCTTTCGTTGCCAATGTGACCAAATGGTTGGAAATGAATTGGAAATGGTAAATGTATGACCAGCGTGAGCGTAATTTTTTCTCTGAACCCCGTAGATTTTAATTAAACAGTGTAACGTGTCTTTGCCATGCTCAGTATTGATGTAATACTGAAAATGATCGATTCCAATGGTCATATGTTTCTTTGTTCGGAATTCTTCGGAATATTCGAATCATCGTTAGGAAAATAACAAATGTACAGGGAAATTAGTTTTTTATTTTGCATCGGGGTTTAGCGACCCATTATTAGAATCCTCTTAGAAGTTTACAGAAAAACATATCGATTGATTGGTACGAGAAAATTATATACAACTGATCTATTTGAAATTCTGACTTCGTTGTTATACCGAAAGAAAGTTTTCAGTGTCATCTTCTCTACTTTCTCGCCGTTTGCTCGAATTTCTTGGTGGTTTTATCAAGAGAAATAGCATTTCGCTTAACCAATAAACTCAATAACTTTTCCTTTGTTTCTCAGTCGCTTTGTTACCAGCTTAATTCATCAAAACTAGAAAAGACGGCAGAATAATTGGGATCGTTGCTCTCGAAATGAAGGCACATAATTGGAAAATATAAGAAGGACTGTTTTTTTTTCTTGGCATGCTACAAAAAATAGAAGCCAGTGTTGTTAGGACCAGTGAGAGCAAAATACAATCAGTAACTCGAGAAACATCGAGAGCAATGTGGATGCTTGGTGAATAGATAAGATGCATTTTCCTCTCGAACTGGTATCCCATTGGAACATCGTTAAAATATGCAAACAAGGTAAATTAATCTTTTTAGTTCTCGAGAACTTTTCCGCACGATTGATTGAACTTGGATAATAAAAACGTCATTAGTTAGCCAGTCATCAATTTTCGAATGAGTGAATATGGGATTTGAATGAGGAATATTGAACGTGACAAAGAGAGACCCATAGCTTAACTACTTCAATAAGTGAAGTCAAACGTAACAAAAGTTTTGTAAAACATATCCGCAGCGTACTGAAATTATTTATTAAGTTCCCACAGGAGTTTATGTTGAATTTGTGTAGCTATATGTATCGTCGAAAAGTTGCCCTAAAGCCAGCTCTTGCATAGATAGTGGTGAGGGGTCCATTTGAAATTCACATTCACTCGGGCGAGAGAAAAGGAGAGAAGAGGAGGGCTCGCTGATTGGCAGAGCATACATCCTTAACATTGCTGCTTCGTTTAAGCTTAGCAGAGTTCTACTATAATATTTAGGGCAGGAAATCGATTCGAGTTGAGCTTATTTCAGTCAGGATAATAAGTTCCTAGTTTGTGCAAATGGCACGATGAAGCATGAATCAATCTTTAAATACTAATTACTAAGAATCGTTGATTACGGGTCGACAGGGAACTAATTACTTTCAAATTAGCTGTGGCATATATGACTAAACAAGGCTCGCAGAACGTTCAATACATTTTGCAGAATTACCAAATATAAAAAAGAGTCAACGTCGTTAAACTGTGTTCGGTAAATCGCCATGTTCGTTTTAAAGAATGAAAAATGCTGAGCACTTGTAACAAGCACTGATAATAAATGGCTTGAAAATGGGCTGAAAACTGTGGAGTAATGGCAGGTTGGCAAAATATGCGACAAAAACAATTCCGTTGGTCCAACGTTACTCCGTTATGATCGTCTCGTCGTCACCCCCGTTACCACGCAATATAATGGCCTGGTCGCATAGCGAAGACATCTCTGTCAGCTTTTTATTCGAACGGTGCCAAGGTCGGCGAACCGTGGATAACGAGAGAACGCCAGGGTACTTTCAGAAGAAAGAGGAAGAAGAGAAAATAGACGTATGGGTCTGAGAAGCAAAGTAATGACGTGAATCTTACGATGTAGTACATGAGACTCAGGTCTGGTGTAATGAGATCCTTTTGAAGGGCGATATGGTTCACTAGTTTAAATCTTGAAGTATATAAACTCTGTAATCTTTTCAATTTAACTCTTTCATTTTGAGTGCTATGAAACCTATTCGCAACTGTTTTATTCTTCGAGTACATAAAAACGTTGGCCATTTAATTTGTTACGTTCTTAAAAGTTCTTATTGCATATATGATGTACTTAATTATAACGATAATTACACTGAAAAGAGAAGTCTTCAAAAAATATACACACAACCGTTTGGGGACAATTTTCTAATAAATTTGACACGATTTAAAAACCTGCTGGTGTACCCGGAGCCATTTCAGGATTATCTAAGGAATTTCCTATCTTGCCCGAAGCACGTAGCTGTATCGTAAGCTCACCTAAATGCACGACTATATTTATTTTCACTCAAAGAAATTTATAACAGCTAAACTTTAAGGAGCAAAAAGTTTTAGTACACAAAATTATAATAAGAATACAAAGCACGTGCTCAATATTACACGCTCCTATAATTTCCCACATACAGATGTATTCGTTGCTTGCATAATCGTCCCACACATACGAGCTATCTCGTATGTGAGAGGGTACGGAATTCAGGTGGATCGTTAAACGTTTTTAACGGATTCCTTAGATTTTTTCATTATTTTTTTTCTTATGGGGCTCTCGGGTTAAATAGTTCCGTCATGTTTTCTTTTTCTTTTTTTCTAAAAATAGTATAATCGTTTTAAACGATTATATCAAGGGCATGAGGCATAACGGCAACACTTCAGGATCAGCTTACACGAGATAAGCGTCAGTAAGATAAATCTGCGAATCTGCATTATACATTGTATGTTTTTTTTTTTTTTTTTTACGTGCTCGGGTAAATTTATGTATAATACTGTCTGTATCAAACGCTCATCCAGCCATTCGGAAATTGGGACTTTTTTTTTTCAAATTACAAATTAGCAGTTTCTTGGAACTTCAGGGGTGGACATGGATACTTTTTTCGCCGAGTTTTCCACGAAATTATTGGTATTGGAGCCTCAACTACTTAGAGTGTTTATTATGCAATTAAATATTGAAATTAATTTCCGTAAAAGTAAAAGATAATCTATACGAGTCATTTTCGATGCAGTAGTTATATACAGTTTATTTGATTATTGTTGTAGACTCCAGTCGATGACTACGAACTGTATATGCAACAAAAGGTGGAGTTTCATTAGTTGCAGTCTCGGGAGTATGTGACCTGAAATACAGAAGAGCATCGTCGAGCTGTGTTCATTTACAGACAAGTAAAAAGATAGGAACTAAGAAAATAGAAAAAAAAAATTGAAAGGGATCGACGACAAAATGAAAAAAGGTTGCACGTTTCAGTAACTATTTTCGCTCATTTCTCGTAAACGCCCATTGAGAACATCTCAACGATTCAGAAAAAAGGTCCAGACTCCTCTCACGGGGACAAAGGGATTCGCGTAAGCTGTGCTCCATTGCAAAATGGCAGTCGTGTGAACCTCTAGACTATGTACGAGAACCCGGAATTGCGATCGCTGCACTTGCAGTTGAGCAACGTTTCCGGTCTCTTCCTGGCCACTTCTCACTTCTGTTACTCCCTCGTATTCTCCCATCAAACCCAACAGCGTAGTCTTTTTTCCTCCCACATTACAAAACGTCTCTATTTCATTTCGATCCCTTTCACCAACTGAACACACTACGTAATTAAACATTTGCGAACATTGAGTCCGGAATTACGAACGAATAGACGAGAATTGAAATAGCTCATCTGAAAATACACAGTTCCATGGATTAGAGAAAATCAATCTCAGAATAACGTGGATATTCACTTTTTTTGACATTTCCCTAAATTTGTACCACTCTCGCTTTCATGATTTTTTATCTTTTAATTATCGTATTTTATTTCAAATTGATCGAAAATTTCATATGAAAAGAAATTTTAATTCCTTTAAAATATAAACGTTTCCTTTTCTTTATGAATTAAAAAAAATGATGAATCTTGGCAATTCATACAATGTTCTATACTTTAATAGAAAAATCTCAAGGTTTTCAACTCAACTTTCATTTTTATTTTTATATTTCAAAGAATCTAAAACTCGAAACGTTGTCGGAAGCTGCACTATTTCTAGACCAATTGTTTTTAGTTTCCTCAATTTCTTGAGTTCGATAAATCATGTTTATGTAGGTGTTTATTTACCAAAGTAAGAGAACGTCGAAGATTTCATAAAAGAAAGACGTACTGAGCGTGTGAAAGCACATACTTCAACACAGACTGGAGCGTTATGTCGTTGATATAATCTTTATTATACGTACGAATAACACATACTGCTAAGAACATTGGCCTCTTAGTTATGTATATATTTGTATAGGTGTATGGAGGCGATCCGAGAGACGTATTGCCAATAATCCGTCGTAGGCGGAAACGTTTCTCGCGAGAAGCAGCTGCCTGCTGGTACGTCGATTGTACTTGACAAGCGTTGTCAGCCACTCACGGTTCTCCACGTATAATATTAATACATATATATTTCCCTGATATATCGGCCGTTTTGGAAAAGACGGGAAGTCCGAAGCAGCACCGACGGCATCGAGTAACGTTATACTTCATAATATAACTTCTATAGCTAGAAAAAGATATCGGCTCCGCATCCGGTGTGCTCAAGAAAAGAGTATAAAAGCTCGTGAGTACGCAGACATTCACGTCCAAATGTTTAGCTGTATACAACCAGGCAATCGACGTCCCAGTAGGAAGCTTCCATCGAAAAATTAAGAACAAATCAAAAAGAATGGAAAAACGTTTAAGTTTCAAAAACTCGCAATCATTTCAAGAGTAACAAGGATTAATTTTTCAGTCTTCGTGATAGGTAAGAAAGTCGAGTTAGGAGGAAAAAGTTTTCGTGTTAGGGGAACGAACATTTTTTTGGTCCATAATTATTTTAAAATGCATGTCACACAAAATGCAATGACAATTCGTTCTCTGTCTCATATTGAAGCATAAGTTGTCTGCTGAAACTTCAGATATATTCAGAAGTGTGTGTTCTCCCTCCTTCTCCCTGCATTTTCCGTAACTGCACGATTTAAAAATCTGGAAAAAAGCACCAAAGTAACTCTTCATCTGAACTCTGTACTCAAATAATGATAACTGACGAATTAAAAAGATTTGGAAAATTACACAAAATAACAAGGATAGCGTTTTTTTTTTTCACGAATGTTTCATTTCTCCGTTTGGTCCATTTTTTCAACTGGCACGGGTTGTTCCTTTTTTCCATCTATTAAGAATATTTATATTCTGTTAATTTTGAAAATTAACTCAATTAATTGGTGTCCTGTAATTAAAACCCCTTGAGCGCATATGGCGGACTGTGTTCGACAGAACATTTCACACTCCAGCGCACTACGGCGGTAAAGGGTTAACAGGTCCCGAAATAACTGTAAAATTAACTTAAATTGAAGTCTTGTGAAACTTGCTCAGAGCGGAAGGTTCACCTGCTGCGTCTCCGGAAATAACACGTTCTTGAGCTCACAATCAAGACTGACCCCATCTGGAGATAAATCCGCGCATGAGATCGATAAATCAAAGCAAAGACTCACACGTATGTATACAAATAAACAGGCAGGATAAAACATAAATCATCCAGCGATTCGAACAGTATTAGTACGCGCCGAACCGCAAAGTTGTTGCCAATTCCTCTGCAAGTTTTTCATTTACTTCCATTTTTTTCTCCACCATTTTCCTTCTACGAATTCTTAATAAATAGCAGTTCATAAAGAATCGAATATGTCAACTAAGCAACATCAGATTCAATTCGAACCGGTTAATCAATACATCGTGCAGTTTTATTTCACAATAATTCAGAATCCAAAGAGTGAAAAGAAATTAATGTTTACACTCGATGCGTGATGCGTTTCGTGAATGTTGGTCAACAATTTTAAATACCCGTGGACGTTACCAACTGGACAAAATGTAATTGTTCGAAGGGGAAAAAATGGAAAAGATCATGGAGAAGCACTCGTATATATATATATATATATATTGTGTGATATTTGTACGTGAGTTGGCGTCCGGAAAAGATATATGAGACGTGGAAAAGGGCATGACTTTAACGGGTATCCCGAGAGGGCCTTTTCTCGCTCCGCAACAATTCTTCTGCCCGCGATCATCACGTTTCTCTCTCTCCTGCTGATCTCGTGCTCCACGACATATATGTAGTAGGTTAAAGTCGTAGGCTTTAGCTCACGAGTTATAGAGCCTGTAAAGCTTAAGCATGGGTCAGTGTCACGAAACGACACACTTTAAAATGTAAGATAGAGCTGTTGTGTCGGTAGCTTGTTTGTTCACTAATTCGTTAATTTTCTAGTAATTTATAAAATCATAGAAAAATTAAATTCATTAAGAAACAAATTTAAAAAATTATGTTTTGATAAGATATTCGAAGAAGGAATGAAAAAAAAAGTTAATGCATTTAGGAGAAAGAAACGACAGAACCAAGAGGTGAGAATTGCGCGCTGCTAATGACAAGCTAATATTCGCCCAAACGAGAAGATGGTCTTTTGCCGACGACACTTGCTTGTTGCGCCCGTAGAATCCCGTTAGAGTGTGTCAGTATTGTAGGCTCATCAGCGAGCCCGAACTGCAATTTGCTGTTTTATATATCCATATATATGTATAAATATATGTGTATATAAATAAAATAGTGTATGAGGAGATGTCGGGAAACGAGGAGACTACTTGGTACAATTATCTCCTGGCAAATCCCTGGTACACTCAGCACGTTCTATCTACAGTAAGCCTGATGTTTTCTCTACGTATGTATCTTGACACATACATGGGGACAAATACGCTATAGATATAGAGTGAAAAAGGATGAAAATATTGTGCGATGTAAGTTAAATCATGAACCGTATAGTATAGTCGCAAAATACTTGGAAATACTTGGAAAAATACTTGAAGTAAATGAACGATAAGAAATGTAATATCGTACAAAGTGGAGTGCATCCTGCAACTATTGCTTACAAGTCTATAGTATCGAGTAAAAATAAAGAGCGTGAGAAAATGTATGTAATGAACATCATTGAGAGAAGAAAGAATGGACTATGGACCATCACGTTCCTCTTTCGATAACCATTCGTCCTCGCGATCAATCAATTACTACAAGTTCATCGAGTAATGACGTATCAGAATCATAATAACAAGCTATATCATTATTGTTATCATAATCATAGTGATAAGGGCGCCGGAATGTCAGATAAAAAATGAGGCCTTCGAGTACCAAAGCAGAAGTGGAAGATCAAGCACGAGAGAAAACTCAACCTGGGAGGCAGGTTTTCTCATTCGTCTCGTACCTTTTCATTTATATATATATATATATGTATATATATCCATATGAAAGAGGAAAAAACGACGAAGAAGGAGTCTGCGAGGCCACATGTCTAATGAGGAAAAGGTACACCAATTAAAACGGCACCGTAATTGAATGACCGAACGATATGACGCGACGGCGATGGCGCAAGCGCGCGAACCCGCACTCCTATCTAGCTGTTGGATTAATGTAATTACAGCACGAAATAAATCCTGCGGACCGCCCCGTTGACCGCTTTAATCAATGAACTCGTTGCGCACTAATGACACAAATGAGCAATAATTATATACAGTACGACCAAGGGATGCCCTCTCATGAGTCCTCTCTAAAATATTTCCTTTGAGAACGTACTTTCCTTGCGTCTACATACTATCCAGATTCAACATCCCCGTTCAAAAAATACGGCGCTTTATTCCTACAACCGTTCCGGAGAGACTCGCTGAAGATCTCGTAAAATTTATCGGTGCGTGATATGCAGCGCTAGGATAATGAATTTCAGGCAAAATAGAGGATGTTGTACGTTTAAATAATACTGTAATAGCAAATCAAGAGACTCACCAGAGTTTCGAGACAATCTCTTTTGCAACATTCAGATAAATATCAATCCCAAAAACAATATAAAATGATACCACGTACCGTCAATTCCTAGAGGTTGGAATTATATTCAGTTACCAAAATTGCATCATATTGTCATGGAGCATGGCTTACCTGTAACAACAGAAAAAATACTTCAATGTAGACCATTTTATTTGTTTTATAAACATTGAAACGATAAATCCGTAATCTTTGAATTTTACATTTGTCGAACTCGATGAAGTATTATAAATGAAATAAACTAAATCATACAATTTTATAAACAAATTCAAGTGACTAGGAAATGTGTAATTGAGACGTTAAAACAACAAACACATGCGGAACAAAGCTCGAATGTAATTTTTTTAAAATTGTATTCTGGTGGTTTATTTAATTTAATTTTATGAGAAAGTAATATCGTTTCCGAGAAATTCATATGAGGAGAGGGAGAGATTGATGAAGCAAAATAATTAATTGCGTGCAAATCCTTCATTCATTACGCTATCATGGTCTCATTTACACATTCCTCTATAAAGATACTCACTCTTGCGTTATATAATTCTTTCACATTAAACCTAACGATATTCTCTCATGTTCCCGTATCCATAATGAGCGGAACATCAAGAAAGATAAATATTTTTTACGACGCATCCACGCACGTAATATGCCCAGTTGTTGGGCTCTTACATCTCGTTTTATATACGCAAATATGGTCACGTGACGGCTAAGTCACTAATTACCAAACATAATCTGTTATTGCTTTTTCTCTCAGCTGATCGTCATAAAAAGGAATTATCATGAAACGTATAATCCATGAAGTGTGAGGCGTAAGCACGTGCGAGTGTTACAAAATCAAAATTTCAATACCCACAACACGACTTCAGAAGAGGTCAGAACTTGGCCATTTTATTTATTTATTCCATACATTCTCGTCGGAAGGAACGTTGTAAAAAAACTTTGCCACTAATCGCGACTTTTTTTAGTGGGAAATATAATGACAAATGTAAGAGGCTATTTTATTATTTATTTAAATTGAGACACTTCTCGTTGAAATTGAGACATACGCCCTGCAACTTCCTGATAAGGTCATGATTATTTATAGTTTTTATCCATTTTAATTATTGAAGATATGATTTTTTTAAATATTTTTAATCATAAATTTTATAAAGAAATCCGTTTGAAACAAAGTTTTAAAATATTCAGCTCCGAAAATGTCGCAAAAGTGAAAAATATGAGTAATTGAACATCCTGATAAATTCTTCTTTCGAATCTGTCTAGAAATACTGTTGTCGCTAATGACTGCATCATTGCAATGTGAAAAAGATCGTAAGTGTTAGGCGATGTTGCAAATATCAAGAAATTGATAATTATCATAAAAACTTTAAATGAGAATTTCAGTGTCGATCGGTGGTAGGTACCCTCCGATAATTCATTGATTTTTAAACTGAAAACTGTGTTTGAATATCTTTTCTTTTCTAGCAAATAATTTCGGTCGTCAAAGTATAAAATCTAACGGAAATTTAAAAAAGAACGAAACGGACTCTCAATCAATTAATAAACATATAAAGTAGGAGACATCACGGGGCTTTTTATGACACGAATCAGAATATTTTGATAGATTGGAATGAAATGTGAAATTTCTTCGAAACATCATAATGAACATGTATTCAAATTCACATGTTCATATAAATGGTTACTATTAATTCAACTACCTATTATGTAGTTTACGGTGTTGCTCTCACACACGAGGCATCTTTCGAGAAACCCATGGGCGATTAGCCGAGCCGAGAAATTCTAACGGCTTCGAATAATTAACTCTCGGTCTTATGCGTGAGCTCAAGTATAAAATATTATAACTAATTAGGCCATTGGGGTGTTGAGAGAACATCAAATGCAACGAGGCGTGAAGACATACTGCCCCATATATATGGAACATCAAAAACTCGCAATGAATCTTTTTTCTTCGCTTCATTACCGGTTCGTCTATTTATCATAGCATCTCACGTACCTCGATAAATCAACATTATATTGGCATTACCACTACCACGATATTTATACCATTAATTAAGTAGCCTGATGGAGGATAGTATTAATAAAAAGTAGGAAAAAAAATACCTAAGTTTCCCGTAGGTCTAAACTTTTTGTTTTATCTGTTATGAAAGATTAAACGATACTCATAAAAAGAAAATGTACAATAATAAAAAGTCAGTAATCAAAAAGGAAAATTAGACCAGATAATCATTGAGTCCGAAGTTGGGAGTGTGATTTTGAACTTCGAAAACTTTTTCCACCATGTACTTATCAACGTATGGAGAATTTCGTGATCTGAATATGGAGAACGGAAAATCTCGAGGTAAAAAAAAAAACTAACACATTTGACGCTCAATGTAATACTACGATAAACGAAGTGTTTCTTGTATATAAAATTCTCAAGCCAATGAAGCTTTCATCTTCAAGCGTTAAAGCACCGTCACTGGAACGTAAAAATATGTATATATAACCGTGTGGATATATATGTACCAGACGAGTTGGACGAAGAAGAAAAGAAATTAAAAACTTCTGCAGCCCGTGTGGTTCATAAAATAACGTGCGAATTTAGTGCCTGCGAGACGAGAAAGAAAGCATGATACGAAATACAAACGTTATCGAGAAAGAAAGAGAGTAAGAGAAAGATGGAGACAAAGGATGCTGTGGTCCAGTTAATATTATTCTTCACTATAGTTAAATCCGCTAGAGCGACAGAGTGCATTGTAATATGCATATATACATATATTTGTGTACGTGAGTAAAGCCAGAGAGAGTATAACCGCAACTTTGAAGAGAGCTCGTAGACTATCTTCCTAGCTCTCTCTCTCTCTCTATATATATATATACATATATATCTCCTTCTTCCTCTTCCATTTTATTCCCGTAGGTGACTTCTCGTCTCTCTCTCTCTCTCTCTCTCTCTCTCTCCTGCTCTTCTTGTTATATTATATGGACCGAAATAACCTCTCTTGAGATCTAACATCAAGTCTCAATATTGCAAGCTGAGAATTCTAGAAAGTTGAAATGTTTAACTAACAAAGAAGTCATGAACCGTTGCTCCGTCGCTATAAGTATTCATAGGTCTACAATTACGTCTATATATACAACGATATACCTGGTGGATTACCTTGCCGACTGAATTTTTCAAATATTACTTGACCTCCATTCATGTATTCTGATAATGTCGACTGGCGAGTTGATACACTCAAGAAATTCTGCAAATATTTATAAGGCACCAATGAATCGCATGGGACCCTCTAAAAGTATAAAAATGCGTTGACAAAATATTTTTTTTCTATACGTTTTTAACTTGAAATACCGAATTTATTTACGATTAACGTGTGAATCCAAAGTATCACCATGAAGTTTTTTTTTTTTTTTCAAATCAATATTTAATGAAATAGATTTGGAAAATCTTAAAAGCAGCCTGAATTGGCAATCAGAAATAATTAATTCAATTATGATTTTGAATTTGAATAACTACTGCAAATTTGAATACCTCGTGAACCAAACTTCCATACTGAAATTTAGATTATTTTGTATAAAAAATGATCACATCAGTTGAGAGCACGAAAAAGATGAAATTATTGTGTAATTCGGCACAAAAATTTCGATCAGCAATTACTTCAATGTATAACAAATGAGAAAAAACTGTCCTTCGAGTTGACGCAAGCGAAATCAGTTGGAAATCCGATGAAACGATAGTATTTTATCGTTACACACGTTCACCCACTCGCACGTGTCCAATGAAGTAACATCATAGTTGAAAAAAAAGTACACAGGGTGCGAATGCATACGACATTAAATTCTGGTAAAAAAGTGACTGACGTTGAGACCGCAATCGAAGGTAAAATGCTCCAAAGTACAGGTACATCCATGCATGGCTTGAAGATGATAAGCCACCACCTCGCTGTATCTATATCCATACGTCTACAACTAAACACAGAAGAAAAGCCTCTTCTATACGATTATATATGTTGTAATATACATTCTGTAAAGGCCCATGTACCTTTGCTAGATGAGAGATTATATACCCGTGAAAAAGACAGCTAATGGCTGAGTGTGTCCTGTGCTTGATCGCTGACATCCGCAATCCGCGCAACAGACGGTCCGCGACAGCAACGAATGATGTGTACACATATACAAAACACACAGACAGATACAGACACGTAAAGCATATAATCTCTTCGTTCTAGACGCGCGAACTGATCCGTGTTTTTCAGGATAAAAAAGGTAGGAATACAGAAACTTTTGAGTATGTCAGTCGTGTAGAAAATATGTACAGACACAAACTTGAACATTAACTCGCAAAATTAACGTTTCTCTGCAGCTGAGTCCTGTGAAACATTTCTATGTAACGGGTTAAACCATGGCTCGTCGACGAATGAATGAAATTGTAGGTTGCTGTGGGAAAAACTCATGTAGCTTTATATTTATATGATCATGTACAAGCTGCGTATGACGGAGGAACGAGAAACGCTACCAAACATCACGTGAAAAGCTCACGCATACGTATAGCTCACAAATCAACGGTTCGTGAGCAAGCTGACCCTGTACAAAAGACGTGGGTGACCATGCCTTTCGAGGAGATTCTTAACACGGGATATATGGTAATCAACGATCCCTACACGGCAGGAAAGAACCTTTCCACTCGTGTGGATGGTTAATCGCTCTGAAGAATTGAATAGACATCATGAGATCTCGGTAAAGGAGTTCATGAGGCTCATCACCAACTGTATCTTTCTTTTTTACTAATACCTATCTTTTCACACCACGTACTCTCACGACATTGTCGATTGACATAGTGTTGATGAGAATTACAACAATGAATAATTCTCCTTTGATAAATCTCATTGATCTCTTTGTGTCGCACGATCAAGATTGTTTTATTAAAGTTCTCTTGATCATAAAATAAATTGAAACGATGATCCAGTTGGTAACAGAGAGTTTATGAATTCGTATACCATTTTTATATTAATCAGTTTTATAAAAAGTTTGGTCGAAAATAATTCTTGTGGCTTTCCTTAGCTTCACCGAATTTTAATGGTTATGGAATGCATATAAGTTCGGAGGGGTTATAAAACATTCAGCTGTACTACCCTTAAAAAGAAAGAACAGTTGAGAAAAAGGATGCAAAGGAAAAGAGATATGAGAGGAAGACAGGGAAAAAAAACGAAAAAGAGCCGCTGGGGTCCGCGTGGTTATACAACGTTTCCGAGGCGTTGATGGGTGTCTGACGGGTCACTTCACCGTTGCAGGCCGAGCAAACGCAAAGTGGACCCCGTCGCGGCTGAGCACGCTGCCGGACACCGCTGCTTTGCTAAGAGAGAAAGAACCTAAGAGGAAAGACCTTTGGCTATCCACAATTCTCGGGCTGACACACACAGACATTCACAACGTATATAGGAGCGTTAGAAGTCCGCGCATTGTATGTGCTCGAGAGGAGGAACTTGGCTACTTGGGGTCCACGTTGTGAGCAGAGTTCCCTCAAGCACGTACGGCTAACTAGAAGCGAAAAAAACCTTCTACTCCGGGGTTAAGCGTTCTTTCCCTCGGTTTTTACATGTATGTGGGCCTTCTTGAGCAGTGTACGAGCCGCCTAGAGGAAGATGTGCGAAGCCGTCTTTTGATCTCTCTGTCTTTCTTTTCTTCTATTCATCTTGCTTTATCGTTAACAGTTGGTCTCTCCACGCATAGCGCATGAATCTTTTCAGTACAACGGTTCTATTCACACGTGAGATAAGGGAACGAAATGTTCTACCGTATGTCTCGGCATACAGACCAAGCGGTACTATTATATCAGGGGTCGTATCAATGATCAAAATCGTATGATGGATGTTGTATACAAGATGCGTTCTTGGCAGATGAAAGCATAGCTATGCCTTGTAATGTTTGATAATCCTCCAACTTGCTGATCACCAAAGCATTCTTTTCGTATGGCAGCAGAATAGAACAAAATAAGTAGAGCCATTTAACTATAAATTTCGTAGAAAAACACATCAGTGGATTTCTGAGAAAGTTACATTTGCAGTACAATAAATGCAGGAATGCGCTTGATGACTCGAATAACCAGTATTCAAGGTTCCGCTGAAGCCCTAGATTTGTTACCCACCCTAAGGTTCCTTTTCCATTATTCTACCCATCCTTCTCTTCCAGTCGAGCCATCCATTCTCGTTATTTTCTTCCCTTTCTGTAGAAGTTCTTGTGGTTCACAGAAGAGTAAGAAGGCCAATCTCGGTAGGGTGGATGCAACCACCACCAGAAGCAGCAACAGCAGCAGCAACGTCAGCTAGGTCGCAAATAACTTGTAATGTTCTGAAAGCCGAGCGACGAAGCTTTCTCCTCATCTTATCCTCTCTGCTTACCTCTTTCCCCATACGTACATTTTCAATGTGTCCCATTCTGTTTCCAGCCGGTTTGGAAATGACGTCCCAGACAGATGTGACCCCAGGGTGTGAAATCACGTGTGACAACCCTCTAGCTGAAAGCTTTGGCACATACGACATCCAAAAAGAACAACTGGATGCAAGTGTTACTCCTATGTGCTTGTAATAGTATACATACCCTGTTCCTTTGCTTTGTATTTTATTGCGAATAACGGTAGAATTAAACTTGTCGTATATGCAATGCATAGAGTGAATTATAAACCTTCATATATTTGCGTACAGAACACAGTGCTCCATTTGATTCATCAAAAACATACGTCTAATGCCATATGATGGTAAAGGCCTGTATTAATATGTTGGGACCTTTTCTTGGGGGGGAGGGTGGAGGGGGGGGAAGACTTCCTAAACGAGAAGCATTGCGGTCAAAATATGGACCCATGCCCAGTACCGTTTCTGTAGAAACTACTATTGTATCAAAATTTAAGTTAACAAAACACGTTTCAGATCTAGAAAATATAATCCTTTAAGTTGCATCTGGGATAAAAGGGACACTGCATCTCCAGAGAATATGGTGCTTTAGCGAATTGTTCAGTTGGAACAGTAGACATCAGGCTTTCTAGTCATGAGACGGAGATTCAGTTTCCATCCGAGATTCGGACGTTATATTCGGAAACAAAAGCTGTCTACCATACACGCACACACCTTTTGAGAAGGATATGTGGATATGGGTACATTCGGCTTTGCAGTATAAATGCGACTCAGTTGCTGATTGTGTAACGTACACAGAGACAACAGATGCTACTAACTTGTGAAAGCCCGCATATTCGCGGAATCTAAACCGGAACTCCAACAACGGATGTGTCTGTCACAAAGGGATTTCATGACGAGTTAAGGCGTTTGCGAGCCGCGCGATTTCTCATTGCACAATTCACATGTCCAAAAGCTTGTGTCAACTTACAACAACAGTTGTAACGTCGTTTTTCAAGTTTTCAGGAAAATAATACTCCATGAATACAAAATAAAAAAGTATTAGTTGTGCAATAATCCTTTTTTTCTCTGAGCACTATTTATAGAAATAAGGCTACAATTATTACTCTCAAACATGTGAATCGTGTATATAAAGTTAACCGACAGTAGAAAAAAGGAGAAGTCGTGCCAAACGATGCTAATGGCACAAACTGTCAAGTAGAAACCTCAGAATCGTATGAAATTTGCAGAGATAATCGCATTCACGTTTTCGATCCATGCTTTGAAATAATACAACAACAAAAAATGCAGCCTATTGTATGACGAATTTTTATCATTATTATTTGGACGTTCAACTACGAAGCTTAAATTATCGCTCAACAAACAGAACTGTACGTCTGTCAGAGGAAAAAAAAAACACATGGACAACAGAGTGCAAATAGAAGAGGAATAAAATGCCGACTTTCGCAACAGAAGCATAGAATAATGGTCGTAGGATGTGGAGTTTCGTTTGACGAATATCCGGAAAAATTGGATGCACCAACCATTATCGGAAAATGGAAAGATTCACAAAGGATGGATCCCATATACGACAGAGTCCTTCCGCTTGTCCACCATTTGTTGTCCGTTATCTCTCTCTCCCCTCGTCCCCTTCTAACTCTCTCTTTTTCTCCCTCTTTGTTCATCATGTTGGATTGTCGAGTCGACTGAACCTACAATCAAACGAGACTGAGCCTGAGCTAAGCAGAAAACCCGCTCACAGCGAATCTCTATGATGGCATACAGGAGTAAAAGTACGAGCGAAAGGGAGCACACTGAAAACTTTGAATGACCAGTTTTCAATACGACCGATGCTTATATATGAGGCTCCTGAAATCCCAGTTTTCGAGGCCTTTCATATCGAAAAATTTGTTTTCTGGAACCACACGTTGAGTTTTCCCAACAGCAACAATGTTTTTTTTAGCCGACATCGTTTTGTGCCGCCAAAAAAAAATATCTCACGTAAAAGTACAAGTTGAAATAAAATTATTTGTGTCGTCTTTGGGTATGTTACAATTTTTCCAATAGATTGAGGAATGATAGCAACGGTGTATATGTTTTTATTTTTATTTTTTATTTCTTTATTTTTCTAAAGTTCTTAGATATGTTTTTGCGAGGTTTTTGTGAGCTCCTCGACTCTGAACCGAAAATATTAACCCAACTTCCCTAATTTCCATGTTTTTTCAAGAGCTCCACCAAATTTCACCTACAGCCACTCTTTCCGAAAATAATGCAGAAACTTATAAAAACAACTTCCACTCACGATCGATGTGCGAGCCAGTGCATAGCGATCACCCAAACGAGTACTAGTTTCGCCCGAGGCTGCTTAACCCAGGGAATCGCCGTCATGGGTAAACACTAACCACGCAGTCATCGCTGTCGATAATGTACCTAGTATTAATAATCGATGATTATTAATTCGTGGAGTCAAAAAGTCCACGCAATTATACACATACCATTTATTTTACAGTCTATAAATCTCTCATGATATGATCAGAGTGTAGAATTATTGTTCCATCCAATAATGTACCGAATACTTTATGGGATAATTTTCCGAATGCGATCATTGATTTTGGAAATTAATTTTTTGAAACAATATACACATTTCAAATTGTTATGTGGGTTAGATGTGAGTTTGTCCAAACACTTATTAAAAAAACGGCGAGTCTGCCAACATCTTGATCAAAGTTGTTTTCTACGTAGGATGATGAGCGACTCAGAATAGGCTTTCATGCTACAAAGTTATTTGGCAAAAAATCATGAGTTAAAAAATTTACTTTATTTTAGCGGAAGTCTCTTCTTAATGTTTGTTAAAACAAAGTATAAACATTGTATCTTCGTCAATATTTTTTGAATTTAGCATGGTTATGATAATTTCGTAAAAAATGCGGTTTTCATTTGTAATGTGATGACAGTAAATCCCACAAAGTGTTTACCGTTATTTTGAATCGGAGAGAATTTCAAGTATTCATGAAATACTGCCAATCCTGTGGTTTAAGCAATGGCTCCCAAGCATTATTTGGTATCAGTGAAACCAATAAAATGATACAATAATGTACAAAAATGAAATTATGCCACCCTCGTTAAACCTTTCGCACCGTGAGTTGATTCCTGAAACTCGATTCCCTCCTTTGATGAGGTTACCTTCTCCCACTTTAACACGGTTCGTTGATTGCATATGTGGTGGATCGATCTGCACTAAACACATGAAGAGCGAATATTTACGATTCGGAAATCATGAAGAGATCCTTCATGATCTCTCATGATCCTTTCGAAGAGGTGAAGAATGCCTTGGAACACTGACGACAATGTTCCAATGAGACCTTCACAATGAATTAATTACGCAGTCTGAATTTTTTGTTAAAAAAAAATTATTCGTAACTACTGATGTTAAAAGAAATAAGATACAGTTGGATACAATAATCGAAAAAAATGAAAAATTAATTATAATGTCTGATAAATGCTATTTTCTAATATCAATGTTAACATTATTGTACAGCAGCAAAGTATCGTTTGGGTGAAAATGGTACTTTTAAAAATATGTTTTGTCGCTGAAAACTGTTCATGAAAACATCACTGTTGTCAATCGTAGTAATTGGCAAAAACTAGGAACCGTTATTGTCGAAGCTTATACAATGCTCGATGTTGTCGCGGCTCATTGGCCGACAGATGGTGCGGCTCCGTAACGCTGCAAGGCACAGTATCATCTTTGAGGAGTACAAACGTTTCAAGAAATAACCAATTCCGTTTCCAGGATAAATACCAGTTTGTTTATACATTGACAAGTCGGTGCAAATTTGAACCAAAATTCTGCTCTCTCTGTATTCTTACCCGGATAACTTAATTTCTACAAACAAAAATGTCTGGTACATCTGACACGATAGTAAAGTTTATAAACATTTAGAAGTGTTGGCTATTAGATTGAACATGACAATGTAAAGGAATATAGTCAAACAATTACGTTAACATAATAAAACCCATGTCAATAACTAATATATCGAGTGGTCCATATTTACACCAATTCCTCCCTATAAATACCAGAGTAGAAGAATCAATAAGAGCTTGAAGCATCATCAATGAAGAAGAACTAAGAAGAGCGCCACTGAGTAAGCCTTGCTGTTAACGGTACCGACAAAAGAGACTACTACTATTCCTTTCTTTATCGTCTCTCTTGTCTAACAGAGCTAATTAGACAATGGAAAGGCAGCTCTCTCGTTTCAATATGGTAGAGTACAAGAGTATTCTCGTTCTTGAATCCACAGGGATCCGTGAACCGGAGCAAAATTCTCGAGTACCGAGTAGAACTGGTCAGTCTTCACCGCATCCCAGAGCACTTACCAACTTCTTTTGCATCTCTCGAGGTTGCCCAAAGGCGACCACTCCTGATTGGCAAGCTGGAAAGGCACCTCTGTTGCCGAGGCACTCTGAGATCATCGACCATAAACCAGGGCTGAGCACCGTTCGAACAAAAAGGAAATGGTCGATGCTGATTTTGCGGAATAACAATTACGCGCTCACGAGACATAAATGGAGAATTTATTGTTGTGACATAGTTGTCACCTGGTTTTCCATATCAACGAAATTACTTTGTTTTGTCATGTCCCCAGAATATTTGTGAGCACTTACACACGTACAGTGGAACTACAATTACATAAGTTCTTTGAACTATAAAGTAGCGATGTATGCTTCCAAAACAGTGAAGGTTTGTCGGAAAGGGGGCAAACTGCTGAGGGCAAGTTTTAAGCGAGTGCACGCTAGGATATCCCCTGGGAATCCTGCGAATGTGTTCAGAGACCTAGAGAAAGAGCAAAACTATGAGAGAGGGAGAGCGAGCGAGTGGCACCCCGGTAAAATCTGAATTCAATTACCGGCTTGAATCCTCGAGAGCCATTAAGAGCCGTTCGAACGTGTAATTACGCGTAGCCGTGAAATCCGTCTCAATGGGAATGAAGAGGGAGAGCAATGGATACTACTAAGGTAGAACCTAAAAGAACGAGAGAGAAAGAAAGCGAAAGAGATGGAGGCAAAGATCCTGAGTATGGATGAAGGAAAGTGAATATCGTGTGTCTTCAGCAACGTTCGAGCCTTCGATAAACTTTCGAATTTATGCATCTGAGATAACGATAATTTAGCAGTTAATTCACCGGTTCATCATTTCATTGTCGACAATCTCTATCAAATTGACGAATTTTCGAACAAAACAAGTTATTGCGGTGTGAAATGAGATATTTTAAATGTTGAAAGGTTAAAACAATTTCACACGAAGAAATTACCAGACAAATTCAAAAGGACAATTTTTTTGTTTTAATCCTACTTTTCATATTTCTTCGTCACTGGAAAATCCGTTCAATCTTCGTAAAAAATATTGAATAGTGAAGTAAACTTCAGTATATTGTTCACTTTTAAAAAAAAAAAAAAAAAAAAAAATCTTGAAATGGCCCCTATAAACTCACTTTTTAATTTCGTAGCCTGTTCTTCGTTGTGATGTTAATTTCATCCTCCCTATCTATCCATCTCCCTGTGCTTTTTTTTGTTCCTTCAAGATTCGCGCCCGAGAAACTCGTGAATGAGAAACGGAAGGTCTCTGAGGAACCGGAGAGAGAGGAGATGGAAATATAAAGGGAAAAAAGAAAAAGAGAGCGAAAGAGAAAAAGAGATCGGGAGACGGCGCAAAAGGTGGCTATTAACCCCAGCGCGTTGCTCGTAAAACCACGTGCCAGCAGTAAAACCGTTAAAAGGCTCGTTACGCGTCTGTATGTATATTCTCCGTACATAGACATCATTGTGTACTTTTATGTATATATACTTAGATAAATATATGTATGTCCATCATGTACATATATACATATATATATGATTTGAACGCATTCTAGCTCCCTCTCGATCTTAACAGCTCTGGGCAAACTTGCCATCTCGTACTCAATTGCTAAGGTCTTTGCCGAGAAAACTGCCCAAGAGTTTCTCTCTTTCGTTCAAACCCCAACTTCCGTACATTTGTGTGGGTGCGTCGCTTCTGACGCAGATGCTCCATATATTACACAATGTACTGTATGTGCTTGACTTTTTCTCTCTCTCTCTCTCTCTCTCACTCTCTTTCTTTCATCCTGAAGCATACTTCCGGTATAACCGAGGCTTCCGCAGCCATTCTACCAAGTACAACATTTTACTAAAGCGCGGTTCAAATTGGGCCTCCTATGTGTTTGAAAGAGCGCGAATGAAACCAAAATACTCTTTCCGCATAGAAGTCGCACCCATGTCATTGTTTCTTACACCGCACAACATTTACAAGAGAACCGCACAAGAACATAAAACATAAGAGATGCAGCCACCACGGAAATTGTTATTTCGCTCTGGCAGTGGTCCAGGATACCAACGTCATTTACTTTTTAATAGCAAACTTTGACATTTCATTAAAATTTCTTAAGATCAGCGAGACATTAAACGATATTTAGACAGTATTTACGAGACATTGTTTTTGACGTTAATACGATTTTCAGACTCGTTGTATTATGTGGAGTAAATACCACATTATTAATATTTTATGTAGTATTTATGTAGTAAAATTCACCCTCACAGTCTATTGAACATTGACAAAAGAGTTTTTGAAAGTACGATGGAGAAGAAACTTAAAGATTTTCTAAAGTGTGAGCTTAAGGGATAAGATAAAATAAGGCTAACGCTGGGGAAGCGAGGCTTGGGAACCAACTTTGTTACAACAGTTCAACTTTTGTGAATATTTTAAAAAATTCTCGCATACCAAACAGCAAAACTGTCAAAACGACGAACGCGTTCTCGACTCTTTACGTTTGGCCAATTCGTTTGATACAAATTCGGGTTATACGTAACCGAAAAATGTTGAGATACAAAAAACGAACGTTGATGCTACGCCTTGATGACTATACTAGAAGTTGCACAAAGATTAGTATCAGCATTAAGTGGCGATGAGTCTCGGATGCAGTATACGAAAAATGTGCTTGGTAAAAATGTTGTAACGTAATATACTTAAGGAAGTTTTATGCCACTTCTAAGGCGCACGACAGGCTACAAAAACACACCGGGATAACCGCCATACTAAAAATCTGATTTCGGTTAGAAATATATTGCTTTCGTCGCATGAGAGATGTTTACAATTATTTTTCACTCGTTCGAAGTAATTTCAATCTTATAATTTCACTTATTCATGATCCTTTCCACAAACTTTTGTAATGAGAATTCAATTTATTTGGAATACGTGTTGCGAAGCATTGAAAATTGCAGAAAAGCGATGCACCTGCCGTCGTTCACTCGGTTGCCAGGAATATATGGTTATCCATCATGTGAACATATATTGTAGGATGGGTTTTTAAGCGAGACTTCCTGACAAGGTAGAGTTTGTTATGACAATTCGTTCTCTTGTTTGCTTAGATTCTCTATCTAGAGACGCGGCAGCATCTTGACACCTAATAATATACCTGTAGCTGGCAGAGAACCGAAGCTTTTCACTGTCCCAATCTTTCTGTCTGTTCTCTTTCTTCTTCACTTCTCTTCTCAAAAGTTACCCTGTTAAAAGCTTGTTCGCCCATATACACAATTTAGTACAGTTCCAGCGTGATAAATCAGGCATATTTTCTTCTGTGACACGGTAATAGATAAGTTCATATTTTTTAGATATTTTTCAAGCGAAATTTTCTCGATTATCTAACATCGAATCCAGACGCGCGTCATCACAACATTTGTTAATAGATCTTAGGCAATTCGAAGGAACTTGCACGTTCAAACTTTTGAATCCATGAGGAAACATTTAAAATTTTCTAAAATTGAACTTTAATATTTTGAATATCGAATGAAAATTTCTAAATATTGTACAAGGGACTAAGTCATATGGTGTTTTTTCCATTATAATTCTGCACGTCAGAATGCATTTTTTTTTTGTTTTTTCAATTTTGAAAATTATTCTACCTTCATGTAGAATAACATATACATTCAAGGTGTCGGAAGGAGTACCTAGCAGAAACGGAAATGGAAAAACCTTTCGTAAAGACGTCAGGTTTGCCTGCTCGGCTTTGAGAGGGTTGGAGAAACTTGAGCATTTACCTAAGAACCCACTTTGTATTCCTGAGTCGACCGGTTGTTTAAAATAATCGTCCGTCGGCTTCTTTTCCAGAGAGAAAGAGTGGGAAATGTCTCAAGACGGAAGAAAACTATTTTGTTTTGTTTTGTTTTTCAGGAGAATTAAAAGAAGAGACGAGAGAAGATACGAAATCATGTTTTCACGGTTGGAGATAAAGAATTTTTTGACAATTGGCGTCATATTCGAAAACAACGAATATTGTGAAGTATTCTGAGGGATTTCGCGCTTCCAGGAAGGGTTCAATTGGTCATAAAAACATGAAGGAAAAGCTAACTGTGAGGAACTCAATGACACTCAAACTAAGAAAACTATTGTAGCTTCGAACATAAAAACTTTTGCCCTATAATTGTCGCCGGACAAAAAAAAATGTTTCTTAATCTTCCAAATCCAGAGAAATCGGTAGCTCAAGGGCATCAACGACATCAGAGGAACAATTTGAAAAATCTTTTGATTTCAGGTTGGAGTTTTGAAAAATACATTAACAATTTGAAAACCTCTAAAAAGAATTGAACAAAACGCACATGAAAAAAACATAAATTCTCAAGTTTATGATTGTATGGTGTCTATAATGAAGAGGGATGAGCTAATATTATCAGCAGTGATAAAGTGGTACAAGAGGGGGTATTCAAAAGGTATAACAGTTTTGAACAGAATCCCCTTACACGACTTCCCAACTAATTTCCACGACGAGAATGCCATGAAAATGCACTTCATTTGGTGAAAGAAAAAGCGACGATATACAAGCCTTTACTATTTTTCTCTTCCACTCATCTCATTCATAGGAGTGCTGAAGAAAAAGCAAAAAAAGTTTTAAACACGAAGAAGCCCTCGTTGCGCAAGTTGCACGACGTTTCTGCGGTCGTTAATTCAATTAAGTTTTCACAGTGGTCGGAGTTTTATTTTACTTCCAATACAGAAGGTACTAGTTGGTGAAAAGAAGAAAGAAATATAAGTGTATCCACGTAGTGATGGCAACTTGGGAATCAGAGACAACTCTACCACTCGAATTTCCTACTGGCGCCGTTTTTCGCGCCCGAGCAGTAAAACCCGGTGAAACCGTTCGAGGTTGGGGTTATATAACACCCTCCGAGCTTCCCTCAAGGCTACCCGTCACCGTTATATAACTGGAAACCCCACGGAGAACCACCGCCGCGTATAAGGAAAGCACTGCCAGAGGCCTTACGCGCATTATCCTATCCCAAAGTTTTCCTCCCTCTCCCTCATCTCACCTCGGTACTTTCGCGCCCGGGACGAATTTTATGTTCCTCGGAGCAGAAAGTTTTTCAGCCTCTTTCGAGAGTCGTTTTTTTCTTCTTTCTTATCCTCGTACATCAAGAGGCATACTTTTCTATGCGCTATGTAACGAAAAGTAAACGCGAGACTTTTACACATACAAAAGGGCGTACTTGAGATTCAATACATCGAGCAGCTATCGTCACGGCTACTTCCTACATACAGCCTCCTCTTCTAGTAGACCAGTTACATAATTTATAACCAAGACGAACGAATTATTTGCTCGAGCACGTTTACTACTACTGTATACATGTATTCATGTATGTATGTATGTGTGTGTGTGTGTGTGTGTGTGTGTACATTCTCCCAACCCAACCCTGTCTTACTGCGGAAATTCTATTAAAGTGTCGCTACTGTCGGCAAGTCTTTCTCCACCTTGAGTGTGTTTGCCCGAACAAACGACTAGAACTTCGCCGAAACTGCTGATTTTTATAACAGAGACTATATACATACATATATTAATATCAATGCATTTAAACTACCGAGTAATAAGAGGTGCGCGCCGTAACGCAAATTTAAAAAACTTTTCTCTTTATTGTACTCCGATGGGCTATTTCCTCGAAGTTGTTTTCTCATTGGTAATTAAATTGAAAGTTACGAGTAGTGTGTTCACTGCTGCGAGTAACCATATATACCTTTGTAAACACTTTTTAGTACTTCACTAGAATATCTTTACTCGTTCAGAAATTAATAACAAAAGAATATGGGGCGAAATCCGAGACTGCTTGATTCCCTACGGTATTTTGATGTCTCAACATTTATGCAGTGACGTTAAACTTCCAACGCATCGTTGCACTTTAATAATGTATGATAAGGATCGGCAATTTCTTTCGAAAAACCAAAAGAAGTTTAAATTTAACCTCAGTTTTTAGTGATCATCTGCGTTTATTCTGTTACCTTTATAATAAGAAAATTGGTAGTTCCAAAGATTTGTCATTACCAGATTCAAGTTATTCGAAATCAATAAATTGCAACCCAATATCTTGCGCTAACTGTTGTCGGAATTTGAACCTTCTTCATAGGCTGCAAAAAAAATTCTATTTGACACCAAAGATTATAAAATTGTGAATTAAAACTATAAACAATTGAAACGTCTCGTCGAACATCGGGAAACGAGAATCAAATGTAAATAAATATTTGCATGCAACTAGGATGCAGCCAGAAATCTAACCCAGCATTCTACTTGAAGTAGGTATTTTGAATGTATCCAGAAAACGGTATGCAACGTTACCGCAGGGGGAATCGTGAGTCTAGTCTACGTAACGCCGAAGACTGAAGTGTGCTTTTATTTCTTACGGGTCTGCCACGCATCCTGGATTACCGGGTCAGCGTTACTTCTACGAAATAATCATCATCCTCTTATGCTTCCGTGAGTTCGCTACATGTGTATTTTTACACAAACGTAACATATAGAGATAGAGGTATGTTTGGTAGTGGCTTCGAAGCCTATTCATCAAAAGCGTAGAACAAGTTTGAAAGATATATGAGAAAAAATCCATTTGTAATAGAAGGGAAAGTATGAAGAAGAAGGGAAAGAAGGGGAATGACTCATAAAAAACAGGATTCATAAGTATATATTCACCGAGGCAAAAAGGTGATAAGATTTTGTTATCCTTTTAATTTTTAATTTATTTGCCTTTTTAATAGCAAATAATCATCGTCTTCAGGATGGAGAGTTTCTATGTAGGGTTCTCTGTTCTTCACTTGACTTTAGTACATTATGTCCGTATTGCTCGTGGTTTATTTCGATCAGACTTGCTTTATTAGGCTTTAGCGAGCTCGGGCAATATTGTCAAATGACGGTAGATCATGCCGTCGTTTTCTTTCGCAATACTCGCTGTTTTATATATACTGAGAGTCACTAGAGCTCAGCAACGCACAATGCATCGCTTGGCAACCGTTAAATTCAAATCAGTTGTAATACATAATAGGAGGGACGCCCGAGTGCTCGGTGGTATGCTCTAACTAGGATGGATGCGTGTAGATGCCTCATTGTAACGTGGGGCACATGTAATAGCAGGGAGAGAAGAAGAAGAAGAAGTATGCATATCTTAACATAAGGAAGAGGGGGAGAGAGAGAGAGAGAGAGAAAAGAGGGAGGCAATACTCCATAAGGATAAGAACGGGGATCGCTCTGGGGCAATTGAAACGGCGTGACTCCGAATCAGAATGCAACGAAGAAGAATAAAACGAGCATTAAGAGAAAAAGCAAAGACCATGAAACGGGTATGAGAAAAAAAATGACCAAACGAGCGTTATATGTGTTAGACTGTGGACCACGAAGAATGAGGAAAGAGATATGTATGAGGAGACGCGTGGGCGAGGAGAGTCACGACTTGTGTACCGCGTAAGAGACGTGTATACTCGAAGAAGACAACTAAAAAAAACCTCTCTTCAACTTCGTTATACTTTGCTCTTCGTCTACAGACATAGCGGTGCATTTTGTAAAGATTCACATCACTGTGGCGCTTTGCATGATCTTGAGATATGAATTTCAGGAAACTCTTAACGTAACCTAGAAAAAGTTAACACTTTTTTTTTAGGTTTGATGAAATTTATAAATAAAACTATTAACTATTTCTATAGTCGATGAAGAAAAGAAATCACTTTTACGAAAGTAAATTGTTCTATTTTCGTTTTCACTTGTCGGATTGTTTTTTTTTTTTTCCACTTCGATTAAAACTTTTGCTTGAGATTCAATTTATTGTAAGGTTTTTTGAATCGTTGATGCAAATAATTGTTGATGATATTTCAAATTAAACGTGCCAATGACGACGATAGAATCTACGTAGAGTCCTGAGTTCACCGTTAATTCAACATCCACAGGATGAAACACACCGAGCCGCAAATCGAAGTAGCAGAGATACAACTTCGTTGTACCGGATAAAACGAACGGTCATTCTCTGCCGCAGCACCCACGCAATCGAGCATCATTATAGCATTGTACAAGTGGAATAATGTCATTACGGTCGATGTTACGTATCCTGCTGAGAGTTAAAGCTCGTAATCACCACTTACAGTGAATCAGTTTAGGTTCAATAGGCAATGAATTTAGAAACGTCATTCAAACTTAAAATCATTTAAAATAATTACAAGTAATCAGTGTTAACATACGCAGAGACTAAAATTAGATGGATATGTAATAAAAATATTTATCACAATTACAGAGTGACACATTTTCCTCCGCTATGTCGCACATTCCATTTTATTTTACATACTAGCACAGTCAAAATTTATAAATAAATATCTGTGAGTCTGAACGGAGCTGTGCTGCAAAAAGGGGCGGGATTCGATTACCCATGCCATTGTATGAAAGGTGCGATCGTTCAAAAAGAACTCGAAGCCCATGCATGTGTTCTCGACTCATATACTGATGAGTAATTATATATTGTGCTACACTTCAAACTTTAATGAATATATGAAATAAATAAATAAATTTCTTCAATGTTAGTCAAATTGTTAATCAAGTCGAATTGTGAAGTCAAAATTTAAAATTCAAAAGTAAGAGAACTGTACTATATTAAATGCCGTAATATTGACGATTTGGGAATTATTATATTTCTATATTTTATTATTATTTTAATATCGGTGTGTATTAATAAAAAGCATGTCATATTCGTTAAAAACGTATTTCTTGATTATTTTTCCGTGGTTCAGCAAAATGAACAATCTATTCATAAAATTGAGTACAATAATTGCGATGGTTTACTTTTACCATAATTACCTTATACAGCCTCTTCAGAATAAACGTAACTGCAATTGAAAAGTACAATTCCTTAATGAGATGTCGTATCGACTAAAAAGACTTCTCATGATCGTTAAATCAAAAGTTACTCATAGTTACTGAGTGGCCTTCTTTGGATAAAAACTACTTTATGAGCACGAACTTAATGCGCTCTTGATGCGCACATTTTGCGACCAATATGACACGACAATTATATTTCATCGACCGTCCTCAGCCATCTGCTATGTCTACTCGCGAATGGCTCTCATAACCACTCAATTTCAGTTGATTTACGCCAACAACAATTAGTTAGATACGCTGCCATAATACGTTTGAATTGTTTTATTTTTTAGAACTCGACTTTGTTATTCTTTCTTTATGTTTGTACATTGTATCATGCAAATTGCATTGAAACGTGACATGTGCCATTGATGACTTTGTACTACATTCGTATCTTGATGTTTCCGATGTCGGAAGAGGAAATAGGGAAACTTGGCAGCACTGAGGGGATTTTCCATTTGTATTTGATCACACCAGGCAGCGGATAAACAAGAACAAGAGTATACCAAGTATATGTGGAGCATTCAGAATCAAATATAAAAGATCGGTGGTGCACAATCTTTCGTGTCTTCGTCTGCGTTTTTTCTGAATTTTATTCTCTTTTCGCTGAATCAATACGAAAGAGGGATCTCGACTTTTATGATCGAAAAGTCTTGGGACGATCGGATCGATAAGAACAGAATCGAACATAAAATTAGGACGATTCGGGCAAAGGTAATGTTATTTCTCAAACTTTAAATTTCATTTTACACATTTTTTCTGACACTTTGTATAATGTATTTACATTCATGTAAAATATAACAAGTACCATTTTGAAATTGAGCCGCAGATTATATCCAAGTTTCCAAAAAGTAATCGTACAGTTCATTTTCGAACGTGACTGGCGAGACTACTGCAGTACTACGTCAAGGCAAGGAGTGTCGTAAAGATTCGATCCGCGTGGTCGATCAATAACAAGAACGAAATATTGAAATTTCGGAGTGACGGATCCCTGTCGTATGCAACCCTCATTTTATTATTATGAAATTTATTTACTTGAAGTAGTATGAGCTTCCAACAAGTGTGTTTGATCGACACTCTATACGTTCAACATACTCTTCGTTTGTCGTTAAGTATTCAAGTGCTCTTCAGGTAAAATATTGACATTACGGTTCCTATTTTCATTTCCACATCATCCTCATAGTTTGCTATAAGAATATATTCGTAAGATACTTCAAGGTTTAAGACAGTAGCACAAGATTAACATGTGCATGCTATAAAAAGCATGATGGACTCATGCGGTTGTTTTGAGCCTTGCTAAACACCGTTATTTTTAATACCTTACTTAGACACACTTGGGCTGTCATCCTGACGACTTTTATCGTTCAATAACGTTGTAATGAATGCATCCATTGAGGTTCAATTGTAGAATTACTTGAAATTGAAATGCCGGTGTCTGACCAATATGGGGGAGAAATTAGCAAAGCCAAAAAGTCGTTCCATTAAAAGTTATAAAGTTTACGAAAAGAAGTGTCCTGAAAAAAAATGAAAATGTATTTCTGCTGATGTTCTATTAAAACAGAGATTATGAGGTAAAGTGTATAATAACACCAAATAAACTTTACAATTTTGTACGTAATGACACAGGTAACGCCCAAAGGATAACGAAATAACTGTGGGACGTGCAGAAAAGGTTGATTCCTATCTTCATTTTGATTCCATAGTTAAATGTTGTGGCTTCATTTATTCATTTATTTATATTTTACTAAATATCAACCACATGAAATTCAAGGTGATGAAAACGTTTTACTGTTCAAGTACAATTAGTGGGTGATGTGGAAAAAAAAATTAGAGCAATCACAAAGTCAAATGAAAATGTATGGGGTGTTCGTCGGTGCTTTATAAAATGGAGGGTGGAAATTCAATTTGCGTTTTCAATTAAATCGTTTAATTAATAACACAGTAACTCATGGAATAACTATTCTCTCAACAGGTCGATATGCATAGGTGAGCGTAACGGTAAGTGCTAGAATTGCCGCATTCATGTAAACCAACTTCGTTATCGTCAGCAATGAAAAATGATTATTATTACATTTTTATTGCTCTCAGAATTGGGGTACCCTATTTATAATAATTGGCTATAACTCTCGTATTTGTTGAAGTATGAGCAGCCAACATTTTTTGTCATGTGTGCATTTACCCATTGAATTTTCTCTCGTATTACTGCGTATACCTAAGCGGTCTCAAAACTGTGAAAAATACTTTCTGTCGCTCAAGAAAAATCGTCACGTTGAAATTTTTTTTGTAAAACAAAGTTAGAAGATCAAATTATTCATGTGAACATTTTTTTCACGTTTAGGTTTGAATTTTGCATTAAGCAAATGATTTCCTGCAGCAAATCGTCAAAGTTGTTTCTTATTTTACGGCCATAAGGGTGACCTTAAAAGCATGACAATGGGAACGAACTTAAAACAAAAAATCAACCGTATTGTCATCGGAAAATTTTTCTTAATTTCAACCTTCGTTTACTTTTTTCGACTTGCTCCTTTTTTCACCGTATTGGCTCTTATTTATAACATTCTTGATTCATGTTCAAATGATGCGAAAGAAATCCTGTTGAAGATTTTCGTTTAGTCGAGAAATACCCCAATATACGGGGATTGAAAACGCGTCAGCAAATGTGTGCAACGCGTTAACAAAGTCGCGTCAGTCGTCCAACGATATTGTCAATCGAGAGTAATAGAGATAGATAGAAACAAAAAGAGAGAGAGAGAGGAAGAGAATCCCTTTCTCATCGTCATGATATGGACTATAGTGAAAGCGATTCACGTGCATCCTCAATGGCTCTGAAAGTGCTCACAGTACGGGGCGATTCACCCTCATATCACAGATAATATTATACACAGAGACTGCAATGTCACGTGTTCGAGTGCATGCAGCACCCTCAACAATCGATGCGGTGTGCTTTTTTCAAACGGAATAGCAGGCGCAGCAAAAAGCGATCAAATGTATCCATTACCCGGTTTTATTTAGTGGCTATACGTGTTCTCTCGAACGAATGGGGAATTTGTATTGACTTTTATTGCATGCTCTATTTTCTATTTCGTTACGTGACAATTTTTACGCTATTTTTCAAAATAAAAATAGCAACTGGAGCCTCTAGATACATATTGGATTTTATAAAATCGTCAAAATCCTTTAAGTACATTGAAACAAGAGTTTAGTCGCAGTTAAATGATTTCACGAAATACATTCGTTCATTCCGATATTCAGTTGAAAATTTTATATTTTTCTAAATCATATGTATTTTGCTCTGTTCCGATAAATCCACGACATAAAAATTCGTACGGTTGATTGGAAATATGTATTTTTCCAGTTTCATCAAATTGATGATTCATACAACAAGAGGCCTTGGTAAATTCAAATAAAGTCTTTTGTCAGTGTGTGAAACCAAATTTAGTTTCGATAGGAGTTAAATCCATTCGTTCGTAATAAAATTTCCCCTATGAATATATTTATCTACCACGTATCTTTGCTTTTTCCCTATATATCACTTCGGCTGCAGTATTCCGACAATTTTATGTTTTATTCGTTTTATCAAGTATGTGTGGAAGCAAACAAAATGCATTCGAGAGAAAAAGGCTATTAATCGTTTTACTACAAATACGCCGAAGAAAAAATAAAAATGAAGAAGGAGAAGAGGTGAAAAAAAAATGAGTGTGAAAAATAGAAGAGAGTTCGATTGCCGATGCTCCGTGCAAGTTCGACGTTTGAGTGCAATCAATTCACATTCAGTGAGCAAAGCCACGTATACGTGGAGGCTACAAGAGAGGACCTGAAGCTTCGATCGAAGAGCCCCTAGTTTGGATGTTCAGCCAAAAAAAACAGAAGCGAACAAAAAGTGAACGTCAAACTCTTTGTATGCTGACAAATGATTTTGCGTCAGTTGGCGAAAAAAAATACGCGATTCAACTCTTTCGACATTCGGCCGTTTACGCGTATTTTCCTCATTCTGCGTGCGCTGTTATTCTTATTTATTTGTAAAAGATAGAGCCTCGAGTCAAACAATGCTCGAAATTACTTTCCACCGAGCTTCCGCATTTCGAGTTACATCAGCTCAAAGTTTGTCATGTATGTGCGTATGTGAAGATATTTGAGTCCAACCAAACGTGTGCTCGATGCCAAGTGGTAACGGGAAATACATTCACCCTGTATTTTATGCAGATTAGTATAATAAAATGCTAAGAAAAAAAAAATCATCTTCAATATTTTCTTATGTTTGCTGAAATTATTGTGACAATCAATTGTGTTGTTATCAAAAATGCAGGCCTTTGAAGTTATCCAGACATCAAAAAGGAGAGGAAAGATGCTTTAAAGACGTCCTTCTGATAACAAAGTGTCTTAAGGAGTTTGTTCTGATGACTTCCTCTTCCGTTTGCTGCCTGCGTATATTGCAAGTACAGTTCAAAAGTATTTTTGTTATTGAGGCTTTAAATCACTCACAGATTTTTAAAAGATCGTTTGTTTTCAGTTAAACTGGCTATTTATAGTTGTAATAATAAATAAATGACAAATGAAAAAAAATGAAAAGTGAAAAATTCGTATTATTGTAGAGCCTGGAGATGTACTCAACCGGACAGAGGTAAATTTGAACAATTAATCTTACACAGCACAGACAAATTATGGGTGAGTGAGAGCGATTGGAGAAACCATTCACTCGTTGGTAACCTCATCGTACGAGAGCAAATAATGCAGTTCCGAGCTTTTCGGGCTTCATCCTCCGTTTCGTACTCCTTCACTCTCGTTTTAGTTTCGATTCTTCTTTTTCTCATTCTTTCTTAGTTTCTCTCAAGAGCTTTACACCATTTCTTCGTTCCGCATTCATTTCATGCAAGAAAAGGTATAAGAGGTGATGGAAGGAGAGAAGAGGAATGAAGGAAAGCTAGTGACGCATTTCTTATTTGTGTGGTTTCCGTGAACTCTAGAATAAAGAATATATCTCCAGCCGATAGAGACGAATCGAGCTCGATGAGTGAGAGAGGGACGGAGATAGAGAAAAATGCCCACACACATAGATAGTTTGGCGCTTTTCCATCTACTTGCGAGAGGAACCAATGTCTCACTTCCGATGGCTGGCGAAATTGAGAATGAGAAAGATAAAGAGAAAAAAAACAGAGCCACAGTGAGTAAGAGAAAAAGTAAGCTTCTGGGACGAAAGAGGAAAAAGGAATACAACTTATTTTCTCTTTTTCCATTTCTTCGCTCGTTCCCTCTGTAAATAAATCTGTATTTGCTTGTGTGATTAAATTATTCACCTTTTACGACATTTGTATTATGTTTCAGTTTTCCTTAAGGGTCACCACGGCACTAAGAAAACAAATTTTAAAAATTTGTCTCCTTCTTACTCCCTCTTTTGCAAACAATCTTACCATCGATTTAAGACATACGAGAGCTGCATTTCGTCCAGCAAAGTTATTACGGATCATGCGTTCAGCGAGTAGAGTTTCGACTGATAAGAGTAATTCATCATTGGTACAAGAAGCTTTTGACTTCGCACCTGTTACTAGTGAGGATGTACCTTCCCTAATTGCGTAGTCTACTTCGATTTCTTATTCTTCTGGTCCCGACGAAATTTTACTCCTTGCGATTCACACTGCTATTCCAATAGTAAAGTCTATATTCTGATGAATAAACGATATTCCGATTAATCGTGATGAGATATTTCCCATCTTCCAAGAGCTGTGTCCACATTAATAACTGTTTTGGAACTCAAATTCACGACTATCGTCTTTCGGTTATAGACTGTTTTGTTAAGTTATGAGAATTATCGGAAATCTTCGAGAAAAAAAACAACTTTAATTAATCGAGTAGAAGAGCATTGTAATGCTCATTCTGTGTTCGATCAGCGCTAATCAAAAAGGTGTAAAACAGAGTTTGTAAGCAATCCGCTCTAGTACGCATATGTCACAACGTTGGACTTGCCATGATCAAGCGGGAAATCACTGCGTGCTCTTGTCTAATTCCAATTCATTAAAGTCTTTAATACAGTTTTATTGTTTCCTGTACTGTACTACCACTCGTACTCATTGTCCCACGTACGCTATTTTTTTCCTCACCTAGCTTCGTAAATAGAGAAAAACAAGATGCAAAAAAGTGTGGAAAGCTGAGAATTATATAGAAAAAGAGAGGAGTGACGGAGTAATATAAATGTACCGTCGTACCTCTTGAAATAGGAAAAAAAGAACGATGGAAAAGGAGGGTCCATGGCAAAATTGGAAATCTCCGTTCTCTTAATATCCCGGCTTTGCTAGGCACTGCGCGATCGCTTCCGTCTCGATGGAAAACCCGACTGCCAGAGACAGACGAACGTAAAAAACAAGGGACGAAAAAGTCCTCTCACAAACACGGTTTTCGCTGCATCGTTCTCTGGAAAAATACGCTCCGAGTGGCAAGCAGTGTGCAACTGCCTGCTGGCTTACGCTCGAGCGCTTCGTTAAATTGTAGCGTTTAGCGTCCATTAGTCCACCGTGGAGTCCAATAAATTCAAAGTGGTGCAGCGATACCCAACTCTTGCGCCCTCGTGAGACTTTTCTGTCTATGTATAGTCGACGATACGGAAGTCTCGAGAAAAAAAATAACACCTATAAACTATTTGAAACGAAATATATCCAACAGTCAACCATAATCGGGTAAAAAGTCTCGATATTTATGCGAAGGCGAAGGTTTCTCTAAATTGGTGTGGACATTTCGTCTCAATGAATCGAATTCGTTTGTTCGTGATCAATATTGCGCAATGGTCGAAATTCATCAGAAGGAGGAAATCTGAACAAAGGTCTCAAAACATAGTTCTATAAACACGAGAGTTTTTGGGACTCAAATATATTCTTTGTGTGGTTCCAAAAGCGGTCGAGGAAAATTTTATTTATTTATTTTCAATTAATTGGATAAATTTATAATGTTATTAAAAAATTCAAACATTCAATGATCATTAACATTTTTTAAATATGAAGAAACCCTTATAAAAGGGGTTACAATTGTAAGATGACGAAGTTTAATCTCGATGATTGAGTATCATTTTGATACTCCGTTTTGCTGGTAATCGATTTTTAATTTTTTTTTGTAACCTGAATTAATCATGTTAATAGATGAAAATAGATTGTTACTTCAATTTAGCAGCGGAGTCGAATGAAAAGAATTCAGAAAAAAAAACCGAGGGGAAATGCTCGAAGGTTTCTGTTAGTATATAGTTTTCGAAAAACACGAGAGAAAAAGGCGATGAAGGAGAATTGTACATGGTCGAAAGGGAAACGATTCGCCGTCAGTTCGCCCGAATGATTCAAATTAGATGCATACGTCTATAGAGTTATGTGGGAAAGCTTGAGAGCATTGTTTATATTGCACTAGAGCGTATATAACATTGAGTGCTGACGAAGGCCTGAGCTCGAGAACAAAAAAGAGGATGAAAACGCATCGTGTACATACGCGGACGAGAGGAAGGGAGACGAGGATGATTTTGGTACACGTGCAGCTGCTGGAGGAATGGTCAAGCTGGCGAACTGACTGGGTCAATGGGTCCCCGTTGAGGTACAACACATGGTCAATCGCGTCGAGGACGAACAGAATGTCGTTTGCCGTAACACGGTAAACCCTTTATGTCTCGATCTATACCCTGATTCGACCTACTCGCTGCGAACCGTTCCATGTTTGACTTCAGGTCCTACTCTGACTCTTCGAATACTCTGCCCAATTCACTTGCCTACTCTCCACCGTTGTCCGTGGTACTCCTGAATTCATTCGAAGTAATCCTTTAGATAGACAAGTCAAGTGATCAACGTCGTTTACGTGAAACGTGTGTTTCAACAACGACAAAAAACCGATTATGAATCAGCGAGAGAAGTCAGCAAAATATTTGACGTCTTTTGGAACATGCTTTACTTTTAAATCAATTTCGAAAGATTCCCTGCAACAAGATGTATACATTTGAAGAAATCTTATTTTATTTAAAGTAACAAATTTATTATTGATATTATTATTACAATATTCTCTCTCAGTCGATGGAAGCAACACTTTTCTTTTCTCCAATCTACTTGTCACTTTAAATGAAAGCTTCGTTCAGAGTCCTTGAATTGAATAAGACTTTTTTCTTGAATTGAATAAGAATTGAATAAGAAGTTCATTGCCGAATCTCTTAAGTGAGAGTCCCCGAGATTGTACTGTATTGGGACTGTGAACGGATTAAACACAAATTCGATCGCCTGAGAATGTTCTGTAAATCAGTCAATGAGGTTTTACGAAATGCACAATCCAAGGAATTCAGCCTTGCATTTTTAGAAGCTTAAATTAAGTACCAGGGAGTTCGGCAAACCGAGCAAACCCATTCCACGATATTTGCATCTTAGAATGAAGGAAATTATAATACGATGTAGCCGCCCGTGTGAGGGGTGAGATCCAATTATAACATCAATACTACTGGATCAATTAGCGTCAGATTCTCGTGGCGCAAAGAGAAAAAAAAAGAGAGCAGCAGAGAGGATTGAGAGGCCGTTGCGACGACGGTATTCGAGGCCAGCATCGTTGCCAAGATTAATTGCCCTCTGTCTGTTCTATATAGGGTTGAATGTACCAGCACTCGCTACTGATGCTCTCGTTTCTGTAGCAATTTTCCCCCATGGCGTGTAATCCACCAGTCTATTCCAGCAACTTGCATGGTTCCCTTCTTTCCACATTGTCTCGTATACATATATATTTATATATATAAATGCTTTCCAGCATCCCAGTCAACGGGTCAGAATGCGGACTCGACATTACCCAGTTCTTTGGACACGGGCCAGCTAAACATTCACTAATATGTTAGGCTTTCTCCGTTGAATCTGCTCACCTCAATTCGTCATAATTTTCCATTTATTTTTAGAGTCGTTAGAATTTGCATCGTTCAAGGGAACAGAAAATTGTTATTTTTATAATAGACTCAATTTTCTCGGTTCGAAAAAAGTTTATATTCTCGTCGTAGTTTTGTTGACGGTATCAACAAATTAATACTGTGCGATAAAAAAATAATAAAAAAAATTAACAAAAAAATAAAACATAATATATATTCACTAAACAACACTATAGTGTTGTTTTGTGAATTTATTTGGTGTTAATATTTTATATCAACATTTGCAAAAACTTAGACAAAAATTATATTTCCCATTGGTTGCACTTCTAAGTATAAACTAACTACTGATTACTTACGTCCACATTATTTTGGAATATTTTTAAATAGATGTCTTAACAGAACGACCGAGCGTGATCAGATAAAATGGAACAGATCCGTGGCTCTTGCTGCGACACGCGCGAAACCCACGCGTATCCGGTACGTTTAATACATATCTATACGAAAAAACACCTCGAATAAGAAACATATACAGCGATAAGAAGAGTAAAAATTAAATTCTACGAGAAACTTGTATCTTCGAAAGAGATTCTTAGTATTTTATTTCATTTTGAGTTGCAAACAGCAATTCTCCACCTTAACATTTTTTGCTTTCACTGTACTGGTCTGTTGCGGGATTATATGCACGAAAGTTTGAATCTTATATCGTGTAAATAGATTAAGCTCGTGTACACCTGGGTATTTAGTTACCTGTAGTTGAGGCAGTTTGCACAAATACAACGATGTAATGAAAAACTTGAATGCCCAAACTTTAACTAAAAAGCTGCTGGTGGAATAATTCATTCGAGTATTGATAAACATTATCATGAATGAAAATCCGTTGAAATATTTAGTTTGTTTCGGCGAGAAGGTTCTGATGATTTTTACTAAAAATTTAGCATTTTTTTATCTCTTTGGAAATGAGGTTAAAGTAATGAGGTTAAAGTAACGAGGTTTTGGAAATCTAAAAAACATATGAATAAAAAACAATTATATTTTTTTTCATGTTCCTGCGTGTTGCTTATCCCTATCGTATTTGTTTATCGTATTGTATTTGTACGAGGCCTACGGGAAACTACAGAAAAGCCAGCCCATACAGGCGATTATATTTGCACTGAGTAACAGTTGGTTAGCATCATCGGGATGTCAAAAAAGATGCCTCCCCATCAGCAACCGTTGGATAAACCGATGCCTAAATAAACGGTCGCTAGCCAAATATGCTTCGCCCGAGGCTGTTCAACTTATTGGTCGTTCATTGACGAAGTCACATATGAAACGCACGTCCATCGCTGTGGTAAATGCTTTTTTTTATTATTATTTCAGACGTTTCGTAGAAGTAGTAGTAATTCTTTATCCAATATGCTGTGTTACGTAATGATAGACACGTTAATACATATGCACCGATTATATCTGAAAATACCACAAGTTTCGTTCCTAGCGCAATGAGTAAAGAAAGCTCTGGCAAAAATCTTCGGGTACTTCGAAGCCCTGCGGCACTGGATGGCAAAGAAAACGACAGTGGGGTCGCTCTTATCTCGCGACCACGAAATTCGCGAAGGCGACGCCAGGAAAAAGACGAACAGTCAGTATAAGAATGGAAAAAATAAATAGGAGAGAAAGAAAGCAAGAGAGAGAGAGAATAGATTCACCTCGACGTCGAGCGTTCTCACATCTCCCTTATTCGTGTCCGCTTTCCAGAGCCGGAGCAGTTCACTTTATAATAATATCTACCTTCTCGGGAAATGAAATTGCTTGTGACGTAACTTCAAGATGATTTATCGAATGAAGGTTTTGTGTAGGTGCCCGAATCTCCTTTCTCATTTTCTTCGTTTCCTCGATTTTGCTTTCCACTCCCCGGGGATTTTATTTTTCCACCCTTCTCTCTCTCTCTCTCTCTCTTCTTCTCTTCCTCTCTTGCCTTCTATTTCCATGGTTCATCTCGAAGAGAACCTTTCAACAGTGTCAGTATAATGGCAGACATATTTGCAATACTTGCTCGTGATTGCAGGAAAATTTTTGGTCGAAAATGCCGTTTTATTTCGTTTATATTTTGAAATAAAATAATTTAGTTTTTGAAAACCATTAATCACTTTTTTGCAAGGAATGAATGAAATTCCAATAATTTGAAAGCAAATAATGTTAAGTATACTGAATTGAGAAATTGCAATTACTCAATTCACTGAGTCATCGCTTGCGCGGTTTCCAAAGACACTTCATTCGTCAGATGATGAACGCTGACTTGAAATTTTGGAACGTCTGATTCGGTAACAGAATATATATATACAATCCAGGTCGTATATATACAATAATCAGAGTGCATGGCCGTCTGGACATTTCGTGAAAACATATTGGATACTCAAAATGTGAGACGTATAACTACCTGTTTCTCGTACGTTATATTCCCGTTATCGTCTTGGTCTTCGAACACTGGATCAATGTTTTATGGCTACCCATTGCATCAGGTTCGCTCGCTCGACCTAGCCCCGTTTCCAATCGATAAAAACTCATCTTGCTTCTTATTTATGTCTCACTGATGAACAACTCCATTTTTAGCTTGTGCTTCTTGAGAAAGAATTTCCTCGACCCAGTTTCATCAACCAATGTATCTATCGTTTGAGATTTTTTTTTAACGTATGGTATACATACCCGGAGTCAAAAATATGTAATTTTCGTATATTCAATAAAAATAATTTTGATTCGTTTTGTTTACGTCTAGTTGTCAAGTAATCAATTTTCCAAGTTCCATTTTATAGACGATGATTCATGAAACTTCAAATTTGAAAGACATAAAATCATCAGAACTTTACAGTTTTTTGGTAAAGATTAAGATTTTAACGAGTATGATTATTGTAATGCTGTTGAAAATAAAATAAACGCAGGAACGTAGATGGTGTACAGAAAACCATTTTCATTTCCATTGTTTATTTTTCATTCATCAAACCGCCCTAGTCGTTATCACGACTTTCCATACTTTTCGTTTTTTTGGTTTGTAGTATATAGATGTTTTGTTTTTTACCACGCAAAAAATTGCATTGCTGGTTATATAATACAAAGGAATAAATTATCTACGGCTGCCCTAAAACATTAATTATTTTTGTCATTTTTGTTTGAAGTGGGTATTCTTGGCTGTAAAAGATAAATACGTTTGTTTGAGTATATACTCTCAGTAATGAGAATGATGATATCAACTGTGGCATTATTCCGCATGGCTCAGTATTTCCATTATTGTTCTCTTGGGGAGGGACAAATATGGACGACGCGCTGGATGCTGCAATCCACACGTGTAACTGGCGGGCATGTTACGATTGTGTGATCACAGAATCCAAAGCGGACATTTCATTCTTTATTACTTATGAAGTTGATCAATAATTTTCAGGGTGAAATTTGAAATCCAGCATATTTATATAACCACTGAGAGGATTTGCAGAATTTACATTCATATTTAAATCGTATTTACAAACATTCATACGTCCTCAACACTTTTCGGAGGGTAAATAATTTATGAGCTTCACAAAACATTAAAACGTATACATTACGGATGATGAGAAAAATCCGGATAGCAGATTAGCACGTAGAAAAAAAAACTATTTAACAAGGTACTTTCATTATCTTATTGATTGAACGAATTTGAATTTCCTACCATTTTTTTTTAATTTGCTAAACGATTTGATCTTAATAATATTTCATTTTATTATTTCCAGCAAAATAGTCAGATTTTTTATAAAATACTCCTTTTCATTTCAGTTATATTTAGAGAACTCTATGATCCTACTTTACAAATATAAATTACCGATTATTACGAATAATATTTTTGAATATAGATATCAAAATGTTGACAGATGGATTTAGACCAGAACCCAATTGAATTTCGGATACATTACTGTTTTTCTGTTGAAACTTCTATTGTTTGTCGTGGATCGAGGTCAATTTTTGTTGAGCAATAAATCATTAATATCCTCGAAACGTTCACGCTCTTGGAGCTTTCTCATGCGTGTGCTGGTTCCATGTTGATGCTTTACAACAATTGTCGAGGGCATTGAAAAATAACGACAATCACCGACCATGTTTAATCATTGTAGAGAGGAGAGTATGTGTATATAAATATATACATTGTAGAACGGGGATGAGGAGGGACAGCAGAGACTGGACTGTGTGCTCCGTTACCGCGGTAGGCTTTAAACACGTCCATTTATCACGCGAAATATGCACCTGATTTAATTCGAAACGCGGGGCATAGATCACCCTACTAATTCCGGCCTCGGGCACAGTGAGCACGTACAAATCACGCAACTCGTGTTCGCTCTTGGTCGGGGTGGCTGTTGCCATTGTTGCTGTTCTCGAATGCTTGAGTGGTAAATAATTTTGCCTCTTCATCGGCCTATCATTGTTAATGGGAAACATATTTTTTGTTTTATTCTATATTATCAACGCCAATGTTGCTCGAAATGTTTCAAAACGATGAATATCTTTTAATTCTTCGAGTGCTTCTGAGCGATTAAATGTATACAGTATTTTCTCCGGACGAAGCACTTGGCGAGTTCAGTAATGTTCCTATTTCTATTCAAGGATTGAAAATGTTATCAGTGTGACCGAACAATGAATGAGGTGCACTTGAACTTCCCATACGTTGAACTACCCCCTTGATCGTTGTTATTACTATCGTAGAAAGTTAAAAATTATTAATTACTTTACAATTTTTTATGTATTAAATAGAAAGAAAAAAAATAGATATTCAATGGAGACAGAACTCAAGAGTTTCGTCTGTCGCATGGCAGGGTTTTGCGACGATTCCGAATAAAATATGAAACGGTACACAAGACGGACCGCTGAGAGCTCTCTTCGACTTCCGTCGTTCTTCGTCGAGGCAAAGAAACGCTTCCGTGAGAAGAAAAAACCACTTCTTCGTTTTTCATAACAGGATGACGAAAAAAAATTTCGCCAACGGCTCAAGAAACAGTCCGTACACTCGAATTACCCTTTCAAGTGCTGAGTATATATACAAGAGTCTCTCCTTTGAATCACGATAAAATTTCAATGCTGCACAAAGAGAACGAAAGGTGATTTTTACTTTTTCGATTTAGTGAGTTCGCTTGGTGACGCTTGTCCCGATTTTCCGTGAAATTTTCCGCCAAGACAAACAGTTATTGATGATTTTCACATTAAATTTCTCATTTTTTTAAAGTGGATGTTTTCCTTTAAAACGAAAATATTTATTTTATACAGAGGAAGTAACAATTCTTGGCATCGTGAATATCTCGGATCTTATCAAAGCCAGAAAGGATACTAATGGCGAAAGTAGTGCGACTTAAGAATAACCGTTTATCGATATGAATTGTATTTTCAGATTGAGACTTGATGTTCAAATATTTCCAAATTATTATCGAATTTTCGGATTCAAGTACAGTGTACATATAAAGAAGATTGAAATATGCTGAGAATCGTGATTTTCATCTTGATAAACAAACCCCTTTTATTAATGGGTCCTGAACTAGGTTAAAACTTCTCTATAACGATAGGAAAATGAGTATACTCAGCCCATCCATTTAGATTATGTATGGTTGATACTTCAAGAAAAATAAGAGTAACACGTTATTCTCCTTTCACCAGAGAATAAGACGAATAAACTTTTTGCCTGCTCGAAATATCAAGCGTGCGGTCCAAGAAAAACGTGTATTTACTTTTTATTTATCTCTCTCACATCCACGTAATACATTAAGCGGCTTAATTATTGGTTCTTAAATCTTCTCAGCAATACTTAAGGCCACGAGTCAAGTCCCGAGAGCGAGAGAGATAGCTGCAAATTTTACTCTCGGAAATTTGAGCGGTGTTTGAGCCTTAAAATTTTTAACCTTTTTTTAAATTTGAGCCTTAAAATTGCTTGGATCAAGGTCTTATCCTATCTAGGGTTTATTGAAAAAAAAATGTTCAAGTGAAAAGTTCTTTCCGGTTGTAACTATAGGTCGAACTATAAACCGAGCTAAATTTAAAAAAAATCGATAAGTATATGCACAAATTTTAACAGCAAAGTGTGGGACAGATGATGCGGGTTCGTACGGTCTTTGTTTAAAAGTTAAAATGAGTTAACTACCCCATTTTTTCGAAAATATAAGAAAATAAAAAGGGATAGAAAACCTGGTCTAAGTAATGCTTGAAATCGTTAGCTCTCGTACGTGACCAACATAATTATCGCCACTATACAAGGTAAAGAACGGATTATTCTTTGAAAGTAATACGATAGCAGTCTACGATAAGATACGATAGCAGCTTTTTATTAAGTTTTGCGGAAAAATTCTGATAATTCATTAAAAAGGCATTCTGATCAATTAGAACATATCTGCAAAACCGAGTGCAAAACGTTGAAAAATTTTTGAACAAAAATATTTCTCAATCACTGTCATTCAGGATTCAAGTTGATCGGTTGTTACAATCAATAATTATCTTATGTAATCATTGAAGGAAGACACCGTGGAACAATGTGTGATAATAGTTTTTTGAAGAACTAATGATTTAACGAAATATTAGTCCAATTACGTTGACTTGTTCACTAACGAAAATATTGTTTTATTTTTTATTCTTTTGTATTCAAACAGGTTTTGACGTTGAAAAACCCGGAATTCCAATTCTATTTTCATCAACAGAGCTTTTAATCTTTATAAAAAGGAAGATAGAGATTTGCTTTCAGATGTAAGTTAACGAAAATTGAAAGAATCCATTTCTTTGCCTCTTTCGGTGTCCTGAATATACCTCCTAGCTTCTAGGATATTGGTAGTCGAGAGTGATAGAGAGAAACGACCGATCGATTAAGAGGGAGAAAGATCGGGAGACTTTTCGCACGATAGGGCTCTGCTATAGGTGCAGCCCGACCTAATCAAACTTCGCGAACTGTGAGGAAATCCGGCAATAATCCACCGGCGAGTACCACGAGAAGGGGCCAACTTTGATCTAATAGCCCGGCTGGCAAACTTCGAAACTTCCGATATCTTTACTTTGCTCTTCGATTTCGATTCTCCATTTGTAGCATATACATACACACATCAATTTATATCCGTTACCATATTACAGTTTAATATGTTTCCAAAACATAATAGTTCCACATTCGCACCGATACACTGTAGAGCTTTTATTACTAACCAAATCGAAATACTCTTCACCGATCAAATGATTGGAAATGAACGAAGATGTTAGCAAAATGTACGTCGACGCGATATATTGAAACAGAATTCTCATTCAAAAAGCTTGTAATCGGTAGGTTTTCTGCATGTTTCGTTATTTTTATTTCTTAATGACTGGTAAACCGGAATGTTCACGATGTTATGACCTGTCAATTCATGTGACATGAATGATTCGCCATTCAATTTCATTTTTGTTCAATTTGAAAACGAAATTTCGGGTTGTTAAACTTTCCAGATGGGCACTACGACACAAATATCGAAAAAAAGGTTTCGGAACCTTTAGAAAAGACATTCATTAAGACACATTTTACATAGTTATTTCTTTTATCGAAGACTAATTTCTCTCGCAATCTTAACGAAAAAAATTATTAATGTTTTGTTGTACGGGCGTGTTGTGTAAATGGATTGTAACTAACACGTGTGTATGCGTGTATTAAATACGGCGTTCGAAAGTTACACAGCTGCATGGAAGCATCCTGCTGGGTCTGTTGCGATGATGTTGTACGTTAATGCGTAACAAGCACGTGTCCTACTTCAAGAGCAGGCGAACGACAGCATCAGGCTGTACACACTAGCGCGTCCCTGGCTATACAAGAACAACGCAGCCGACACGAGTACAAAGCATATATCCAACACACACACACATTACTAAAAGATGTGGGGAATTGCCGAGTTACTTGCATAAATATTTCACACGGGCTGAACGCGTTATCCGCAAAAGGGAGATTGAAAACGTAGGGATCGGCTAACCAACGGACCACTTTGGCTTTTTCTGATTCTGCAACTTTTAGGTTATACAATTGGCCGAGTGTAATTCACGAGAATACAGCAATTTCGAACTCAGCCAGTGGTGTAAGCGGTAATTGGAAGAGTTTATACTCATTCCGTATGCCTTTGAAATTTTTTGGGTGAATCATAATCCATGAAACACGGGGTCAGATATTTTTATGGGAAGGGTTATGAGTAATCACGAGGTTGTGAAATACCCATGAAATAAATTCCTAAAGTCCGGAATATGATTAGAGAGCGAATAGGACGATTACACCCTAGACATTTAAAGCGATAAACGAGTCAAGATTTACAGATTCCCGAACGAAAATGGAGATAAATATTTCGAGAATATTTTCTCATTTGATCAATGTTTTCATTGATTACACGTAACATTCTGCTTTAGTGTAACTGCTTGCGAGGTTATATGGAAAGGTTCATCAATTCTCGTGCATGTGTGGCTCTCCCTAAACTTTGTTCTCCATTGTCCGCGAACGCCACCGTGGTGTTTTCCTGTCCTCATACACGTGAAGCTCCGTTCCAAGCTGTATAACGAATCAGCACGCCTCAATCATCTGTCCCAGCGGACGCTTGTTCATCCGGCCAATGTTATCTCTCGTTAAAGAGAATCGAGCGAAAGAGCGGAATAAGGGAAAATTACGGGGAAGTGGATGAGAAGCCTTGTCTAGCTTTAATTATGGTTGGAACCATTTTCCGGGTCGTTGGGACAGCTCGTTTGGTATGGAGTGCTTCTTCAGAGGAAGAAAAAGAGAAGAATAGAGAAAAGACTTCTCGATGGAATTACCTGAGGGTTAACTTTTTATTCGATGACCTGATGTGGTACATGCAGAGATCTAGCAACAATGTCCGAAAGCTTCGTATACCAACCAGGCAGAAAATGTGGGGCATTGTATTATCATGCCAGTACAGAACAGATTTAATCAAACAACAACGTTGGTTGGATCAAGAAAACGGGTTCCGGACACCACTCTGCGGTGTACTTCCTTTATCGTTGCTCCTCACCGTTTCATTTCCTTCCCTACCACCATTTGAACTTCACATTTGAGTATCGTAGTGTGCCACACGCTTAAACACCAAGTGTAGGAGAATCCGGAGATAGTGGCAGAGAAATGGACAAAGGTGTTTTCTTTGCTACAATACATGGGTGCGCGCGGCAAATAACAAGGCAGTGTTTGTTGCGAGACTAATTGCCAAGGAGCTTTTGATGAAACGAAACCGCCGTTCAACGTCCTCGTTGAAAAACATCAACGAGCGTCACTAACACTGATTGGAAGCTCTTATTATACGTCGGAGCTTAGAGTTTTTGTCCGTCAGTACTGAGACACTTTGCGATGAATCTCAATTCAGGTTTACAACGGAACAAACTCTTTCGACTGAAAAAATAATCACTCTTTCAAATTGTTTTACAGAATAATAATTATAAGAAATTAAAAAAAAGGTTAACCGTATGGAACTAGAATTTAAATGCTTTCACTTGAATTTGCATATCCCCGATGAGCTTTTTTCTGCTTCAATAAAATTTGTTTATAAATGATGAATATTCAATCAGATGGATGAATAATCTAACGACTTTTGTTGAACGAGCATATTCATATGTAAATTAAACGATATCTCGATAAACAAGTGTTTAAACATTTGATGCAAAAGAGCAGAGATAAAAATGCGGCACACCAACCACGGACAAGTTGCGTTAATGGCAGTTGCTTATAACAGTATATCCGCGTGCTCCATATCGTTTTCACATAAATGCATGCGCACAATGCATCGTTACGTGTTGGCTGCCGTTTGACTCGAATGGAAAGAGATGGAAACTGAGGCAACCCGGTAACGCCCTGATGTAGAGCACGGCCCCGTGATCCGCTAGACAATCGCCGGAAGCTTTACTCTCGTTGTGATGCCAGACCGGAAGGTCACCGATTGATGCATTTTACTCCAAATAGCTGCTGTGAGTATATTATCCTTCGCTGGGATTAAACTAGTTTTCTTCGCAATTAAATGAATGAACGCGATAAGCTAGTTTTTTGTACATTCTCAAACCAAATTCCCGGGCTTCCGTTTTCAACAATGATACCGATTGAATAGCATTTTTCCATCATGTCACGAACGAAACCTGTTCCATTTAACCTTTTGTCTACACCGAACAACAACACCTATAGCCGGCCGCTTACCAAAAGTATATTTCAATTGAAGGTGAATGACAATTTGGAAAAAAAAGATGACAGCAGATTGGAAAGGTTTAAAAGATATCTGAGTTGTTATTTCGATGTATGAACAAAAGTACCAACTCAGACTAAGAGGGTTCAGTCGTGAAAGAAAACAGCAGGGGGATATACGTTCAAGCTTAAAAATGAAATATTCGAGACAGTTTAAGGGGCTTCAAGCTTAAAGCGAAAGATAGAAGGGAGACTTACAAAAATGCATAGAAAAGATACGCAAGAAAGGACAGGCGGATGAGAGCAAAAAAGTAAGAGAAGGTACACTCTTGTGTCAGAAAGAATTAGATCCACGCCTGGCGCAAAACGGCCTTCACTAGTAAAGCGATCTTATAAATTGTACGAGACATCCAATTAGGATGGTAAATCGTAAACTGGATAGTTGGACGTCCGGTGGGGCCGCGACCTGGATATACTCCATGACTCCATGTAGCTATATTACATGGATTGTACATACACATACACATTCGCATATACGCGACTCCCCCACGGGGCACCATTATCTCCACTCTCCCATAAATATACATTAATACATCAGTCCTTTTCCTTCCACGGACTCTGTTATTTCACCTGCGCAAATGGAAAGATTATCCATCCATAAAATCCACTGTACAATATTGTAATACGAGTTTTTAAATATAATAACTGTAGTGATAAACGCCGTAAGAATTTCAATATTTACCGAACAGTGTAATGCGATATCGGGTCTGTGAATTAGTTACAGCAAATTATTCTCAAATATTACACTTTTCTACTTTTGAACTTCATAAAAACACGAATTTCTCTTTTCTACCGCGTAATTCAATGAAATAAGGACAATTTTATCGGAAAAATTTCAATTTCCTACAATTTCAGTGTTTTTTTTTTTACTATGAGGAAGTAAAATATATACCAGGAACGAAAACACAATTAAAAATATCTCATGTATTCCTGAACAAATGTAAGGTCCTATTGGACATATTTGCCGACACGTATTAATCAATAAGCGGCATAAGGTGACCACGCAAATACGTCCGATTACTTTGAGCTCCTAATTGGCAAGTCAGAATATATCAAGTATCGTTATTACTATATTTTTAGAGAGGGCGTTGATCAGCAAGTGCCTCGATCGTCAAGCCCGCTTTACGATTACCGGATGTTAAACAACGTCCGTGTAATTTCTGTAAGGTTATTCAGTCAGTGAAATAAAACATATGAACGCAAACGATATATTAAGGTTTTGCTGTAATGTGAAAAGTTTAAAGCTTTCGCAATAACTGTAATTAGTCTGGGCGCTGTTATTTTTTTTTTTTTTTTTCCAATGTATAGAGCTTAGTAAAAATAAAAACGTCGAACGAAGAGAAAGATCATATATAAATGGATGATAAATTACTCGGGAATTATAGAGCTATTCGTTGTGAGTTCATCATTCATATAATAATGTGTAACCTCTACCAGGTGCTAAGTGGATTAAGGAGAACGGAAATAGTTTTACTTCCGTTAGACTGCAATTAAGTTATCCTCTTGTTGGCACATATAAGCATAGACTTACACATCATATGCAATTTAATGATGTTGTTTGGTCATCTCTGTAAATATCTATATTCAAAGGGCAGACTTTGACATTTAACGGAGAAATTATTTATTCAAAAATCAGATCTTGAAGTTCATTGTGATTTACATGATCCTATGTTTTTGTATATAACGACAATCGACCAAGTGTTAAACCAGCATTATGGATGGTTTCATGATAATTTTCATAAGTTTCATTTCGAAGCTCTTCTTAATTATTAAATTCGTTCAAATCAATTTATTTATCGCCTGTAACCTACACACGCAGGCTAAAAAGATGAACAAATGAATTGGATGCGAGGTTTCGTGAAATTTGACAGAGGTTAGATCATCAAAGCTATGTACAGAGAGAACAAGTGAATCGATGTTACATTTTCTGCTATACAATAGGGTGTACATGAGAAAAGGACACATTCTCAATTTTCCTTGTAAGTAGCAAAAGAAAATAAAAAGAAAAGGAAAGAGTGAGAGAGCACACAATCGTCGGCTGTGGCGGGTGAACCACGACGCCTGTGCTCAGTGCCACTCGTGGGAGCCATTATATTTCATCCGTGGAGGAAAGCTGATGATTGATCGAGTATAATAAGTTGGCCACGCGATCTCTTTCCCCTTTTTCCTTCTCTCATTCTTTTCATCTCACTCTCACAGCGACCACTCGCTCGAATGCTCTCGGGAACGCGGCCAACTTATATTAATTTTTCCCCACCGGGTTCTGGAGTTTATTATTGGAGCCTGCGGATGGATGACAGGGCCATTGCTTCTCATAAATGAGTCTGTATACCTATGTATGAAAATTTAAACCTAAATGGACAAGTGACTGAACGTCATCATCGAATATTATGACCAGATTTTCTTCTATTATTTTTATCACACTGAAGTATTCCGAGGTTTATTTAGTAGGTTCCGTTTCGCAGATTATTTGCTGCGACTTCTAAAAATCGAAGCACATGGGCTCAAAGATTGTTTTTGTAAGTAAAATTTGCGAAAATTCTGCAATAAACACCAATTGAAATAGTTATTAATAATCCATTTGAAGCTACGTTTAAATTGTTCATTTGACTGATCTCCATATCAATTTTTGAACTCGCGGTAATCGTCCTTTGACAACCGTTGAAAAACACTATACTTTAGAGTTAATTATTCACAATAATTATTTCTATGCAAAGCTAGTTCGTACTGGTAGGAAAAAAACGTGTAGAAAAAGGCAATTATTTTTCTGGGTTACCTGCCGATGCCGGTGAAAAAATTATGTTCATCACGGAAACGGTGTTAACCTTGTTCACTGACCGGATCTTGGATTTCCTACATCGTTTCCGGACCGCGACGACAACGAACTGAACCAGTTGGTCTTAAGTGAGTAAAAATACTTTGAACTTCTATTTTGTTCCTCTTAAAGATTTATTTTTATCTTCTTCTACTGGAACTAATCATTTGAGCTAACAGATCGAGATAAGTCTTAAATTTTTATTATTAATCTAAAATGAAGAGTTGCTTTCTACTTAATTTACTCATAGTGCACAATAATGCTTTAATAATAATTAAAGTTGATACTTCATTCAACCTTTAAGTTGATGATTTTGACGTTGAGTGCGAATTAAAAAAAAATTTCAAGACACATACTGGTGCACACTTTCCTGCAGCTGCTGTCAAGGTTGAGTGCAAAAATTGCAGGTAGAATAACATGCACGACCCGAGCTTTGGTTTGTTTGAGTTAGGGTGCGAGGGCGCATCGTACTCAAGCCTCACAAATCCTGGTACGATATATATCTATAACTTGATGTCGAGACTCTGCCACGTCTCTAGATACCAAAGGCAATTCGACGCTTCTCAAGCTAGCGCAAAACCGCGAACTGTTCGTTGCCGAGTCAAGCGACTCAAGTTAATAGTATTCCCGCTGTGAAACCAACAGCTTGTACTCTCCGTACTCTTCCCCATCATATACTTATGTTTCCCCGTCTCAGGCTTCATGTATATACGGGCTGTTCAAATATTTCCGCACGTGCATGATTCTGCAATTGCCGCATGTGTTCTCGGCTCTTGGCAAACGATTCGTATACATATATACAAACGTACACGCATATACAATAGTGAATGCATTCAGAGACAGTGTTAATGGACTATTCCAAACACCCATGTATTGATACCTATAAATTACTTCACTTGTTGTGCTTTTTTCTTCTTCAATTATATTTATTAAAAATACTATCCGCTGTTCTCATGATCTGATCGCAACAGGTGGTCCGCCAGTAGAAATAGAACGTTGAGTACTGTCAGTATTTTTAATAAATTTCATAAAATCAATGTTCAATTGAGGACGTGATCGTAGAGCTATTTTAATGTACAACCAATATAAATGTACAATGAATACATCTTTTTCATACTGTTTCATTATGTTCGTCGAGAAAGTAATGTAATGAGAAAGTCTCATGATGAAAAAGCATGTTGAAATAATTTTAGGAAGAAAAACATCGGAGATAAATTAGCTCTTAACTTAACAATCGGTACAAACTTTATTCAAATCTTTAACGAATCTTATCGTTGTATTAGCTGTAACCATGTACTAAATCCATTTTGTTGTGTTTAAATGGATAATATAGACCTTGACGAACGTGTTTTCTAAAGAGCTTATTGATTTGGAAGCTGTATTTTCCATTCTTAACAGTCTGAATGGTTTAATCATGATCTATAGATTTTTATCTCATCCAGAAGCTTGTTTTGAAAAGTTTTATGGAAAAATGATAATTAATGTAGTTATTAGGGCAGCATGTATGCTTTTCTTTACTCTGAATTTTCATTTCCTCTTCTTACTCTTAATTAAGCAGTCAGTGCTTCAGAGTTGTTGATAAGACGGGATCTTTGAAATAAAAAATAAAAAAACGGAAACCTGTGGCTATTACAGACGCGTGAGCAGCCCCTGCGCCATAAGCTCGGAAAAACGGAGAGTCGAGAACAAATCCACGGTGCTCTAGATTCCTTCGTTTATATTCCAACGGCCTCGGCACCGATCGTTCGACAGTCGAACGATAAAACGTGCAAAATGCACTTATTATTCAGAGAGACGCGCGAGCGGTTGGCGCGTAAAAGAGTTTCGTCGGTACTGTGTGTGCTATTATAAAAACAGCCGCCGCGGAGGATCCGATCAACGTTTAAGGATCTCTACCGTATGCGGCGACAAAAACGGTCGAGAAACTGATCCTCGGAAGCGAGGATTTTCAAACGAGATGCTGGATACCCAGCGAGGCAGATTCTTTTTCGATTTGATCAATCTCACAAGCATGTTTGGATTTGGTACATAAAATGTAAAAATGAACGTGTAATATAGAACGGCGAAAAAATTCATCAACGAAGAATATCGAAAAAACAGAAATTTCCATTTATTTATTGTTCTCTAATCTTGTGTACGGATTTCCATTAATATTTGAAACCCCCGGTGAAGTATCATTGAGAGTAAAAACAAAACCTAATGGTATTATGAAAAATTTTCTTTGAATCTCTCAGCATAATACTTCTCCGAAAAAAAGGAGCAAGCCATGCCGGATAAACCGTTTTTCGTAATAATAATAATAATGAATGTTATTGTTCGTTTTTTCGAATTGCGGTAGGCATGTAACAATGCGACGGTAAATTCTCTTTTTTCTTTTCTTTCAATGTATACTCTACGTCCATGTTAACAATGCATTCTTTCTACAGTTGTGAATACTTCTTTCCAACCTCGCTGGAGACTCGAGTCCTATTATATTTCGGATATCCGCGGCTCCAAAAATAGGGCACTTTGGTCTCGATGAATAATTCTCCTTCGTTCTCCTTATTCGAATACTCAGGGCTCAAGAAATCTCGACATTTATTTTGTTTTTTTCATCCATGATTAAAACAACGACTGGCTCGTGGACGCGGAATCATAAATGTTAAGCGGTTTACTTCGATTCCTAAATAAAATGAATGAATTTTCTGGAGCGACATTATTGTACGTACGATGAAAACTTCTTTGTATTTCTACGAATTAACTAGAAATAATTCATGTAAAACTTGGTGTTGTAAAAACTTATGAGGTGCTGAATCCGATTCAGCGTTCAACAACATTAGTCAGTTCGATTCTTTCACCATTTTTGGTAGAGAAAAGGACACGAGGACATACCGGTCAATTGGTCAAATATATAGGGTGTCCTCGACTATTTAACCATCTAAAATCCACCCATAAGTAACATTGTCAATCAACAGTACGTCACAGTACTAAAGGCAAAATAACCGGTTAGAATGAGCATGCAACGTCGAATGAAAATATGTCGTTATATGAAAAAGATTTGAATTTTAAGGTATTTACTGTTTGCGAATTACAGCGTAGAATTTGTAGTGTATTAAATTTTTTTAATAACTGGCAAAGTCAAAGAAAAGCGGTTTCCACATAACTTTACTTTTATGTTGCACAAGAATTCCGCACATTTGATTGTGAATGTTGTTAGGATGTTCAAGATTGCATCGTTGAAATGCAATGAAAGTTCTGATTGCAAATTGTGAATTATGCAACTTGGAAATTTCACAATATTTCTTTTTATAAATTACAATTGCAGCATTTTTTTTTTTAATCAATCATATTTCATCTAGTCTATTTTCTAATTAAAAAAAAAGTATGACCGTGACATGAAAAAAATACATATAAATACACGCTGCCTTGCAATGAGGAATCACTTGCCTTTAACGTTTTAAATTTATGTTAAGTTTTTAAGAATATACAGTTAAATTTTAGTATTTCTGTAAAACCGAAGTTTTGATGAAAGCTTTATCCGTTTATCCACTTCTATAAAAGTCTTAAGTCTCTTGGAATGTTTAATTGAGTTAATTTGAATATTGCAAAAACAGCACTTCACCATCCTCTTAAATGATATAACGATGTAATAACTATACAACGTATCTCGTTGAAAAGTCAATGGCAATTGGATTTGGAAGCACACGGCCATGAATTGCAGACGCGGAATTAAAACATCTTGACGCTTTTACCTCGGGTCAACGACTATCAGGACAGTTAAAGGGGATGAGACTAAAAAAGACGAATTTGTTTGATCCGCGAGAAGCAAATCTCTATAAAGATAGGTGCTCACTGCTCTCAGGTTCGTCTACACTTTTCTTTCTATCCTTTTGTCGTACTTTTACGCAATCTCGCTCTCGTCGTCCTGACGAGCAAAAATGGTAATTTTTTTGTGCGATTCAAAGTTATATCATCACTCTCTCGTATATTTGGATATGTTTCTCGCGCTTTATTTCCGTTTTTCTTCTATGAGCTCTGGTAAATTAAATCGGTCTAATGAGCGCCGATATTTTATGTACACTGAATAATCCAATGAGTTTACATTTCGATTCTGTTCGAATTATGTTACCTTTTGCTATTTCATTCTAGATGCATCCATAATACTCTATGAAAAAAATAAAAATTAAAAAAAAAACCTCAAATATCTTGGCCGGATCATAATTTTTAATTGGATTCCCATTATTGCAAAGAAAAAATTCTGTGTGATGATCTTCGACAGATCTTTGATGTTTTAATTACAATTATCAAATAATCAATTCTGACCCATGCAAAAAAAAAAAATTGCGAAAGTGAACATGCGTTCCAATTCAAAGCTTGGATATGAATCTTAACGAGTATAGGAGAATGCAGTGAAAAAATGACGGTGAGTCTGAATACTTCCGCACCAATTTGCAACAGCTACTTCAAGAAGGAGAATTGCCGAATGTACGTCCTGAAAGGATAAAGCGTCATAAAGTGCGAATTGCGAAATAGGTGTCATTGGCCAACAAGAAACGATGGAAATTGTCGAATCGCTGGGACGCTCAGAATGGTAAAATGTTTGACAATGCATTGAAATTCCCATAGTGATGCATGGCTTTGCATTGTTTCATTAGGGAGCCATTGACGGCCGCACCGCCAGAGAGAACGAGAGAAAATCTTGCGATCGATGGCGTTCGAGCTTTGGCAAATGCTACACTTTTTTAGGTTTGTTTTTTTTCATCATCCTTTGTTAAATGGTTGACTGTGCACAATTGAACCATAGACACAGGAAAGCATTGCTCGTAATGTGATGAAACCGGAACGCATATTTTTTCAGTCCTCGTGCTGATTGTCGTTAATTAAATGACACGGAGAAAAAGAAGAGTTGAGCAACATACGGTTCCGCACGGTATAAAACTCATGGAAGATTCATTGCATCCGATCAACTTATGAATTTGAATAATAATTTCAATAGAAGTTATACATTATAAATATTTTTTATTCAGAATGTTTTATCAGATCAGAATAAATTTGATTATTCATGAACTCTGATAGACAGAGCACGAACAGTGATTTAAATTATATTGCTCAGAATAAACCTTTAGCGTTTTAAATACCGTTTCGATTCATCAACAAAGCCCAGAATAGCGTCCATGCAATCCTCTATCCTTGTTATAATTACCGTAAGGAAATTTAATGTTTTTTTTTTTTTACTTTTTTTTTCATTAAAATAGCTCAGTCGAAATGTGTACAATAGAAAGATGCACAATACGAAAGTATTTCGTAAGGTTCTCTGTGTTAATCCGAAAAGGTGATTTACTTAATAATTATGTAGATTATAAATGGCAAGCGAGATATACTGGGTTGGACTTAATTAAATGGCTCCTGCTGCTGACACGACAGCCTTCCTCGTTTCATAGGATTTAATTCGACCGTTTAGAAACTCATTAAAGCGCTCTCGTTTTCTCATCCTCTTTTTCGTAGCTCAAAATAAAAGAAAGGGTGTTTCAGGCCAGTCAGAGAATATCCTTCCCATTCTCTCAGAGTTTGTGCACCGAGCGGTCCACTTTTCGTGGGCACTGATGTATCAAAGAAAATGAGCTTAAACTTTCTTCTTGTGACCCTTCGTGGGGTCTAACCATTGAAGTTTTCGTCGTGGCCACTGTCTGTATACACAAAAGATATATACAAGTAAAGGAAACGTCGGAGGTTTGTGTGGTTTCTAGTGCGAAACCATGGTAACGCCATTACCGTCACTCGACGAGATTAAAAATGTTATAGACCCTGAATGAACATTTTTTGGGATTCACGTTTCACCTCCTGATTCTTTACGGTGACTTCAGCTCTTAAAGAAGTTCTGGTCAAATTTTATAAATTAACTACTGTTTAAAATTTTTATGGGACCTCAGGAAACATATATCATGTTTACCTGCAAAATTTCACCAGGATTGACTGTCTGTTTTCTGAATTCATAGATCGTCAGGAAATCTCTTCATTGCAGAAAGTTATACTACGAAACATTGTTTTTACGCGAAAAGAGGTTGTTAGCCATGCAGGGAGGCTGTGCGTCCCTCAGAGTAAAAGCAGGTTTTCCTGCAGTCCTATTGGAATTTATTGATGAGAATTGAAAGAGAAAAAGAAATAAATGGGTATTAAAAAATGGGCCGTGACAACAGACTCAATCAATATAAGATGAAAAGTCCTATGGCTTAATTTTAGAAAGATAAATTCTCCAGGATTTTGGTAGAGATCGTAAGAAATCGCATTGATGAGTGAATCAAATAATTTGTCAATAAAAGTGGTGGATGATCGAACGCATACGAGATATTACGGTTAATTTTAAAACCTTGCAACTGCAGGATTCCACGATTCTTCATTCCGCGTTTTACTCTGTAACTCTAATGCGAGTTGACTATTTTAGGAGTGAAAATTAGGCGACATTTAAGCGACCACTTTACAATCGCACGGTGAGATGTAAAAACTGTTAAACTCAGACCAGAAGAAGCTGTATTGCGAAAAAATGTAAACAGAGTGAATCGTTGAATGTGGCATGAGTATTTGCGATGTAACTATAAGCGCGAAGTTGTCAGTATTCGCACCGCTGCTTTCTCCAGTAATAGGCGAAATATTTGCAAAGAACAATGTGATTGCGATGACACTGGTGGTGACTACATGACAGAAAGTGTACGCGAAAAAAGTCTATTGTAGAAAAAAATAACACCAGCGCATAACCAATCGACAGTATAGCGGCAAAAAAAGTAATTCGGGATGACATAAAAGGAAAATATAGAATTGTAAATGAAAACGAGACGCTCGGGATGGAAACTAACGCCCTAGATGAGAAACGACAAACAAAAAAAAAACAACGACGAGAAGTGAGAGGGGATTGCAGCGAGGGGTTGTATGTCGTAACCAATGGAATTTAGTGAGCCGTTAGTGTGCGACATTTCGGCCAGATGGTTTTCCCTCTACTCTGTCCAAACTCACCCCGCGCCTGGTAACAGATCGCCCACTAACCCCGTGTGTGACATTGCGTTACGAAATGAACGCGTGGGACGTTTACGATGCACAGTTATGCCTATACGCGCGCGTGCATATGCGCCATTGCGGTACGTAGTGACGAAGGGATAAACTTTTTTTTGTTTTTCCATGAAAAAGACGAATGTGACAACTGTGATGAGATCGTATGTATATGTGTACATATGAAGGAAACTCGACTGACAGCAAATATGTAGTACCCTCCTATAAAATATCAAACCTGCCAGGGACGTTTCATTGTCTCAACTTCCCTTGAATAATGACGAAGCACGGAAAATTCGTAATCCACGAAATTCTGGATCATAGATGAGAGGGAGTCTCCTGCGGTACGGGGCGCTTTTATAAAAAAATAAAGCGGAGAATCAGAGAAAAAAAAACGCCAGCTTTTCCACAGCGGCAGAGCAATAATTGAAACGCCAGAATAAACGAACGAACAAATGATAAAATGGCGGAGATGGCAGAAGTGACAAAGAAAAAGGAAGAAAAACGAAAAAACATGCCGAGAGGCGTTGAGCCTGAATTCATAGCGACGACGAGAAGGTTTTCGGCGTGCGAAAGAAGACTGAACGAAAAGAGAAAAAAAGTCTGAGAGAAAGAGTAAGAGAGATAGAGAGAGGAATAAAAAAGAAAAACGAATATTTCGCACCAGCAAGCACGCCTCACGACGAACTACGGATTTTCAATCAATTTTTTTTTGTTGTTTTGTTTTCAAACGCGTATGCCATGCTCGCTTGCCGCTTTCACGCTACCATTGTTCCCTGTCTGATTCTCGCACATACCTGCGCGAAATTCTCGTTCACAAACTCCACAGAACTAGTCCCCTCTCGACGTCTTCCTTTCCTTTCTATCCCCTCGATCCCTTTCCCTCTCGCACGCTCGACGTCTACCTCTTTCCATTATTCCCGCTTACGAGTAAAATATTTGGAATATGAAAATATTTTTCACCGCGACGCCCGACTGTTAGTCCTGAACCTATAACGGGCTCTACGGTTTGATCTCTTTATGCTTTTTTTTCTACTTCCGTGCGAGCGTTCGTTCGGAACCTGACGACTGCAAAACAGTCAACGAAATTCTGGAAACTCACGTGGGTTGAACATGCTCGTGAATGCTTTGAATTGTTCATGCATTCAATTCTAGTAAGTCGACCATGATAGTTAATTAGTCTTTGTTTAACGAGCCATATAAATGACTGTTTGTTTTAAATTTAGGCCAAGTCTTGTATGGATTGTACATTAATAAATTTCAGCAGATTTCTTTCTCGTGAAATAAGTTTACACTCCCAGAAACTCAACCAACAACTATGTAGACAAAATTATGAGATAAATTGCATCGAATATTAAATCCGATTCCAATTTAAATTTACGTAAAATTAGAGGAATTATGTAAAGAGCTTAAGTACAGTGAAATATGGTATTAAATTGTAATATCGCAGTTACGTCATTTCGACATAGAAATGGTTGAAATCGCGATTAAATCGCTAGTCTCAATACCAAAAGATGATAAAAGCGTATCTTGACCGATCGTAAAAGTGCGGAAGTTCAATCGTACATGTATTAAAAAGAAAATTGAAAAAATAAATAAAAAAAACAGTGCACAAGGATCGTTGCCAAGCTAGAGGCATCAATCGGGTGCAGAATTGTGTATGCTGGCAACGAAACCGAAATGAGAACACAGGAAATAGAAAAGTTTCGGGGATTCCTCTTATTATCTTTTCTTATCCACCACAATTACGGCTGAACTGCAACGGATCGAGCTAGAGCAAGTATAGTCTGGCATGCACAAGAGGCAGAGGAGAAAAATGTAGTTTTCATGGCGTCGTAGAGTCTAGATGGATGCAATTGTGACTGTTTTTGTGGATAACAATAACGAATACAGAACAAACCAGATAAGTATTATTTGTAAGTCTGATAAAAGGCTCGCAGATGGGAACGTTTCAAAGAGATTAAGGCTCGTTCTTATTATGACGTATTCACGAAAAAGACTGTGTGTTCATCGTAATACATCATTTTTTAATAGTAGCAAAGGAAATATTACGACGCGGGGACGCTCGAATGGTCAGAACAAGACATGGTCCATTCATGATTATTCGTACTGTTAGTGCTTTGTCTTTAGTTGGCCTTCGTTCAACTCGGCAACCTTACAAGAGTCTGCCATATATACCGCAATAAATAGCAATTATACTATGCGACCAAGGACACTCTCGAACTTGGAAGAAGCTTCACTTCATGGACCATCCTACTGTGAAGATATTACGTAAGTATTATGTTCGGAACTATAGCGGGTCAAACTTTCAACAGAAAGTTCGAATGTTGTATCCGCCCGGGACTTCGTAAGACCTGTCGAGAGAACTGCGTACTGCCTAGTTTTTGTGTACATATAAAATACAATGAGGACCAAACAAATGGTAAGAAAAACAGAGGTCGACAGAATCCATGATGCCTTTTATTTTCGGAGTACCATAACGAAAACGACAAAGACCAACTGGCTGCAAAAAGCGATTATATAAATGAAATTTTTCCAACCCCGGAACTCTCGCAGTATTCTGTACAACGAATATAAAAGTCCAGGCTTTCACCGTTGGGAAGCAATTTGACGATGGCTTGTATGAACAATAATACCACCGAGAGAACAGAAAGCAGAGCTTGCCTGTTGCAGGCTGAACCCATAAGTTCTGCGTTGGAACTTTTTTCCATAAATAAAATCACTACAACGAGAAATATTTGTGAGTTGCGAGTGAAGACTAGGGTGAAAAGAATCTTATTCAGGTCCTTGACCTTATAGAGGCATCATTATATCTTCAATAATCATTAGAAAAATTCAAGCCGACAGTTTAATTCGTTGTCTATGCGTTTTCTTATGCAAATTCTTGCCAGTAAAAACATGGATGTTTGAAGAACTTAACTGAAAAGATCAACCACCATTCATATGAAACTAGCAGAAGTAAATGGCGTTTGTGAGGGACATTTCAATCACGAAAGATGTTGGTATAAACCCTGACATTTCTAACCGCCCAACACATAGGGCTGTCTACATTGGAATCTTCGCCCGACGTGGGTGAAACCCCCTTGAGGCTTAATCCTGAAATAGATGTAGCTGTATGCCTCGTTTTTACAAGTATCTCTTGTACCATTTCATTCACAGAGTTGGGATATACATTGTACACATCGCTGATGTGAAGCATAATCATACCGTTGAAACGAATGATCTCATATATAGATATTCAACGTTTCCTTTTTCCATCGTACTACTATTAGAAATTCATGAAGCCAATGAGTAAAAAGTTTACAAAGAAGGGAATGTCTTTGTAGAAAGGTTGTCGTCCTTCAGTTAACGATTCTTGAAAATGTTATACCATCCAAAAAGAAAGCATTAAAGATTTCTACTTGGGTTTTCAGCAACCAATTTGCCTGATTTTAATTCCTCCGTCATCGTGTCATCAAAAGAAGACACATTTCACAAAAAAAATTGTTGATTTTAGTTATGAAGGTATTCCAGATAAAATGCAATGCTGCATGCAGGAACAAACATCTTTCAATCTTGAAAGACAACGGAGCTACGTATGCGAAGTAAGCTCGACCGAGAGTCGGATAACTTGTAGAAGAAGAAGTAGCGGAACGAGAAGACACTTTCGTATTGAAGAAAACACAACTGCACAAACACGAATTCTTGGTGGTATTCGTATACGTTAACAATACGAACATGGAAGAGCAGCGTCTCGCTTAAGCTCACTCCCATTCACTAAGGAGAAGTAATAACGGGATTGTAACTGCTGCAGCAGCTTCGAGACAGCTTCAGTGTCGAGCCAAATTGCAATTAAGGGTGACGACGCCCAGATTTATGGGAGTAGAGCTGCTAGTATAGCATCACAGCGTTACATCGTCACACTGTGCCACAAATCTCGTATCAGGTTGAACTAACTGTTGCAGGTACAATGGTTGTTGTTAATTGCTGGACTCAAGCTAATCCGTTCATTTATTTTTGATTCCAAGACAAAATTTGGAGCTTTATAACTATTGCGAGTGACATAGTGAATAATGTATCATTACATCATCGAAATAGTCAATTAGTTGATTCAACTCGTTTAATGTGACTCCCACAATAATAACAAGTGAACACTAATGCTGGTCAAATGGGTATAATTATTAATAGTTCAATATGTAAAGGCGTTGACTGAGCAGTACCGCTTCCTGCAGTTGTTAGGAGCAATCCTTTCAAACATTCTTTAATAATATCATATAAAACGTATTCACAACAAACTTCGAAAGTCCATGGGAACAATTTTTTCTCCATATACCCGTTTTCTTTATATCGAAAATCAGAGATAAATTAGTCAGCCCTAAGACAGGATTGAAGAACTTTTATCTTGTGCGTAAACTTACTTACAGCTTAGTAATGTGCGATTTATACGAATGTATACCGTCCGTGGTAAAATAACTCATAACGATACTCCCCGGGTATAGGAGTGTCCTACCAGTACTTAGTAGTAGCAATCAACTATTTCACACTCGAGTTACATGGCAGATGAAGGTAAAACTGGTCGTTTGGTCCGCTCGTGTAGCCTCCGTGAAAACGTTTACGTCAGGATACTTATCGTACGAACATAGTGGACAGTCTTTCGTGGTTGTAAAACACAGTAAGCCAATGCGATGTTCTTGGATATGTGGATTAGATGAGTGGTCATTGCAACATGACGCTAAAACTGGCTGCGGGATATGAGGAGCCATTTAAAACGCTTATTATGAGGAGATGCTTTCCGAGGAAGTTACTAACTGAAATTCACGTAAACTTTGACTAGTTTTATAATAGATTGATATATAAATATCTAGAGACGCAGCAGCGTTTTAATGCCAAAGTATATACACATTTAAGCTTACGATCCAGTCAATCACCCTTCAGGCATCAGCTCTTTTCTGTCACATATTGATGAATGTCTTCTGATGTTAGATTATCCGTAATTTAAATCGTAAAACAGTATGCAAGTTCAAAAGATAAAAGGAAAAAGGCAGTTAAAGTGCCGTCTTTGAGCCAGTAAATACGTGTATTTAAACGATCAATTGGACGGAAACGAACGAAATGAAAAAGAAACATTTACGTACAGAAAAAATGTAGAGGTTAAAAGTGGAGAAGCTAAAAAAAAAAGCTGAAAGATAAAATTTACAACGTCATTCAACAGATCTCCGTCTTGTAGAACAAGCTCCTCACAGGTGAAGCGAAAGGTGGTAAAAGTCGGTTTCTTTCTCAACAACCGCAGAATCGTGACGGAAACTCATCAGGCGTGCGAAAATTCTCGAGTGCTAGATATATGAGGGAGGATGAGGGTGATTTTCTGTCTTTTCTGCCAAGAGGTCTCGCTCGGGTAACTATATATAAACTTTGAGGACTCAAAAAGAAATAATTGGAGGAAGAACTTATATACGATCGTGAAAAGGCCAACAACTATTATGCATGAGCCTAAAAAAAGGGGTAGGCAGCATCCAAGACCAACAGGCATAAGCAAAACCACTTTTATATATAATTTCAACAGGTTCCGTAGAATACGGTCGCTATCCATTCGCCTGAACTTCTATTTTTTATAAAGCTTTCCCTTTGCGCAATGAATGCGCCGCTTCCTCGATTACCGCGACCAAGCCTACGAGTTCTCCTTCTGTAAATCGACTGTAAAGAGAACTGGGACTGTGGACTATCATCATCAAACTCACTTACTCGCGCGACAATCGTAAAACACGGAGATGCCAAGATCTTGTGTCGGTTGGATGTATATCGTTTGACGGTTCAAGTCCAGATATAACACTCAGTGGTAAGACTGATGAAGACAGAGATTTAAAGATATCGTGGGAAGAGATTGTACAGTAAATGCTTTATACCATCACAACCCAATTGTGACCCTAGAAAATCGAGTGTTTCAGGTCAATGTTCGACGTGGCGGTTGATTGATCCTTCGACAAAAGTAACATTGCAACATGACTAAAAAAAAAAAAACAATATTGTCGATTGGATTTACAATTAATATTACTGAATTTTCGCTTCCATTAACGTGCGATTTCAATAATAAGCGGGAAAATCTCATCGTAGAATATGTCAGAATGCGTCAGCTCTCGACCTCACATTGATCACGGTATTAGAATTGTTGGCCTTTTTTGCCGCCCCTGATGATACATGGTTAAAAATTCCATCTGAACCTCACAGACAGGGCGCAGGAACTATTTATCAATTACATTTTAGTCGCAACTGATTGAGGTGGATAGATTATTCGTGCTACTTTCGAAATATATTCCGCGTACATAAAAATAAGTAACTTGCATTGACAGTGATTGATAAAATATAGAATCAAACCTGGCCCTGTATCTGTTCATCAATCCTTAGAATGACGTCGTATACTCTGTAAATCCTTCAACAGCACATAAAGAATCGTCATATCAAAATTTATGCAATGTGGAAAGTAAAGTACAACGTTTAAGATGATGAAAAACATACGATAAGAGGGTAAGGAAAAATAGCAGCAAATTTCTGAGTTCAATGAACACAGCAGAGAAAAGGAAATAGTGCAAGAAAAAAAGACGTGGAAACAGGAAGACAAAGAAAGGCGAGAAGAAAAAAAAGCTTGGAGATGTAGCCGAATGAAAACAGAAACGAATAAGCGCTCTCGAAGAAGGCTAGTCATCAGCTCACAAAGATGATGTCAAAGAAACCCGAGAACGGACGTCGTTTGCACCTTCGTACACCTTGAATTGTCTCTTTTGTAGACGAATTTGATTTCTCCAGGGACGTATATATATACCAACAGGTTCTGTAGGTTCTGGGATCCGGAAAACCTCATACATCTTCCCATACATGAATAAGCCCCCCTCTCACTAAAATTCCTCACCCCAGTATCTTCGCTCTACTATGACACTATACTCACTTGAGCTGAATGCCTCTAACCAAACTGCAAGAATACAAGCAAGGGAAGCTGGCACGCTAACACCCCTCGAGAGCCATTCGCGGCATGAATGTCAAGCAATTTGTCCATGTTCATGTGGCCATGAGGAAACAAACAATGTATGAGCGTTTCTATATACTGTTCCCATTTTAGCGGTCGGTACAAGTACCTATGTGGTTTTCTTTAAATTGCTCGTGAACCTGAGAGCTTGCGAAAACATAAAACAAGGGAAAATGGAGAGAAAAAGGATGGTAGATAGGATGAAACGAGACACACTTTATACTGTCGTGAACTGTCCACGATAGTTAGCATTTATAAAAATGTTTCACCTTATTAGAGAAAATGATTTTCAACAGAAATAAGGAAAGGAAATTATAACATGATGTTTTTTTTTTTTTTTTTTTTTTCCCCAAGAATATATAGTGGTTTCAATCAAATCAATAATGAACAAAGGAAGTTCGAAAATTAGCAATACCGGCAGTCCATGAGTTAGTGACCAATTGAATAGTGAACCGAGGAAACAGAAGTGCAAAGGCACATCGAAACCAAATAACTGTGCACAAAACATCAAAGCGATAATTAGGCTTTGTAAACTGAGGTCTCAGACTGCGTTAAAGTGTTATGTCAGGCGAAATTGACCGAACGATTCGACCTATAGAGTTAGGACAAACGGTCGACGGTAGGATTACACGCGAGAGGAAAACATGATGATAGTGAGTTGTGAGTCAAAAGGAGAACCCATCAACAAAGTGGTCGACGTGAACCCTGTAGTGGCAGAAATGGTTGCCTCCATGTATATTTACGTATAACGGGGTAACCCTATGGCTGCCTGTGACCCGGTTCAGCAATTATACGGCGAGAACGTTCACCATACCCTTTGATGTCAATGAAATTTGAGACCCATCAATAACAGACGTGGTTTTCTTTTTATTCGGGTTTGTGAAATCACGATTGTTCCTCAATGTCTTGTGATCTTTTATCATTGGGAATAGTGGTATTCTCATTTGCTTATTTTTTTTTTCGTTTACTTATCAGACTCACAGGATATTATAATAGAGTACGGCAAATAAATTTTAATAAAAACATAAATACGTTTTGGCAGAGGCAAAAACGGAAATAAAATATCGTGATTACGAAAATTCAAAACGATTACTGCATGTTCTCGTAATATGATAATTTGAATATTTTTTCGTATTAGCATAATATTGAAGAGCATTTTATAAGAAGACTTTAGAGGAAGATCAGAAAACAAATGTCATAAAACCTAGTTAGAATTAATGAAGCTTTTTTAATAACAAAAGTTTCTAACTTGCGTATGGCATGGCCGTTGACCAATGTATATATAAGCATGGTCATTATGAATAACTGGAAAAAACACAAGCGTTTTTTTTTCATTGATGAATCGCTCAATTAATGAATTTACTGCATTTCCAGGATATTGTAAAAGTTTTCAGTGTCGTACTTCACATTTTTTCGCGTGATATAAAAAAATTCCACAAATATATTTATTCCGACAGACAACATTGCGATTGGATCAAACAGAGAAAGAATTAAATTAACAATTCATTGAGGAATTATTTCATTCATATAAAACACATATCTTTTTTCAGACAATGATTTGGAACGAGTCAGGAGTCAGTTCGATGCCTCCTCGTAACTGAAGCACGGTCGTTGGCGGTTACGCTTGCTCTACATTACGTAAGAACGTTAACTTAGCATTGCTCTGGTAAAGTGTTCGGTTTTAAATTGCCCTAAGGAGAATTTCTCACTTGTACTAATGTTCAACTTTTCTAGACATAATTTGTACTGTACAGGCGTTAGGAGAGATTTAAACGGTGGCGTTTAGGATTGTGTAATGCAATCGTAAACTGCGTTGTAGTACACTGGCATCGTTACCGTGATCAATAGTATCCCAGGCGATATAAATATAACCTGCAAGCGCTATGCACAAGCAAATAATCATTACGCACTTAGTCAAAGTCGCTAATCCAGTCTCTCGATACCTTTTGGTAGGCGTAACAAATTCATACAGTTCTTTTTTTAACGTTATTTTTGATTACCACTATAACCAACCATTTTTAACAACAGGTGACAAAGCAATGGTTGTTAGAAGTGAGAAATTCAAAAATGAGATAACGAAGACTTCAATATTCCAGACCAAGGAGAAACCAGGCTGAATGGAGCTTAATACAATTATTAGGTAACACGTTACACTACCCTATTTGTATGGATGTGAAGCTCGTAAAGTTGTGCAACAACAGCTAAGCCGTCAGGAGGTTGCGTGCGTCTCAGATTTATGAAAATAACGAGATACGTCGTCGATTTATCTTAAGACCCCTCTGGCACAGCGACTGCCACCGTGATATACCACGATTCTCTTTCTCAGGACCTCTTGACACTTTCACAACGTACGATCTATGAGAATAAATGTTTTTGATCGATACACCTTATAAATCACGATCGACGCTATATATTTGGTTCTGTGATACTTAGTGGTATATGGGCGACACTTTTCAACTCTTTTCTTTCCGGCAAACTTGAGATTTTACATTGTTTTTCAATCGAGATATTTACGAATATCTCAAGGCAAAATAGATACTTTTAAACGTTTGAAGGGATATCAAGTTATCATAATTAATTACTCAAAATTTCAACTCTATCGCGGTTATATCGATTTTATGAATAATAGTGTGGCAACGATGGAAAAAGTTTTTTTGTTTCGTAACAAAGGTAAGAAAAGAGGGAGAAGGAAGGAGGAGGAAAAACGTGGCAACCAGCAAAGCAGGTTCCTCGCGATAGAAAGAGATGTAGGTAGTCATCGAGCGAAAGTGTTTTCGGATCGTCGGGTAAGTACTGCTGCACGGCATACTAACACTTTCTGCGGTTGCGCTTGAAGCTGCACGCCCAACGACCAACGACACTAAGACACGCGTTCCACTTGGCGCTCCTGGCTACACGATCGTTTCTCACTATCTGCTCCCTTTTTTGCTATTACCTTGGAGCTTTTCTATTTCATTTTTTACCTTTTTACTTGTTTTGTTGTTTCTTTTTTCATCATTTTCAAATCACAAAAAAATCCAACCGTGAAACGGCTGAGTGATTTTTCCCACCTTCTAACATCAGGAGGAGGGAAGAACTAGTATCGGCTCCAAGCTAACGCAAACCTCACGGACAGATCATAAACGATCGATAGCTCGTCGATGGTAAGACGCTCGAGGCCGATGGTATCTGGGTGTGTAGATACATATCATCAACAGGAGGTGTCCGAACAAGTTTCAAGGACAAAATAGGAACGTCAAGTGGCTGATGTCTTTCCGATTATTCTTGTCGTGCTTTGTGATGCAAAATATCGCGCTTTTAAACTATTGCGTGCAACGAGAAGCATGTGCCTTCGATCGCATATGCGATCATACCAAGACAGAATCTTTCTTCGTTCAATTGCATTTAATCCTTAATCCAAAGTAAAAAACGATTCAGCTGTTTTGCACTTTTGATGATACAAAGAAAGAGATAAGATATGTAATTCAAAGGGCGACTGAGACTGGGTGCAATACGCGCATAAACGGAAAGGCAGGTAAATATTGATAGACTGAAAGCAGAAAATTTACAAAATGGTAAAAAAGGAAACTCTACTTCCGTAATAAAGATGGATATTGAATCCTGATAAAAAAATGAATAAAAAACAACAACACGAAACATAAGCGTTGTGGTTATAGCTACGAGGCAATGTGTTCGATGGGCTGCGAGTACTTCCAATCCTCGGAAATTAGAGGTTGCTCTATTTTGTTTATATTTTATGATAAACCACGTGAGAGTGAATTTGCCTGATCAAATATAAAAGTGTACTCACGAGTATACTTATGGTGTAGGGTTTAGAGATAAATTTTAATCCAACCAGAGTGCACAGCTATAGTTGTATCGATTGGTACAGTGCTGGTGGTATTCAACGTCTAAAAATGAGCGTTTATCGAGAGAGGAAACACTCTGTTCGTCGTGCCAAGGAGCAACGCATATTCGCTAGTACCTAAAGAGTACCAGTACCCAACGATACTTCCTCTTCGTATCTAATACACAGAATATTGTATCGTTGTATATCGCCTGTGGCTATGAGGTATACACTACTGTAGATTTTCCCATTGTTGGAGGAAGGAGAAACGATAAGTACAGCGTCGATCTACTCTACCTTGCGCTCATGTAAATATACTGTGTATGTATAAACTCGGAGTAAGTGGGATGGCACGAGAAGCATTGGAGCATGCTTCGATATTCCAATATTTATTGCAACGTGATAGGGACACACAGCTCTCGCGGTTCGCTCAGTGTAAATTTAACATTGAACTGTATACACACATACATAGACAGATATACATGTATAACCTGTGGTATTCGACATGGACGAACATTGAATTCGTATAAATCTGCGCGTGGCAAAGCTGGAGGGTTATACATAATAGATGAAGTTCCTTTTCAATCTCACATTTACTTCAACGGGATGAACGACGCGTGGCAAACTCCTTCGTGCCCGCCTACGCAGCTCATCGCCCGCAAAGGGGTGCTATCTGTTCTTATTCTTTTTTTTTATTATCTCTTTTTCTCTTGAGATGTGAAAGACTGAGTAGCACCTGGGCCCTTGACGGGAACCTTTATTTATTCTCCTGTTATAACCGATTGGGGAGAAAATATTTCTGCTGATATATGTATATTTATGGAGTACATGTATGGATGAACAGAGGCTACACTGAAATTGAATTTGGGGGATACTTTAGATGTTATAAAAACCGTCAGTTAAGCTTTTTCTTCTTTTCTCGGGAGCGTCGTGACATAATATGATAAAAAACTTTTAAAAACACGGATTTTCCGTCGCTCGAGTTTCACCCGACTAACTAAATACATATGCCATCGATACACATTGACTGTTGTATTAACATACTGATAAATATGTATGTACACTCGCGGGAAATACGTCAAAGTTACATGAAATGTTTCAATCGCCAAAAATTCAAAGAGACACTCCCACAGGACTCGCGCCGGCACTCTTTTGTTTTACCGCAGCAAGCAAAAGAAAATCAAAGGGAAAGAAAAAAGGTGACAGAGACTTGGTATAAAAATCCATTATACATTCGTGACAGTACGACCGGTGTCCTAATGGACTCGAACACAAGATTCTCTTCTTTTTCACTTCCAGTCTGAAAACTCCCCGCTGACAAACCAACGTCAAACTCAGAAAAATCATGAGAGGAAAGAAGAAACGTTTTCTTCCCATTTTCCCTGTCAGATGATCACTACTTTTCGCGTGAATATCTATGACCACGGAAGCGACGAAGGATAATCCGTTGGAAGAAAATAAGAACAAGTGACAAATCATTGGCGCAGGGTTTTCTCACCATTTTTTTCTGGTCGTTGCTATTCTTTGCCCCCGATTGTTACACTTAATTTATCGTTAACCTTCATGAGGAATAGAAATTCTAGGAACTTTTAGAAAGAGTTGAATAATGGCAAACAGCCCACAGAGTACTTCAACGGATGATCGTTCTTTGTTTATTTTTCAATTATTGAAGGTCCAGTGAGTCTCTCTATAGGTCCAACATATTTTTCTAACTCTCTCTCTCTCTCTCTCTATCTCTAATATTCCACCGTTCTCTTTTGCAGGCTGGATCATGCCAAATCGTAATTTCTCAACGCGGGTATGAGAATTGCGTTTAAACGTATGAACGCGGAACTAGTTGAACATGTATAGATGTCGTAGTCGCGTCCACATTGGGTCCTCACCATTTGTGCCAACAGAACTAAAATTTGGTGGCTCGCTCAGCAGAGTTAACAGTTCTCGTATGCAATACATCTCCCTGTGGGCTCCCACAAGCTATATATTTATTTTCGCATCCCTGTTCATTTTTTTTGTTACAAATATCTACGTGGCAGATATGGGTCGCGTCAATTTGCAGCTTTTTCCAAACGTATTGCTAGCATTCCTGTCGTAATACCTCAGCCGAAATGTATAAAACAGGAAGTGCTAGAGCATACACACGTTCGTATAAACATGATTCGTTACTGAGAGATATTAATATATCAGTGATCCCATGAAATGGCATACACATACAGCAACGCATATCGAAATTGCAAAATGTAATAGATTCCAATTATTTATATTTGTAAAAAACATGTATAGAATAGTTCAATTAATATTTATCCATTGAATCATTCAGGGGACAATTTGTAAATTTAATCATTTTCTCTCATGTTGAGTGTTATTAAATTTATTTAATGTTGAGTTTATTAAATTTTGATCGATAAAATCATAATCGACATTATGCGAAAAATCATTTTTTTCACTTTATCTTTTGCTGAGGTTTTCAAAACTGGAATATTCCCAAGAAAAGTTAGACAAACAATAGAAATAATTGTGTAATACATTCTTGGTGCGCTACATATTATACTCGACTAAAATGAAAAACCCAAGCAAGAGAGAGAGAGAGAGAGAGAGAGTTGTCAGCTTTCATGTGACGTTTTATCTATAGAAGTAGCTTTCACGATAAACGTTACACATTCGCACAACACCATTTACCAATCTAGGTGTGTTGAATCGCCAGAATTATTAATTTCGCACTCTTGTAGCATAAATAGAGTGTAAGTTTGCGCAAGTGTTTGAAATCGAGTTGGAAGAAACTGGTTATTTGTTCGAGTACGTCGTTGGAGCACATAGTGCGCAAGTAAAATTTTTTGATCGAAACAAACAGTACAACCGTCAAGTTTCAATGACCTGAGTGTGAAATTTGTTGTTTGAAGATCGTTGAACTCTAGAGAGATTAATATATTTCATATTATTCTTATTCATTATATTTTCAAACGGGAACTGAGCACGTCTCGTGGGTTAAAGGGGCAGAAGGGTGGACAGCGAGCAAAGGAAGTGAACCAGTGTAAGTTATAAGTGGGTGGCAAAGTCACATCTGTGTTTGGTGGTCCGTAAAACGAAGTGTAATCTGGCGCTGTAGGAGAGCACCTGCCTGGTAAAGAACACCAAGACTCCACTGTGTGAAGTATAAATGTATGTATAGCTACACTAACACAATAGAGCAATGCTTTTTAGATGCAGCATAGAGCATTCTAGACTGGTGAACGCGTTAGGGTGTGAGGAGAGAGCTGTGAGCACCTCCCCAGTCATCGCATAAAGCTATTTTGTCATTCTCATGAATGTCGCTGAAACGAGGTCACGTAGGAATGGCATATCAAATATTTTCCATCAACTGATAGAGAAAATGCATTGTACATATTCGTGGTTTACGTGTTGCTTGTTTTTCGTTAAATAATTCTGATGCTAGGCCTTGATTTTTTTGAATAATTCTTATGAAAAGATTTTATAAAATGATGAAACAAATTATAGGACTATTTCACAACCAAAATGACTGTATTGGTGAATATCTTAATGTAATCAGAAGCTACTGGGGGACGTTAAATTATGAAACGACTAGGGAAAGATTTTTTATCACAAGGTCGTCTTGTTGAAATGATACATACATTTATATAGTTCAACTGTTATCGTCATTGCCATAGACTTAGAGACGCTTTCAGACCATCAACCAACATGAAAATAGCATCATAAAATCGGAGCATCTCACACGATGTTTTCGCTCATGGGGAATAAGCCTTTTACTTTCTTTTCTATTTGTCGTTCACTTCTTTGTGATATGGCAAATAAGACGCAACATTTTTACGTCCACTTTCTATTGTTTCTTCAACTCGTCGACTTCCTTTTCTCAAGCTTCACCAAACATCGTGATCCCAACATACATATCCACACGCACACACGTGTATACATTCGTCCTGTCGCAACCTGCATGCCGTCCGCAAGAACTTCGCGGGGCTCGAGAAAATCTTAGAAATGTGACCTTTTAAACGAGAGCTCGTTCTCGGGACTCGTAGCTCGTCGTTTCTCACGCCAGCAGAGAGTGCCCACGCATGTTGTTGCACAGACTCTCAGCCCTGTGTACAACGTACACCGTGTGCCGTACACACGGAGATTGATGGAGCCGTTGCACTTGTTGCGCCCACCAACTTCACCGATATATTCTTGCGATAAGTTTTGTCCCAGATGCTTGAACTTTCTTCTACACGCTTATTCAATAAACAGTTTATTGGCAAACCTTCTAGTTTACCTTTGAATTGATCGAATTTTTCCGAAAAGAAAAAAAAAAACAATTGATATGAAACATGTGTTGAAAATATCTTTACACGATTCGCATGAAGAATAAATACAACCGAAGGTTTGTTTTACGTTTATTGGACAGCCAAAGAACACATGTTATTGTTCCAAGATTCAAGTAATAAATTTCCATCGAAAAGCAAATGTTACCATTCGTGCATTTGGTATTATACTGTGATGAAATATGAAAAGGCAATAATACTAGAGATTCTTGCTGTCGTAATGTTCTCTCTTCTCGTGGATATTTGGCCTCTTTGGCCTTTCTGTTCACAATCAATTCCGGCACCATACCGTACCGTACCGTAATTTGAAGGGAACATAGGAATATGTACACACTATTGTACAATGTTCTAATTTCTGCGAGAATTGGAGAGCTGCCTCGGAAAACAGTGCAACGATGGTCAATAGAGAATTCTCCTCCACGATCCAACCCCAAGAGTCTGCCAGTTGTATGCTTGTTTCGTGCGCTTGTTCACATACAGATTTAACCATGCCTACAACTCACATACCGAGCAACTGGTATGCATGTGTGCCATGTTTCGGTCACGCAAACTTCAATGGTCTCGGGCTTGGAGAATCCATCTGCATTTCGTGTATTGTTATACCCAGTACTCCGTGGTATGGTCAACATACTTGTGTGGATTGAAGGAACATGGCTTCCAAATCATTGTCTTTCAGCTAATGTGACTTTAACTTATTTCCAATCCTGCCTCAGGGTATTTGAGTAAGACAACACACGATTAATGATTATGATGGAATGAATTCGATACTGAGAAATTGTAGAAAATTTCTAACACTGATCAAATTTGGAATTTCAAATATTTCTCAAAAGGTTGCTTTTACAATTGTTGAATATTCATGTCATGATACGTTGATTACATATTTTTGGATAAACCAACTTACTCTTAAAAAGTTCAATCTGCCGATAATACTTTTCAAAATTTGCTAATTTGTTGTGTACCCTTTATGAATCCTGAAAAAAATTGCAGGTTCAACAAAATAATATTTCAAGATCTCAATATGCATTTGCCAAGTTGCACCGGTACTGCCCCGATTTTTTCGTTGATCGATTAATGTGAGCCTAAATGGCAATGCTTCGCTGAAGTTTCATAACTAGGATCATGCATACGCTTGCAGTTGACAATATTATCGTTTTCCGTGTACACAGGCAATACATCAGCATGGAAATTATGTTTCAGAACTGTCAGCTGCCGCTGAACAATTTGAACAATACGCAAAGCGTTGATCGTCTCATGGATGAAATGATATATCGTGATGATGGCAAGTGCCGTCACAGACGTACTCATTGCTGACATGTGCAGAGTCTGGGATGAGAGTTCACGATTGTATAATATACATATATATGTGCAAGTGCAAGCAGATCTATGGAACAGTAAAGTGGAGGAAATAACCGGCGTGACTATCTGGACTGGCACGAAGCGAAGTATGTCCCGGTATATGAGCTGCGCCAACTCCACTCAGTACATGGAGTACAAGTATGCGTATACATTCAACCAACCTCCACCATTTCCTGGCTCTTGGAGTAGGCTAGGTCGCGAGTGTATGTAGGTATATGTATATATATATATATATACGAGTATGAGTACACGAGAGCGTGCAAAACACGCTCGACCATGCATAAGAGGAACTTTCACTGAACATTATTAGATACGCGAAGGAATGCGGCTACCGTAACGCGCGTTGAACTCTTCTGTGTGTGAGCATACGTAAATACGTACGGATAGGTAGTCATGCACAAGCCTATCATTGGGCACACGAGAACCTTCTCGATACTTGGATATTGCATAATCGATTTTCCATATCCGACTATGGTGGGCGATACACTTTGCATTATACGTAAAGTTAATGCACTCTGGATCCATGGATTTCTGCAGGCGACATTGCTCAGCAATGTGTAGTGAAGTTTCGAAACGAACTATTTCGCTACGAAAATTATATGCCTATGTCACTATGACAAGTCGGGGCTTATTAACATAGTTTATTGATTGGCCTTGTTTTTGCTAGAATATCTTGGTCGATCGTTTATAGAGAGACGAGAAATAAGATGACGGAAAACGCGCATTGCAGCCAGTCCTGCACTTACATCAGTTGGCTTCGATTTCCACAATTTATAAACGTATAACGTAAGAAGGGTCGTCATAAATCTTTTGGAACCATTCAAGTTTCTGGTGCGAGTGAATGACGTCTAGGGACGTGACAATTACACGAGATCACAGAGTCATTAAATGTTATTATATCAACCGTTTATTAACCGTCCGTGCTATAATTAGAAGCAAATATGACTATGTTCGAACAAAAATCGAATTCACTACTTTTACAATTTCGCAGAAATGCAACTCTAACGTTCGACGAGAATGAGAACAGAGAGCAGAAGAAGACAGCTCTGCGGATAGATCGACCTAATATCGACATAAATCTTCTCATATATGTACAGTCAGAACGACGAAACGATTACGGCAATAATTTCATAAAGAGAAGCTACACAATACAATATACCGGACGCGGAACATCGTACGCATGCACAGCGCCTCTGGATTAAGTCGTGCAAAACAAAGCTTTTGAGCTTAACGCATCGTATGTGATGAGTACAATTCACGTGCGCGATTTAATCATGTGATTGTTTGAATAATGAAATTTGCTGGTTGTTGTTGCCAGTAGAAGTGAAGTGCACTGCCGTGCTTGCGAGTTAAGCCTCGAACTATTATGCAAGTCACACACGACATGGCGCATTGAGCTTTGCACAGTGTATATAAATGGACTATATTCATATTGGTAGCACACATCGTGAATTGTTCACTCAATACCTCTTCGTTGGTTTATTCCTTCGTTCATCACAACTCTCGTTCGCGAATTAGATCTGATGCTGCGTTTGTTTCAACAATTGCACATTCATAGACAATTTCCGTCCCCGCATTAGCGAAGCCGATGTAGTCAAATTCATATACTAAAACAAGCCGAGCACCTTAATAGCGAACGGAGAAATTTGTTGATGAAAAAACGCGGGCTCCTTAGCAGACCCAAAGTTTTCAATGAATAGCAATTATTCGAGAACTAGCAAGAAAAGGCAATCCTAAAGTGCCTTTGAATAATATGGCGAAAAAAAAATGTGATCATTTGAAAAGTTGTAACGACGGCCCGCTAACTTGTTACGTTTCCCAGTGATGCTTCCTTCGTTTCCTCTCTACAGGAATTGTCGATGCGTTATGTGCGCAGCTATACCTGATGCCGTAGTGTAATATATACTTATCAGCAAAAGGAATCACAACGTAGAGAAAGACGAATGTCCTCTTAGTTGCACGGGACCCAAGAGACCCTGGTCGATACATAGGTGAGTCGTCTTGCGTCACGAGCCTGACATATCGCGTTTAGATGATCGTCCTGGCTATATACTTTCCTCTTTACTACTGTATCTGAGGCTACTTCAGCGTGTTCCAAGGCTACCAAGAATTCTGCTCTCCTGCTAGCTTAAGTAAGAAGAAATATAGCGAGAAAGAGGCCTCTATATTCCTTCGTGTATACGTACAAGTGATGGACGCACTCTCATCTCTTATATACTTGCAACAGCGTACAGGCAGAAGCGACTCGTGCCGCTTCACACGGATAGTCGAGCCTTGCGAATCAGGAAAGAGATAACTCCATACTTCAAGTAGAAAATACTTATACTTCACTGTTAGCAGTTCAGTGATTGGTAGCACAAGCAATATCTGATAGGAGAAAAAGGGAAAATGTTAACAAGGTCGAGAATCTGAATGCTATAAAACACACAGAGATGCGAGCGTTGGAAGGTGAACAAAACCGAGCATCGAATAGTTTTCAACAACTGTTTTAAAAAGTTGACCAGCGTCGTTACAGAACCGTGAATTTTGATTTACATTTCAAATTTGGCAATGAATAGGCTACTGTTTTCCTAATTGACAGAGTCATTGGAACGCCAGTGAATTTTCATTTAAATTCAAAATTTTCTGTTTAACCCGTTACTGTTTTTACAATTTACAGAGTTTTCCCGATGTCTCGTATTATCAGACGGCATTGCTCAAAATGTAGCAGGAATATTTTAAAATTAACCCTTGAATCCTCGTATTGAGGGCAGGTTTTTATCAAGGTCAGTTTGCAAGTAACGTCTTCGAAGTTTTTCATTAATGACAGTAGTTTACTTTGGCAATTCCCATCATTTTGGAATAACTAGATTTCTATTGCTGCTACATGGACACACTACGATGACATTTTCTGCAACATTTTACTATATAGCTCTCGTTATCTGTACGTTGCCAATGACTGGTTATTTAGTTTTGGTGAACACGCGAATCCATTACTGGGCCTGTAGACTTTCTATCGTTTGTCGATGGCTGTCGTCGCACTGCACAGTGTTCCGCCCTCAGTCGCAGGCGTCTTGTTATTGCAGTACGATAGTAACGAATGGGGCTGTCCACGTGTCTTGAGTTAACGACAGCACACGATACGTCATGCGATACTGGAGGAATCGAAGCGCAAGACAGCCAGCCAGCCAGGTTGAGTCTTCGCTACCGGACATCGATCAAGACGTACTTTGAGAGTAATACTCGACTATGGATTAATTGATAAGGATGCACCTGCCTGCCACAATTACTGGGGATACAGACTCTGGCGCAGAAGGAAGTAAAAACAAGATGCAAGAAATGACTTGGGAGAATTAACATATCTTGAGTTGTGTGAACGAAGCGTAGCGGCTGTGCGTAAGTACGTATACGTAAGCTGTTGATGTTCTTCAGACGAATGAGCTGTACTATCAGCGCCAAGTGGTCTGCTCTCGACTTTCTACGGCGAAGAAAATAGAAAGAAGAGAAACTACGGCTTGAGCACGTACATATGCATACAAGTTGCACCCTATTCTGTATAGTTTCTTGAGCGCGAGAATTTGTCGGCGATAAAGATGGTCGAGGATAGCACAAGATGAAAGAGAACTCGGAGTAGCCCGACTTCTGGACACAAGTGGTGATCATCAGGCTTTTTCCTCAACTGCGAGCCCAATGATTTCAAGTTGGAGCATCATGTGTGGTAAAGCACCCTGCATTCCACATCATCTATCTTTCTACGCGAATATGCATGAGGTTTACGAGCACATACGTACGCATGTAAATAGTGTTCGTACGTATACAGAAAACACGTAGTGTGGATGAAATTGTAAGCTACAGACGAATGAAGCAGCTTACATTCGTACTGATTATTTTTTCAGAAACCTTCTACCTGAAGCAGGATTGCTCTACGCCTGAGAGAGTGATATGTGGTCTTACATATGGCGAAAAATCGGTTCAAGTATCTACAGGTAGCTCATATGTAGCTATTTGTCTTTGTTGCTATACAATATTTACTACCCCGCAGGAAAGTTTACGTGGTTCAGAGAATTTTTATGTATAAAGAACATTCATAGAAATATGCGGTAAGAAAAATAAATGTGACGCACTTGACTGAAATAAAAATTCAAATCGTGGAAAATCACGTTTTCAACCACTGTATCAATTACAGATTTGAAGAAGTTTTAAAATACAAGTCATTTAATTTATATATTACCGTAAAGATTGATGGCACCAATTATTCAAATATCGCCAATCAGATCGAGTATCGATCTCGTTCTCAAATCTATTATATGCTTTCCAGCTCTGCTCGCATATGATAATAGCGTCAATTTGAGATTATCATCTCGTATATGTATCTACCGAAAAAGTTCACCTTTATGAAAGCTTCGGCTTTAATCTTTGTAACTCTCGCTGTGAAACTAATGCCCTTGTACGCCAATGAAGTGTGACGCGGTGTACTTAAAGTGTCGTACCGTGTGATTATAGCGCGGTTCTCGTTTCTCTCATCCCGTTCGCCCCTGGACACTCATTGCCCGTGATTAGACTTGAGGTACGAGAGAATGTGAGCGAGTAAGCATGTCTGTCGATCACTCGAGCACGCTGTCAGATAACCAAGGAGAACACAACTCTACGAGCAACATCATCACTGCGTTGCTCCAGCTATCTTTTAACGATGAGCTTTCAGAAAAAGAAATATTCGACGATGACTTGATGTGAAGCCCTCCAGGGTAATTACCGAATAAGTTATTCTACGTATAGCAGGGAGGAGCTTCGAAGCAGGTTTAAACGAAGGTACCACACGAGAGATTCTTTAAGGGGTGCTTCGATTACTGACTAGAGACATATCTGAGTATACATCGTCGCAGAAAATCCGAGCGGCCGCACGGTCAACGACCACTCGCATAATTGTCAATCCGGATTATTTGTAGTCACAGTAGAGAACTATATCGACAATATCCTAAATGGGAAAAACACAGAGCGATTAAATACCAAAATAAAGACTATGCCGCGTTTGTTTGAACTAGTATTCGAGGGACTTTGGCATTTTCTACGGTCAGAATTCTGTTACATTGGTTTGGGGCCACCATAAATCGGTGGAATCCTTGAGATTTTCGCGTGCAACAGGGCTGACGATTCTTGGTGGGAATTACGAGAGCGAGGGTGGGAGGGGTGGAACGATCTGAGGAATAATTAGTAATTAGCCGGGTGCTGGCGTAGCCCGGCGTGACTCGTGGGCACTGCAGGCTCGACCTCGCAGTGTCGAGAAACTCGTTGACCGTGGTTAGTGCTCGAGGGGCCTTTCTTCTCTCTTTCTTCCTCCGCATGTATATACATCTCTGTATATAAATCGTTTTCTTAGTGTCGTGAGTTACGCCTTAGAGTCACGTCGGTCACGACTACTAGCAGACCTATTGATGATGATGTCGAAGCTCATGCGATGGGGGCCTTCCAGCTCATTCCGCGTCCAGATGGCTACCGAGTTCAATAGTTTTCTCAGAGCTGAATTAGCTGTTATGTACAAAGACGAGATCTTATATGAAATGGTGAGGAAGTGGTGATGACACCTGTGATTCATGGGATGTTTCGGAAAACATTAAAACCAAGATCTATAGAATTTTTTACCGGAGATTACAATGCCTCATTCGGGTCGTTAAGGTGGAGTGCATTTAAAAATTGCATTCTACACTAACACTCATTTACTGTACTTTCTACCCTCATTTCCGACTCAACTCTTTAAAAGCCTCTCCTTTAAATATAATCGTGCAAATAGGTTGTACAGATTACTCAGAACATCCCAATTCAATGTCCACCAAACACATTTACTATCTTGTAAAACATCTGCTTCTTTACCGATAGACGTAAAGTGAGATAAAAAATGTGCAGTATACTCGCACACACATACGTAAATTCTCACACCTATACGTATATTCTACCACGTATATGTATCGTTTTTTGGTAACACGAAGCGCTGACGAGGCGGAAGTAACCGTCGCCGTTACGGTGTGAGAGAAAATGGCAGACCCAGAACGGGGAACCATCAGGCACACCTTTCCGCCGGAGATCGATTGCTCGGTTTAAAAAACGATATCCGAAGCACTCACGTAATACATACCTTGAAAGCCTTGTAAAAGCTCATGAAATACAACCAATCAAGGAAGCTATGTAGAGCACAACGAACCTATGCTTGTTCACCTGATTATGCACTCGTCTGACTTAACATTTATCGGAATATTATTCAACGTGATTAACTCTCGTGTGCAACGTAGACGCTTGGCTTTAAAAGGGATGAGCACGGACATAGAACGGACCCAAAGACACTAAGAATATCGATTCTAGGGTAAAGAGGAGGATGAAATTACAGACGGTAAGAAAGAAGAGAAAAGGGAAGAGAGAAGCAGCAAGAGGTAGAAAAACAGGCGTCTTGCCCGATCTTACGGCAGTTTCTCTATAACTTGTGGCTATAACGGCTGAGAAAGAACTCATCTAAGTACGGTGCGCCGAAATGCATACTTCATACCTTCAGTAATCAGCTCACACGTATTAGAGTTCTCAAATATTATACGAAAACCAAAAACTTAATGACGAAAATTGTATAGGAAAATATCGATACAGATATGCTGTTTATTTGGGTAAATACATCCAGTAAAACATTATTTTTCCAATTATCCTGTGCTCTGCTCGAAACTTTTGAAGGGGTGGTTAGCGAAGAAAGTTTCGAGTAAATACATCCGAAAATAACTAAAATTAACAAATAAGCTGGGTCCTCCTGTCGTTTGCAGAAGCGACCTACCGTGTGGTAAACCGTTGAAGTCTCAAGTGGGAAAGGCTAAATCTTATTTCCTTTTTCTTTCTCATACCCCTGGCGTATTCTCGGTGAACGGGCGATACACTCCATCGGAGCATAAATATCATCGCGCGGCACCGTGCAAAAGAGAATCTCGGTAGATTGTGCATGGATGTTCCCAGACCGAGAAAAGCGTGAACCGAAGCTTGCTTATCCTCGAGATTTTCTCTCGTTATATATGCACAGTGCTATGAACTAATTCATGAACGCTCGATTCACGGAAGTATAATCTTTTATGTATTCATCAATTCATCCGTTATCACATCGTTAGCACAAATAACCGGTAAACCAAACATGAATGTGATGGATGAGTTTTTCGTTTGCAGCTTCGACTTGAAATATGGATATGCAATGATATTGAAAGAAACCATTATGGTTCCATTTTTAAATTAATCGCCAATGAAATATAAATTGTTTGTCTTACTTTAATAACTCGTAACAGCTACACGAATCACTCGCTTTGGTCACTTACCTGAAATAAAAAGAAATCAACAGGTTAGATTATGAGATAGGTGTGGAAAAATTGCAATAGAATAACACGATCGAGAGGTCAACTTGAAATTTCATCTCCTCTATCAGTCTCTCCACCCTCTCTCTCTCTCTCTCTCTCTCTCTCTCTCTCTCTCTCTCTCTCTCTCTCTCTCTCGTTCCTTTGCTATATTTTTTCTCTCTCTCCTTTTGCCACGCCGAAGCGAATGGTGAGATGAGAGGCGTATACTAGTGATTTTGAAAGGAAAGAGCATCATCTTGCCACAAGTATACGGTACGCCCGAGAGGTTGATTATCATGAATTCTCAAAAGCCGCAAGATCCTCATTACTCGATCTCTTTTGAGAGCGTGTGCGGGATTACTCGGTACATCGTACAAGCGTAATGCTTTAGTAAGATTTTGCCGGTAAAACGGCAACATCATTGATGTGTATAGCCAAGGTTCACGGACACGTGAGAGGTACTCGTGTAAACGACCACCAGCAGTGTTTCGTGGAGTAAGCATTATACCATGCCACCCGATAAAATCTGACGTGTAAGTGGAAGCAGTTGATTCGTGTCCAAGCACCGTTCAATGAAAGGAAAGAGGACGTGCACTCTCACTGTATAATTTTCCCCGCTGATTCAACTTTTGTTCATAAAAGCACACCTATTGCACTTTAGCCTCACTGAAGCCACCACAGCAAAGCGCTTTACTTAAGTCTTCGACCTTGTCGTACCGTGTCACCAAAAAGAACAAAGTACAAATTTTTATATATTCATTGACGATCATAAATCCAACGAATGCCATAAGCCAATTTTTAATATAAAATACAAATAAACGAGTGTTAAAATGTTTTATGTAAAATACGTAACTATAACAATTCTCAAATTTTCTCCAAAACTTTCCTCTCTGTAGTGTGTAAAAACAAAAAAAAAATACTTGTTCTCAATTCAGCCTTCGATTATACTGTAACTGCTTGTTAAAAAAGCATGTCATAAATTCATTTTTCGCTTCCGTGAATGAACGTAGTTTTCTAATTAATCAAAAACTCGGTTAACTTCACCTTATCAACCGCCCCCTTTGCTATTTTTCCCGAACTATAGATAGCATACATGAAAAGTCATGATAATTAAATGTGTGCATGCTCGTTGTTTCATTTCGGATGCAGTACTCGGGGTTTTGTAAATAAATGGAGATTTCACGTCAAACGTTGTCATAGAAACATTCACGCTGGAAATTAAATAACGAGGAAGACACAACCAATTACTTTATTTGCTCTGCATTTTGAAGTGGGGAAGACCGAAGTTGAACGAGTTACCTAAATAAATAGTTTAAAAAAAAAAAATTTCATCAATTTTGGTCCATTTATTATTTCTAATATTGAACAATAAACCATGTTTGTTACGAAATACAGAATGAAGCTGACGTGAACCAGACACAATCAATATCAACTTTAAGTAGGGCAAAGTGACTGGTGAAGAGACTGAAATTGCAAACAAGCAACGTAAGGACGTGGGAAAACAAAGTCGAGGTAAATCCTGCAGAGACTTCCGGTGGCAAAATGGATGAAATAAAACTCCAATATAAATAGTAGACACATAAGTTGGGATGTGCAGTGAACATATCCAATAACTAATTGAAAGAAGTCAAATCCAATCAAAGCGTAAGATACTTTCAGATTTGGAAGAAAAGAAAAGCCAGATATGAAAGGCTGTGCGGTGGAGAACCACGAGCATTTTAGCAGCGTGATCTGACTCTACCAGTAAGAAGACAGTCTTTCTAACCCAACTTCCTTTACAATCAGAAGATTCAAGCATGATGGAACATGTGGCTCCCGAAGTTGCTATTTTAGAATTTCTTCCATTATTTGCACATACCGACGTATGAATAAAAAATTGGGAAGCTGTTCTTACTAGTTAATCGAAAACATGTATATTTGAAATCTATTCCTGGCCGTGCTGGATCAAGAAGATTATAGCAATTTTTTGTTTTTCAGTCTTCTTCCCGTCTCTAGGTGCCTGCGGCTGGCTTATGCCAATAGTGTCGAAATTGATGGAGGCGAGGGGAATCTGCAGAAAACCTTGCCCATACAGCCGGTATGTCCAACTGATTGGTGGCAATGCGAACCCTCCACCGTCTCTTTGCCTTTTACTTCACCCTTAGCAAATTCGCTACAGTTAGGGATAAATCGACTGTAGCCGCACAGGGGGAAATAGTTGGAAGGGGCGGATGAGCTGAAAAGGATCTTGGGCGTTAGCAGTAACAGTTTATATCAATATACGAAAAAAACTGTCTGCTAATTTCTTCATCTAACTTCCTCTGCCTTGGATTTCCCACCCTGCTCAGCTGTTGGCTATAAAAATTCTACCATTCGGTTCGGTCTGGCCTCAATATATAGAATTATATTGAAATGAAATGATGAACCTATTTGAATGAAAGGCTTATATTTTCAATGTCGATATGGTTTCTCAACTCAGTCTAGAAATAAGTTGGTTTGCTCGAGTCATGAATTCAGACAATATCGATGGGTATTTAGTCACGAATGAACATGTCAGTCGCTACGAATGCATGGAGACTGCCCGATTATGTACCTGAGGTTCTCAATCTGATGAAAGCACTGACCTAGCAATACCTTGCTAGGCTTGCTAGCAATACCTTGTTGAGTACTCAGTACTGAACACTACTATCTACATTTCATTTTATACGTATACAAGCGTCATGGTGTGCCAGCTCAATATGCCTTCAATTTCGTAAGCAGATTATGCGGCAGATCGTTCCCACTCGATTTTCTAATCGACCTAAATGTCCACGCCAAAACGGCCTACTTCGTGTAATGATTTTCCAGATCTACGATGTTCCTTTGTGACCGGCTTCATATGCGAGAAACATTATGCGAATTAATAGGAGACCTGCCGTCCGAAATTATTGCGAAGCATCGTTCATTTTACAAACTTCACGAACCCCGCATTAAAGTTAATGAAAGATCTTACAATGTGACGTTGATATACGAGAATTCCTCGGACAGTATCTACAACATCGAATTATACTGCGGATTTGTAAAAGTCAGTAAATGCATCTATATGTCATGTCCAATATCGCGCAAGTTGTAGCGACCACTTCTGATACTCATTGAAATAATTTTTAGAATTCACCCATGGGTTTATTTTCTAGTTGTCTAATTTACATCTGTGCACAGTTTGTGCCATCAATTGCCAAAACAGGATCTCGCATTTTTTTTAAGAGCAGTTCTTCAACAACATGACAGATTATCAAGAGCAGAGAGTTAGTCAGATCTCCGTAGTAATTTCATCCAGAATTGAGAATAATTTATCAAGGACAGGACATCCGTAGTATAGGTTTAGTTCATAAAACTCATAAATCTTCAGGACATTCATGGCAATGAGTTTCGAGATAGATATTTGTCAGACGTCGTTTCACTGCTACAGCATTTAACGAGCTTTTCGTGACAAACGTTGTGGTCTGTTGGATGAAAAGTTAGGAAAAAAAATTATGAAGTCTTCGACACTAAAGGACTTCGCGCAGTTAAAAAAAAAATGCTAAAACTGGTTGAAGGGAGATTTTCGCAATGCTGGTGCATGATGTTTGCTTGCCAGATGTCACTGTATTGTTCAAACCGCAACGTTTCGTGGGATGACACGACTCTAAGAAGAGCTATAACACACACGACTTTAACGCAGTAAATATTTGACACAAATTAGTGAGTTCATTCAGAAGAGATGACGATGACAACATACAACAAAAATAAATCGTCATTTTTTGCTCTATCTATTATTATAAAGTTCCGCTGATTCTATAATTTATGGGTACAAAAGAAAAAGGTCATTTGAGTATCTAGAATTAAAACAACAATACTAAGAATGTCAAAATGAAAGCGAATTTTTCATAATCGCATCAAAAACATCAATTTTTTCGTAATGATTCCCAATCGTTACTATTTTTAGCTTAATATAAATCATGCTTCAGTAGTTTCATAACTTGCGAGAATAAAGTCACGCGAACAGACTGATAAAGAAGGGCAGCAAGTTAAAAAGTAATTGTTTCCGGGGCACAGATTTTTTTTTGTTTCGAAATAAAAGCAGCACTTTGATAGAAGATGGAATCGATTCCCTGTGCACTACTTTATAAAATGATCCGTTGATTAATTGATGAGAGGCGCACCTGCACGGTAGACATAGTGGGAGAAAGAAGAAAAGCGAACGTGAGGCTTTGGCTATGAGTGTAGGATGAATACTTACAGCACATAAGTTAAGTATTGACGGGAAAGACGGCTTGGCACGATCATGCTTTGCAACGACGACTACAACGTGACCAACAAAAGCGGTCGCAATGTTATGTCAGTTTCTGTGAACATTGAGAATGCTACTATAGGCGAGGCACAGGCGTATAACTTACATGAAAAATACTCCTAGACAAAGCTTTTACAATTTATACATATATGTAACGTGCGATATTCGCAGACACATATGCACTCGTGTATGTATATATACGTATATGATCGGGAAAACCAGCACCTACTCTGTGAAAGACTGAGTGAGCATGAGAATCACGTGCTCTTTGCATTGCACATGACGTTGCCACATGCACATGCGATTGCCCAATGCTTAATGCGCCTTGTGGTACGGGCGATTTGCGGTAAATCACTTCCACCGTCGAGCCCTTCCAACCGACTCTCTCCTTACTTCTAACATCAGCTTGGATTTTTTTATTTTCGCACAAGTGTCTCGGTCGAGCATGAAAATCTCACACGTATGATGGTTAAGTTGAATAGGTGCACTGTTTTCCTACACGGAGCTAAGCAGACATCCATTTCTTATGCAACCTGTGCAGTCTAGATAGTACAATTGCGCATTGAACTGCCAATTACGAAGGAGAGACGATCTTGCCGAGTAACGCTCTTTCATCCCACGAGGTACCATTTCATTCGGTCCAAAGATGTTATCGAATAAACATGTACAATTGACTACTCGATGGTATTGTCCTTTTACCATCAGCTTTTTCCTCAGTTTCATACAAGAATTATATTTTGACAGTGTGTGCATAATTCTATTTCAATCACAATGACTGAAATGTCATTTTAACTTTCCGATATTAAACCCAGAGCTGCACAATGCAGAAGAAAGGTTTGAAAAATAAAAAAAATCAAAAAAAAAACATGCAGTTTCTGGAGAAATCGTTTTCCTGAGTTGTTGTCAAGGCATCGCATTCGCCAATATTGCTGGCCGTTGACGTACGGTAGAATACAAGCGGAAGCCAAGGGTATAAGCCGCCAAGCAAGACACGTGCCCTGGCATCGCCCCGGGCTTTTCATTTTCATATAAGAAAAGCATTACTCGGGCACACATAAGGTCCGTCGTATAATCTTGAACCGCGGCACAACCACGCCCGCTCGATACGTTATCATCGTTATATCTGTTGTATACCGGCGAATATACGGCACGTAGAATGTGCATCTTCACTATATAGTTATACACGTTAAATACTACTGGAACGTGGTCAAATGCTCTCTGTTTTGCTTCAAGTTAAGAGACGACGACGACGACGAGATTATTTCTTGCGAATTAATTCCTCGGACTTATCGAAAAGGACTAGAGTGCCGGCATGCTCGTTTACCAAGAGATTCTAATTACGTGATTTTATATTGCTTTAGCTCCCGCTAGTCTGTGACGCGTGTTCGTTTTATTTGAATTCTTACGTGTGTACATGTAGCTGATCGCTTTCAGTCTGCAATGTACAGTATTGCACTATGTATGGCCACACGTAAAAACTTTCAAGTTATTTTCTGCTCGTCCTAGTATGTACGACCATTTCGAGCGATAAATGCATAGCGAAATATTTTTTGCATCTCGACTTTCCCAGGTTCGCAATACCACAGAGCATTCCATAATTTATGAAAAAATATAAGGATCTATATATAATTATATTTTTTGCAGAGGAAATTCTTTATTTTATACGGCAAATCGTTGCAGAGAAAGGCTTCAGTTTCTGATTGTGATTATTAAGGGCTACTGTACTACTATGAGAACCGACGATTAACAAAATACGACAGGTCCGTATTCGTATTTGGAGACTATAGGATTAGTCTGTCCCAATAAGATTTTTTTATTGCTGGGAATTCCATTGCAGTGTACAATGTGTGCAGATGTGCGTGCACGTGCAAAACCGTATACATGTGTGTAAACACACGCGTACGTGTTTGTGTCTCTCTAAATTTGCACAGGGCGCTTTCGTGCCGTGCACGGACGTCACGCTCGCTTGATCTGCATAAACCCTCGGAGAGGTCCGTTAGATCGAAAGTAGCGGGTGGTGAACAGCCGTAAGAGAGTTCGGGCCGTTACCGACGAGGTGCATGGCATAGCATACGGGGAAGAGGGCAAACGAAGAGGGCAGATAAACTGGGAGGTCGAGCATTGCTCTGCCAAACGTGGATCTATACATTTATGTACAGATATACTGTACCTATACGAAGGAAGATCCTTGCGAAAGCAGAAATCGTGGACGTGGAGAAGTGGAGAGAAAAGGAGGGTCAAAAATGCTGCATCGCGTGCTCCCGTGCCGCGAGGTAAAAACACGTAGTCCACTTACCACCAGTGAAGAAAATCCACATATAGTGTACTCTGTGGTCTCGTGTATTCTCTCGCCTAAGGAATCGATAAGCACGTTCTAAGCTTCGCGCTGTTGATTTTTTCTTCTATTCCTAACAGCTACTAAGCATAATTAACCATTGAATTTGTTCTCCTCATTATTACATTACACTCATTCCTTGTACAATTGTAATACTGAATGAGCAAATTTTTCCCACTGTTGAGTCGATCATTATCAGAACACTATTGAAATGGAACGTTTTCCATTTTTAATCCCATACTCAAGAGATGCGGTAGCAGCTCGACGCCAAGTCTTAAAAAGAAAAGTCAGCGCGAACCCGACCACATTCTTATTAACACCAATATTATGGTTTTGGGACAGTTTTTCAATCCAATTACATCAACCTCACTATAACCTGACCACAAAAAAGTTGAATCTGACGCTGGAGCCCCGGCGAGACCATGGTATCAAGATATACATAGCAGTACCTGACGGATTCTCAAGTTTTATGTCGTAAGGCAATATCAACAAAGTATCGCTACGACACGTACTACACGTAGATACACAGAGCCCCCCTCTGCTAACACGCGAAGTTCTGCTACCTTATAGCACATCTTCAGCGTCGACTGCTGGGCTTGGGGAATACACGTGATGTGCACGTAAGCTGCCTTAGCTTACGTGCTAGAGTTACCTGTGTGCAGACAACCAACGTACCAATATAGCTCGTATTCCCTTCTGGGTCTCCTCATACCCCCGAGAGATCTTCTCATAAATCATGCCACGTACAATGCGCGTCAGGCGACAATCCTGTCTCCTCTTCTCTCTCACTCCCTTTCTTCACCGATCCCCTCAGCAATCCCCGTCCTTGATCGTACCCGCAAGGGCCAAAGCTTGCACGCTGCGATTTAAAGCACACGTCACGCACGGAGATATACATGAGAAAAGTGAGGGGACAATATTGACACCACACATGGGTACAAGTGCAATAGGGTTTTGTGCTTCAGGGACATCAGGAAGTTCCTTTACATTCGGGAAACGCAATATGGCACAATTCCATTTCACCGACGATCGGGATATTCCTGATTCGAAGATTGGAAAGTCCAAGACGAGAGTTTCCGTAATCGAATTGGTGTGATGCACCCCACAGCGAGAGAGAGAGAGAGAGGGTGGGGGGAGAAAGCAAGGATAACGAGAACGATACTGACAGTACATGTTCACTGGCTGAGTAGAATGGAGCGACCTCGGAGGAGATAAGTACCAGGCTATTTAGTCGAAGCAAACTGGAAAGGAAAGATCACGGTACTAATCGATAACCACTATTGCTCTCTCGTGAACCTCTTCTGCTCGTTTTCAATGAGTTTCTGATATTGCTCTCCAAATATTGATTTTCTATACAGTACGATTTTGTTCAAACGACTGTCTATCTACTTTTAGGATGATAAAAAAAAGCAACTTATAATCCACGAGAGATCTTCGGAATTAATCAAGAGACGCCAGGGCTTGACGCCAGGAATCGAGAAGAATTTTCCTATACTTGAAATTGATATTAAGAGATACATATGAACAACGTTTTCCGGTTTTAACTGTGAACAAATATATCTCTTTTGTCATTGGAAATTGGGGCAGTTACCGTTAGCAAACCCAATGTCAAGCTTATTGGTGGAAAAGAGAAGAGCGATATTTTTATCCGTAACTCAGCCCGGCTCGGCTCGCCTTAAGTTGGTAGACGGGCGACGGCGATTCGTGACAGTGGAACAAAGAATACTTAAAAATCCGAGGATGCTCTTTGGTTCACAGATGCATTGGAGTGACTCGAACTCGACAGCACGACTTGGAACCTTCAAATTAGCGACCCACCACTGAGTGCGTGAATTTGGCGCACTTGTGAAGAAAAATGATGGAAAGAGAATGAGTTTGACGATGTTACAAACGCTTCCCTTCTACGTGATGATCTCAACGATAACGTTTGCCCAGGCAAAATATAAATTCAATAACTCAAATAAAATTTATAATCTGATTATAACGTCCAATTTGTGCTTTAAAGCATTGCTCGAGAGAAGTTTCTGGTCGACGTTTACGGTTTTTTTTTTGCGAATAAAAGGGGGTCTCTTGACAAGCTAATGCGATAGAGATCAATCTTAACAGAATCGATAATATCTTTGCATTCAATAGTAAAGTTTTCTTCTTTTGTATTCTATCATTTTAAACTACATTTTTTCAATCTTCATCAAATTGTGTTTGACTTGAGGTACGTTTTGATATTTCTATGTGCATTGTACAATACTGTACAATCGTCAAAGCTCGTGGAGCGTGATTCTTTTTTGTTATGGCAAATAAAACGAGAGCACGTAGTTCACGTGAGAGGTAACGACAGGTGGAAGATTGCAGTGGATACATAGTGACAGGGTTGCAGCTATACTCGCTCGATGTTGCGTACATTTTTTATACGAAGCAGCATGATACGATTGGTATAGGGGATGATTTTCACATCCGTCCGAGCCATGATATGTGCAAAAAGATTTTTTTAACATGTACGTGTACAAATATGCGATTATATGTATATGTGACAGCACATAGAATAACTTGACGAATGGAAATGTAAATTCGGCGAGTCGAAAGAAATATCGGACAGAGGGAACGAGAACACAACGTATAAGGACGTTTTTGTACTCGATCCCGGTTGGCCTTTCATATTTCATACATATTTTCCAGAAGAGATGGCAGGATGGCAGCAACCATATCGGTGAACTGGACCATACGAGACCGAGGGAGGTTGTGAGACTGACTAATATGCAACAGAGTCGGTGGATGACGTGAACTCAAAACTCGCACGATATGTAGATATTTATTTTGCATTCTACATGTGTGCATGCGAATGGTGTTTACTTCTTTCGAAGTGCTATTGCTGTGTTGAATTCCGAGAATCATCTAGGCCACTGGCTGTTGTGTTAGATGTCAAGAGATCATCCAAAAAGGTGAAAAAAGTTGAATAGGTATAAAGTTTTGACAATTGTTCTATTCCGTGGCTATATCATGTGTGATAGTTTGGGTATTTCAATGTGAACATGAAGAGAAATGTCATTGATATGAGGATTGCAACTTGAAGAGACCTATCCAGCGTAGACGCGTTTCGATTAGGAGGCCGTGTTTTAATTCTACTGTGTTTCTTGTTGCTGGGACGCTTCAGTACACAGAAGTCTGATCGATTTGATTTATTTCCTTTAAGTAAGTAGTCGCTAGAAAATTATGAGGAATTGGGTTTGGAGATGAGCAACTGATTCAGTATTGGAATAATGAGGAATAAAAACCTATTGCTCGCAGAGATTTAGTTGGCGGATTATCTGTTCAATTAATTCGCAAAGGAGAAAGGCAGAAGAGAATACAAGCTCACACGAGATACCAATGAATTTTCTGAAACCGGTCCGTCTTGTCTCTCTCCTGCTCTGTCTTATCCGCTGTATATATCCGTCCCTGTCTCTTCTGTTTCTGTCTACCCATCTCGTACGTTCAAACGATATATCGAAGCCGAGCTTAATTGAATAACGTGATATAATACGCCGGTAATTAAATCATAACACGCTCGGCGCTCAATCGGATATGAGGCTGCTCTCGGGCACTTTAGCTGATGAACACCCCATGAACATTGCGCGTGCGTGAATATAATATACTGGTACATGAATATATATACGGGAATGCATTTGCAGGTATATGACTGAAGCATCGTATGTGCTACGCGTTTTGTTCGATAAAATCTCAGAAGCTTGGTCTTTTGCGTAAAGATCTGTGCGTACATCTCAAGTGCAGCTTTTTCCTGTTTTCTGCATATCATTCTATTCTCCCGCCGAAAAAAGAACGGTCGCATGCTCAATAGACTGTGTGCACAATGATACATTTCACTCTGCGAAGCAAGATGACATTATGAAACAGTCGTTATCAAAACGGGCAGGAAAATAGAAATTTTCACGACTGCCATCCCAAGAATGGCCAGCTTAGCAGAGCACGGTATACCCGAGACATTACCAGAAGCATAAGGTCGATGTTTGCAAATTTTACAGTCGCTCCATCTTTCGAAATAGACTTCCTACTAGTGGTCCATAGGACAAGCATGACATACCATATATACCACTGTAGTTTCCTGGGTTCGAACATGGTATCTCACATAACATGGCATCCCCATTCGAAAGTACCATAACCCACACCCATATCTACCTCCTCCAAGCACCCAACAACATATATGTCTGTTATAAACAGTATAATGTAGATACGCGTAAAACCATAGCTATATGATGAGCGAGAAGCCTAATGCATATATAACTATACGTGTTTGGGATCGTAAATGCTCGTGAGCCCGTTATCTGTTTTACGGGTCGTGGACGTGGAGTTGAGGAGAGGAGCTGTTTTAACAGCCGCCGCGATACCAATCGTACGTCTTGTAACGATCGATCTGAATAGGCCTACTCGAGGATGTACTGAATATTGGCCGAAGCCGTGTAAGCTACAGCAGCATACGAATAGGGTGATTGGTAACGATAAGAAGCATCGCTTGTTATTGGTAACTCTGCATCTCTTTCTATCCAAAACCTTTGATGAGTCACACTTACACAAACGCGATTGCCAATATCTCCTAAGTGGCCAACGAACTCGAGGAAGAACTCTGAAACACTTTGATGCTTGTGAACTGATCTTTCCAACGGTCTCGTACACGCTTTCGTACGCTTCAGTTCCTCTTTATTTTTCTTCAACCTCCCATTCTCCTTCGATAATTCTCCCCACCCCGTATTATTCAACTGCCCGCAGAACGGGCACTTATTCCTCATATCCTAAGCACGATCCAATGGTTGATGGACAATGGTCATTTATCAATCTTCTATTTCGAGCAACTCATTACTTCTCTGAATACTTGCATCAAAAATGCCTTAACATTCAATATCGTTGACACACGTAATCTCTACTCAAGTTTACACAGCCAGTTTGTTACATAAACCATGTGTTACAATGTTTTATAACTTCTTGAGACAAATTACATTCTAATGGTCACGCATGCACAAATCCGTCAAGGTATTAATAACGACAATAATTATTGTGTGCTATTCCATGAGAAACGATAAAATATCAACGTTATCATATTGCAGATTTACGCTGTACAAGTGGACATCTATGAAAGTTCAGAATTCGAGAAGGCTCCGTAACTTTTAATTTAATTTCTTCGTCAATGGTAGATCTTGATCTTGCAATAAATTTAATTGCTATCCAACGTGGCTTCTATCCACCTTATCTCGTTCATCGCCATCAAGAGTTATTTCAGATACTTCAACATTTCGTAATTTCAAACGAAAGCCCGCCGCGAGCGAAAGAATGTTTTCCCAGGTTATTCTTAATGCTCAGAGTTGTTCAAGAACTTTTGAAATCTCCAATCCGGCCTGTTACAAGTGCCAATAATTTCGTTCACTATTTTGAGAAATTGAAAAGTATAATTGCGTAGCAATCAGGAGAATTTATGATGATGTTGTAACATATTTCAAAATTCGTCACAAATATAACTTAGAATCCTTAAGGTCTTATGACATATTTATGACGGCGGATGACGTCATAGAATCGTATGGTTATTTGCATCTCCAAGTTATTAGCATGATTGAATTTCAAGTTTGATGACTGGATCATTTCTTGGTCAGAATGGGATAACTATGTACGTTGGAAATATTATGAGCCAAGGCATATTGACGCTGGGATGGATGACTGAATGCTAGGTGTCATAGCACAGTGTGTAATTGAATTTCGGAAAATGCTCGAAACCAGGTCAAGCTTCGACATTCTACCTTACGATGAATCGAAACTTGGAGTAAACTGTGATTAAAACTTGAGCCGAAAGACGACTTAGGTAGCTATCTAGAGGACGGTTATCTAAAAGCTGTGTGCCAAGACCGAAGCTGAGGGAATAGCATTTACAGGCATCACCCACCGCCCGTGCGTGCTTTTTGATATGAATCTCGTTACGGGAGTTGCATTAGTTAGAAAACATTCACAGGGAAATCTTAACTCGCCGTGGACCTAACTTTCAGCACACCTAACCTCTAACTGCTACCAATAATTAATTGTAATTAGATTGCCACCAGTATGGAATTTAAGTGAGAGTTAGTGGTTCGTGTAGAGGATAACAATAATAAAAAAATGGTCAGACGAGGCGTTCATTACAAAGAACTTTATATAGTTGTCATCACAATCAAAGAGAAAAAAAAATCGTAACGAGGTATTTTCCAATTATCGGAAACCATTAAAATACTTTCCAAAAAGACTAATCAGATTTTTAATATCGGTTGCATTTTCGAAAAGTCTCAATACCGATTTTATAAGTAGGGTGCCATAGTATGTTGTGAATTCGAAGAATTTTTATCAGCAAGGTTTCAGGGGGACTACGGCAGTGAGATATGCATGCACGTGCATCGGCCAAATTTATTGAGCTCTCTTCAAGTGTAGCGCATTTGCAAGACGTCTACATGACTATGCGATCGTTTAAATTATGGGGTTTAATTATAGACATATTTCGTGGGTTGGGCACATGCCGTTGACCGCCGCCATGTATGCGATGTGATGCGGAGTACATACTCGAGTATTGGATGTTGAAGCTAGTATAATTATGCATTCGCGAATGCCACAAATATGCGTACCTATTAGCACTCCTATCCTCTCCCGCATGCTGTCATTAATGGAGCCCTTCGTCAGCAGTTTCCAATACGTTCATATCAGGTTAGTATGTGCAAGTGAACTGTGGTAATACAACAAACACCTCGAATAGATCTAGGTTGATCAGTGCACGTAACAAAATTGAGTCTACAATAAAGACTATTTAGTTTGGTTTTTGATATTTCGATATTTTACAACAATATATTATTTATCATAATTGACTACCAAGATTAAATCATTGGAAAGTAGTAGGTATGCTACAACTATTGTCCCCAAATCCAATTTAATTGTTTTAGACGACTCAGCCGATGTTTTCCATAAGAGTTTGAAAGCTTTAAAGTGTGTCCACGTTGAAGAATTAGAATAGTTTTATTGATTCAGCCGAAGAGAAAAACATTAGAAGATACCAGCATTTTACCAATTAAGAAAAACTGATTTCAACCGTAGGCTAAACCACAATCTGGCAATAAATTAATCTCTGAGGTTTTATTGAACAATGCATGTTCTTCTTTCTTGCTTTTTCTTTTTCGCGGTCATACCAAAGTTCTCTTACCAAACGGGTAGCCGTTCATTTCGAAAATTTATCGGGGCTATATCGATTACCTATAAGTCATTCTACATCACGAAATGAGCGAAATTCCTACTAGTTGCTGTGCAACGTAAAAATTTATCGAATATAGAGTTTTTTATTTTGCGTTTGCTTTTTTTTTCCTCCGTAAGTGAAAAGCATCAAATCTCGTCCGGAACGACAAAATTTACGATTCACGACGACTCGAAAATTGTGATTGATCCACGTAATAACGTGTTAATTTTTTCTTTTTTTTTTTTACTCCAAGCGCGCGAGAAGTAGATGGATCGAGAATATTCGACAAGGTAATTGCGGTGTCGTGAGGGCACCCCGTTCGATTCGCATATACACTGTGCCTCGAAGCGTGATGCACCAGTGTATGGGGCAGGTCCGTTTTGACGTGGACCGTGGCAGATATTACATTATCAGTCTCTTGGCTCGAAGCCAGTGCACACATGAGGCGCAAGCTTACAATATGAACCGTACAGCAGGAAACCAACGTACATACACATGCTTTCAATATATAAATAGCGCGATAAAGAGAGAGAGAGAAAGAGAGACATAGAAACGACAGGTAATGATCATTGATAATCATGTCCGTAAAAGCGAGCGTGGGACGGAGTTGTGCCACGTACTTCGATCGAGGGTGGGCGATAATTTTCTGACTGAATGAGTGGTCAGAAGGAGAAATGCCAAGCACGATTACAGCTTCTAATTAGCATCGTGTTCGAACCGAACTATATACCATTGATGTGTACGTTCATACATCTACAGTGGCAGCGGCAGTGGTAGCTCTATACATACGTCCAATCGACGAGCCCCGTATGCAATAACCTATATTTATCAAACCCACACCAACGAAAAGGAAATATTGCATGGCGCGTTATACAGGTGTGCCCGGTTGAACAGACGAAGAAACAAGTAAAAAAAAATAATACGAACAATAGTGGCTTTAATATTTTTAAATGTTCTCGAAAAAAGGGAAAATTGATATTTTTCAACTTTGACCTGTAGTTTCAAGTTGAGTCGAGGATCGTGAGGACACGATGATTTTACTGAATATCCAACTTTTTAACGTAACTTGAAAAAATTTAACAAAGTGTCACTGAATAAACCTTCGATACTCTGTTCATATTACAAAAATAATAACGTTTCCGAAATATTGTGATTTCGCAGTAAGGTACTGACTTTTAATAGCTAGTAATGAATCTTAATAAAATCTCGACAGTCATGACGCAGTTTGGGTGGTTGACAGTTTCACTGGTGTTATTATTCCACGAGGTGCGTATACGTTTCGTAATTTAATATCGAAGTCAGTATTACAACAGTCCTAATGAGAAAATCATGAAAAATATTAAATCACATCTGTGCGGTTTCCTTCCTTTTAAGAAACAATCGTAAAAAAAAGTTATAAAATAGTCAAGATAAAAAAAAAAAGACGAGGAGAGAGAAAGTGCAGTAAAGGAGTTTAGAGGACATGAAAGGCGTGTTGATGTTACTGCATCGCGTATTGTACGCGGAAAGATGGGCGAACAGAGATACTACAATGAACAAAATCACCGTCTTTCGAGCACCAACGGTGGACCGAGGTTACAGGTGCAATAACGCTTCAACTAGGTTAACTACCATCGTCAACAGATGAGCAGTGGTTAGTTGGTATATATTCATATCTACATATATATATGTTTAGTCCAAGTAGTTTATAGATATACCGGCGTGAGAAAATGACGTGAGAGTAAGACATCTTACCGAAGAACAGAGAGAAAGAAGAGAAAGAGAGAGAGACACACACACACAAACCCACAGATTTCGTTACGATATGGGGTTCTCTCGCATCTGGTGAATGTTAACAGCGTTATTAAATCCAATATGGATATTCGATTATGCGCTCCCGACACGATCGGAATAGCAAACGATGCAACGCATTTACCAACGTAATATTATAAAAAGGACATTCAAGATATAGAAAGGCGGCATAGAAAACATAAAATACGGTTGCTTTCAATTTTTACGTTGAATTTATCGATCCTTTTTAATTAACTATGTACCAATAATGACGAAGAGATACACGTATCTACGAAAACACATTTTTTCCACGATTTTTTTTTGTATGACTATGAAAGTGTATTGAAAATACTTCATTTGTATGAAGGTCAAAATTTATAACGAATCAAATAAAACTTGTATTAATACATTTTATTTCAAACCATTTGATTGATTAAAACTGAGTTTTGCCCAGCCGAAATGTATTTTTTGTGATTAAACATCTCGCCACGAGTACGCGCTTTTTCGTCGCACGTCTCAATTGATTTATTCGCGTTTGGCCACGTACAGCATTTAGAGATCGATGTACTTTTTACAAAATAAATGTCAACGTTTTACTAGTGCGAACGAAACATCCAATGCTATATCGTCAGGCACAGACATTGAACACGCAGGGCTGCTATACTCTCACGATTCATCAAATTTCCGATAACTGACTGAGTAAAATTTATTCCAAGCAGTGGTCGAAAATTGTCGAATTTTGTTGAATATACGCGTGTCGTTGAAACGACGAATTACATAAAGAAAGTACCATGGTACGATAAGATCAAAGGCCAATACCTAAAATCGCCTTATGTAAATCGTGAAAAATGGAAATTGCCGTCCTGCGTTCAGCGGATTCGTTCACAGCTAAAAATTCCCGTTGCTACGTTCGGTCTAACCTTATTCAATCGTGAATACGAAAGCGGTACATGGGTAAGAAAGACTCTTTCGCGGAGGATCAATTCTCTAAATAAGCGACAGCGGGTGAAATAAAAAAAGTTTCATTAAATTTCTCAACGTTTCGTTAAATCAAGTATTTTTTTTCTCAAATTATTTGTGAGAATGAGAGGAGTCCGAAAAATGAATAATGCTACAAAAATCAATGATTGAACGCGATATATTTATAATAAGCGGTTTAACGTCTCGAGTGGTGCGAAAAATTAGTCGAGATCAGAACGATGGTAGCAATGGTTATAAATCTATGAACATTGGTCTAGTCCGCTCCTCTTAAACGTGTAAGAGACGGAAGAGTCTAGAAAAAAAGAGATAAATCTACATCGTTTCGCACTCGTTTACGCATTGGGTCCGTTTACGCATTGGACCGTGACGAATATTATCAAATCCGGACAGACAGTTAAGGGCTTCAGTCGCAAGGGTGTAATATCCCGACTAGAAATTTTGTAGGGATATCCTGATTTTTCATCAGTTCCTGATAAGGTTATCCGGAGTACGGTATGCCTTGCAAGGCCCTCATTAGGTCCATGCATGGATTACCTGATTGATTTATACCAAATAAGGTTCATGTAAGGTTTAGCTGCGGATGACCTATGCAACGTTTCGCAACTTTATACCCGATGATAGCCTTATAAGGTTCAGTTGTGGATGACCTATGCAAGGTTTTGGAACTTTGTTCCCGATGATAGCCTTAAAAGGATTGGGTATGGACAACATGTGTAAGGTTGAACCGATCATGTCCTCATGAGGCTTAAGTGTGGTTTATACTTTGAGCTGCACATATTTGCAGCTCAAATATGTTCAAAATGTGGCGAATTTCTAAACGAACAAGTGACAATACCGAAGTACGCTACCTCAACGAAGTTCAGCGAAAAATGGTGCACTTTTGTGTCAATAATGGAAATGAAACAAAAATGTACGTGATGCCTTTGCTTCATTAACGTAAAAAAAAGAAAATGTGTTTTTCCGAAAAGCGTAAAAAAAATTAATAACTGCATTGAACATTTGTTTCCAAACGATAATAATTAGATTGGATATTTATTGTAGCGAAAATAAATTGCGTGGCGACGAAATTTAAAAAAACAGCTGTTACGACGCTGCACACGATTCACGCCGAAAAAGCTCGACAATGCCCCTATTCGCGCCTTTTCGGTAGTTGTTCCCGCCATTCCCGCGTTCTTACCGCGTGTTTTGCGTGCTCTCCCCGCGTTATTTATTTTATTTACGTGTGTGAGTCCGTGTTGTGGATTGCCGGCGGTGGTTTTGCCCTTTTAATAAACTGAATAAACCATTAAAGACAAACCCAATATTCGTTTATGGGCTAAATAAATAGAAATATATAAAATAAGGGAAAAATATTACGGGCAGTCATTGTGCCGCGTGTTTTATTCATAAAAAAAAAACCTAAAAAGTGCCTTTTGTTCAGAAGCAGTGTGCCGCGTGTTTTATTCATTAAAAAATAACCTAAAAAAGTGCCTTTTGTTCAGAAGCAGTGGCTTTGAATTAATTCGTTTAAAAAAATTAACGAAGGAAGTGTAAATAGAAATATATAAAATAAGAAAAAATATTGCGGGTAGTCATAGTGCCACGTGTTTTATTCATAAAAAAATAATCAAAAAAAGTGCCTTTAGTTCAAGAGCAGTGATTTTGAATTAATTCATTAAAAAAAATAAACGAAGGAAGTGTTACAATGGACTACAAATATAGGCTCGTCATGTTTTTGAATAATAAAAAAACAAAAGAAATCGATATTGTTCCAACGTCGTGGCTGGAAAACGACGAAACTTTGGACACATTACTGTGTAAATTCATGCCCGAACCATATACAAAAAAAACAGTTGCTGTTCTACATGAGATGATAAAAAGTTGTAAAAAACCATTGGACGAATGGCCGACATTCCCAGTAGACCTCCGAGGAAGAGCTCGTAAGTTTTCCTTTGTATTTCCGTATTCGATTAATGAAAAAATGTTTCGAACCTCCTATCAATGTTTTCAGATACTTATGAAGAAGCTGAAGAAAAAGCTATTTTGCTCGAAAAAAAACCATATGCTTACTCGACAGATAGTGAAAAAAATTCAAAAAAGAAAGCGACGGATGACATAAAAAATTTTAAATTCAAAGCTCTCTCGTCAAAAGAATCTCTCAAAGCTCAGGAACTAAACAAGATAACAATCAACTTGAATGAAAATTTGGTGAACATAGATGGTGAGAAAACAATCCGGTAATAAAGAATTAAAAACGCACGATTCGCAATCTCCAATTTTTTCCACTTTTTTCAGGATTGGATAAAAGAAATAGAAAGCCTACACAAACCCCGCATGCTACAATTCCTAAGAAAGGAACAATATCTCGAAAAATACCTTTGGATACCATAGAAAGTTCTGCGGAAGAATCTAGAGGTAATACTTCATCTGAGAGCTCGGATAGTTCGTCAAGTGGATTAGCAGCGAAGGACAATTCTCAGAAAAATCTAGCAAAATTTGCTTTCCATAAAAAGAAAGATTCACCTTTTCCACACACCAAGGAGCATTTCAAGGATTTGAATGATTTGGCCAGCGTCTCACCAACTATTGAGAAAGATTCTTCAAAAGGTTTGGTAACATTTGATGATGCAAAAAAAAAAGAAATCCCTCCTGCGAGTGCCAACAAAAATTTTGAAGGTAAGACATGATTTTATAAAAATTTTGATACTGTGTAGCTGTTGCAGTTACTGTTTATAACTCTATTAACACTTTTTCCAGATCGGCTATTTCAATTTTTGGAGGAGAAGTATAATTCATTGAATTATAAGATCGGTGAACTCCAAGGACAAGTAATTAACATGAGAGCGGCTGTGAATTCCATTCAAGCATCTTTGGAAAAATCCAATCTAATGGATTATAATATTGTCGACACAAATACAAACTTGACTGAAGAAGCTCTTAATTTTTCACTGCCGTGTCAAGACTACGATGATTTCAATAAACTTGATGAAGAATTAACAACGAATCAAATTTTTCGTAAAAAAATGGTGAATATTGGAAACTCTTTCCTGTAACTTTTTTTTGTTCTATCAAGCTTACATTTTTTCTCAATTTATTTTTCAACATGTGTACAAAACCGTAACCGTTCAATATTTTAAAGATACGTCAAATAATGCTATCACTTAATAAGAAAAGTGGCCTGAGGAGAAATCTGGGTCAAATAATTCGACAATATATGACGCGCGAGTTAGCTTTATCTTTCGTAACATCTAAAGCAGTCACGGGGAAACATGTGTTCAGCAAATCCAAACTTTACATGTGTCTCAAAGGTAAACGTGATGCAGTCCATCTATCTGTATATTGGATTATTATTTATGAATGATTGTAATTATTAGGCAATTTGTTTTTATTATAGATGCGACATCAGCTGTTTTCAAAGAGCAAGATGGTTCCGAGTTAACAGAGCCAACATTTAGAGAATCAGTTCGAATGATTTTTAACAACGCTAAGGATTGGGACGGTCAAGGAAACATTCGGAAAAGTACTGCGAAAAAAATTTAAGTGATACAAAAGAGGTTTTGCGCCAGAAAATCAAAAAAGATTGTTCGTTTTAAGAATATGACATCTCATTTACTTCCAAAATCATCAAATTTCGATCACAATGTAAGTTTCTTTATTTTCATTAATTTTTTTTTTTTTTCCCATTCAATACCAGTTTGAAAGTGTCATACCAGTTACATAAGCATTTAGTTATGACTCAGATGGTGCAATTTTTCATTTAGTTAACCAAAAACTCTCATAAATACCCATTATAATGTAAGTCGTTGATTTTTTCGTTTATTCAAGAAACTTGAGTAATTCACAAGTTCATAATTCGTAAGTTCATACAAATGTGAGAAAAAAATTTTTATTTTAAAAAAGAGGATGCGAAAAAGAATCAGCTACAAAAGATTTTCAATTCTCAGTTATGAGATATCAATTATCACTTATTATTTATTATCAAAATCAATCACTAAAAGGATACCGGGAGGAACTTCTCAAGAAAAAAAATACTCTTTTTCAAAAAAAAGAACGGATTATAACATAACATAAGGTTTTTTTTGTTTTTCCATTTTAAATCCATGTCCATGAGGTTGATTTAGCTGACTAGTCTAACTTATTCGACACATGTGAATAATAAGCTATTTTACCTCAAGTTAAAATTAGAAATATCCGGTGCTGCTTCGTGTATTGAGAAAAACATTGATTTTTATTTTTTGTTAAGAAGAGCTGTAACGTTACGAAAGAATTTTTTTTTTTTCATATCTCTTGTTAATTCTTTGTAAGAAGATTTTTATATATTTCTAAGAACGCAAAGGTGAATAAGATTGATGTATAAAATGGTGAGCCATATATGTGAAACTTTAATGACCAATAAACAAATGTAAAAAATCAAAAAACTTGACGTGTAGTTGTGTGAAATCCTGCACTATTTTGATGTAAACATAAGTTCTTGAAGGCGAAAGTATAACGGATTAAGGTCTTATAGAAAAAATCGGTAAAATAAATTGATAACACGTAGTATGTGAACGGTCGTTATTTTTGCTCATTTATTATTATTTTTATTGATAATTACCCTTAGAATTGTACGTACTTTTCTTATATTTATAACATTCTCTTCATGTATCCGTATAAAATGTTAAAAATATGTTGATTGTATAAAAAAACTAACGAAATTTTTAAATATGTTCATCAATTAACCAGGACCTTGAAAAAGATGTTAATATATAACCTCACCATATAACCTCGTCAAGTCATATAGGGGTTTAAAAAAAAAAACCCTGTCAGGACCTTATCAAGATCATAACATTTGGCCAAACGATGACCCTGTTACCTAATCGGGATTTTCCAAGGAACCCTGTCCGGACCTGTTCAGTTTTCTTAATCGGGTCCTTATCCGCGAGATCGTTACACGACACACTAGGTCCTGGTCAGGTTTCCTCATCAGGACCCGATGTTGAACTCGGGAATACCTGATCAGGACCATGGGTAAAATTTCTTGTCGGGATATTTTGGGCATGAGGCAGAATGGTAAAAAAAAACACGTAAAAAGGAAATTTCTCGGATGGAGAATAACCGTATGGTCATTTTCGGATAGACGACAAGTGAGCTATGTACTCGAAAAGGTTAATTCAACGTAGTGTTTGTTCGCCGAATGACGAATCGTTTGACTGATTACGGTGGGTATATGGGAGCGAGTCAAGAGTGGGAACGCGCTAAAGCGAGGGAAGAGCCGGTAATCCGCGGCGACTACATAGCTTTAGTTAGCTTTCTCATGGAGAGTAGGGAGCAGGAGAGAGCTTGCCCAGTACCTTGCCTGTGGTTTATCTTGCACGTCTCGCGAAGGACGTACAAGGCGGAGAGCAAACAGAAAAGATAATGGAGGATCATTACTCACACCTTTTCTTCAGTGGGTCTGTGAGAGCATTCGAACCCTCTCTTACGTGAAACAACAGAAAATAATTGCGTTAGTTGAAATAACTTTTAGTTTCGTTGAATGCAGCACCAAAAACGGGCTTTAAAATTCAACATAAAATATATTATAAAAAATCGTAAATGGTTTTATCAACCTTTTTCGTAGTAAACGTTGGATAAATGATTACTGTGCTCTATTAATGTAGTTGATTCAGATCTTCAAGCCCTGCCTCGTTAGCCAATTGTCAGAAAAAATCTGATTCATAGTGGGTTCATTTGCTTCGTATAACTTTCATGAACGATAAAATGAATTTCTAAAGCATGAGATATATACTCTCATCTATTATTGTAATAATACAGGAGTTGTTTTTCGTTTTGTAACCCTGATACGTTCCTCTAATGGCATGAGACTGCGATGCAGTGTCTAATCCGTCGTTAAGCCCAAGTTTCTGAAGACCCGACAGTTATTCGTCCGAAATGGACACCAATTAATTATTACGCTGATTAAACAGGAGACAGAGACTTCTTCATGCAGAATTCATAATATATCTCGGAGTTGGTAAAGTTTACATCGACATAGTAAATGGAGTGAACAATCCTAGTTTTTTAAACGGATTATAAGCCTAAAATGACCAGATTATTGCTTAAATCAATTGGAGATCCATTTGCGTAATATGAAATCTGAATTAATCCATTTATTGGGATGTGCAGGTAAGCACAGACAAGATCGTATCTGTGCGAGTGAAAAGTCTCCTTGGGGAAGTCCACCGTTGACTCAAAGTACTACTGAATAAGAAACCAGACGATCATCCGTACCAGAGTGCCAAGTTCCCGAACCGACAATCCGTCTTCGTTCAGATTTACCGACGTCGGTTTGACTTGTGTTTCCCTTTTGTTTGTGTCCTGTAGACGAACAACCCGCCAAGACTCAAGAACTAGCCTGACTTTCGTTATTTTCGAGAAGAGGAGAAGGACTCTGTGCGTCAGGCTACTTACGGAGAAAGTCTTTATCCGTGTCCTTTTTTGTCGCCCCCAACAGACCAAGAACTTTCAGTTCTCCCTGTTCTGCCTTTACAACTGTGGCTGTGTGTTCTTTTCTCTTCCTTTTTTCTCTATACTAACTCTTCCGGTAGTGAATCTTCCTCGGGCGTTTGCGGAAAGTAAACAAAAAAAAAAAGCGATGAGGAACCAGACTGTATGCTCAACGGGGAAAGCACGAGGTACGCGGAAGTTCACCGTGAACCATCCAAATCCTTCTGTACAAATCAGTCTGTCTTTTTCCTTTTCGTCTCTCCTCTCTCTCTCTTTCTCTCAATATCTTCCCCACCTTCCCCCATATCTTTCTCTCTTTACTATATAATTTTTTTTTCCTATTTTTTTGTCCTTATTCACCGTTTGGGATCCTCAAGTTGGCTCGCACGTTTACTTCACGAGCTTAACTGTGTACACTTCGCGATGCAGCTTGTCTAAGTATATAGTAACGGGTTTTGTAATTTGTAGTTTCAACGAGACGATGTACGTTTGACCCTTGTGCAACTGATGCCCGTTTTGGCTATGCGCGAGAGCGGCACCTCTCTTTCTGGACAACGCTGACTCTCGCGCCTCTCACTACTTTATTGCTGACCGCACAAGGAGAAACTCTCCTTGCCTACATAAACTTAGACCTCTCGTCATTATACGTGGCGATATGCTGCTACTCCAGTGTCAGGTACAACGTAATATACATACCCGAGTTTGTCACGTGATGGTGAGTCACGATGTATTTCATCGGGGTGAGGAAAACAGGATCTTCGGAATTTCTCTGGGGTTACCTATATTATAGGAAATCAGCCAATAGTGTGAAGGGTGCAAAGTGTTCATATGTGTACATGGCAAAGCGGTAGTTAACGATCGAAGTTAGTAGGTCGAGTGTATCTCGATTGAACTCTCTGCTTACTCCGAGAATATCGAAGCAACGCGATCAAGCTCCGGAGGTTAATCTGATTACTTGTTGACGCTGAAAGTTTTCGAGACCACCGCTTCCAGTCTACTTGGATAACTTTACTTTTCATTCGCCATATTATTAATTGATGACAAATTTGTATAATATTTAATTTGAGTTTTCTGTCATGGTAGCAAATATAAATGAATTATTTGAACTAACCATCTCAACAGCTACTCATGTACTTTGAATTTTTTGGGAGATAAACAGATGATATTAAAAGAAAAAAGTTTTTAATCCATTAGTTTGGTATAAACAGGATAAGAGCGGTTTGAAAGGAGAACTCAGAATCCTCTATTTATTGCACGAAACCTGGAAAATGGACGAAAATCGTGTGGAAAGGGATGAAAGAGACGACAGACGAAATATAGTCGATGTTGGAAGGGAGTTGCATCAATCACTTTGGAAATGGGTCGATCGATTCGTAGCAATAGTACAGTGTACGTGGTTGCAGAAGAGTAGAATCTGCAACAACAGCAGGTCGAGAACACGTTTATACGAGGACGAAAGATAGTATCGGTTTAGGCGTACAGCGCGATCTGACAGGAGTCTCGATTCCATAGGATCACACGGGGCAACACACCGAAACGAGCGGGTATGTAAATGTAGTCTCGTTGAGGGCCAGTCAGAGAATCGGAAAATAGAGTGTGAGGATAAGGAGTATGTATATATCCATATGAAGGTATGTATACATTCGTATATATGGATGCGCGACCGATAGCAAGAGAAATGGGAAAAGCGAGATAAAGCTGCGGCTCGGAAGTCCTGGTAAAACCATACCATTGGTCGACGTCGATATACCAGCCTGCATATTCCCGGTAGACTCATCGGAGAAACCTTGCGAAATTCAATACGCACATCCAATACGAGAGGAAGAGCTAGATATATATCGACCGTGCTATACGACAAATTGAAAACTCTAAACTGCCGAAATGCACAAGGCCGTCTACCTTCAGATCCGATCGAAGCGATTGAAAAGATTTTGAAAGTACGATATCTCAAACTTTCAAGTTTTGATACATTTTTCAGTACCATGTTTGATATATTGAGGGTAGATTAATGAATCGAAACTCCCAACTTATGTTCGTATTTCTGCTGAAGGTCACAGCGTTGATTTCCAACATGCAGCATTGTACTCACTCCATCGGGAAAAGCCTTGAATTTCTCCTCTTACTCCAACAAGATTCCGGTAAACAGACGCTGAATCATGTTCTTGAGAGCTCCGACGTCTCACTTACGGGGCATTTTACAATAGTACACAACACTTTTACAACCTGGACCCTTTTGTGTGTAGGACATGCAGGATGCACATAAATATGCGATGCGCGGGTCCGGCAGACAGGCAGGCACTGAGCCAAAGAATTATTGAGCGTCGTGACGCCGTGCATGTAATAGTACAATTCTACCAATGTGACGTTATGTGGTGAAAACCCTTGCCGACATGGCGCCATTCCCAATGTCCCGAGCAACTAAGGAATCCGCGTGGGGTAAATTCTCAGCTGTATATGAGGAAAGATTTTGAATTTCCAAAATGGCCCGAAATTTGAACAAAATTCCATGATGTCCTTGTGGCTTGTGCTATGAAGCAAGCATAACGTTCGGGATTTCAACCCTTAAAGAATGTTGACGGTCTGGTCTAAAGTTCAAGCGTAGCTTTGAACTTTTTAGGTTTAAGGAAAAACTTTCTACTAAGAAACACTTTAAGGTGGTATTTGATTTTCTCCAACCGTAATATTCATCAATTTTAACCTTAGATCCGTTACACACTGCGTTAGTCCAGTTCCAATATAACATTTACGTTAATGTTGAGCAGCCTATAGAGTGAGGGATAAACAGCGCTTACAAGAGAGGCAAAGGATGCTGATGAAAGATCGCGAAAAACTGATTGATATTATTATTCAACTGCTGTCCTTTAACGTAGTAAACTTTGATATTCTGCTGAAATGTATGCTCGTGCATTTCTATAAAGGTACTTCGGATCGCTGAAACTTTATAAACTCTGCGGCAAGTGCGCCAGATTATTGTGACACGTGGCTCCTGAGTTGCGGAAGTCAAAGTTCTGATGGTATGAGTTGGACTACAGTAGCTTATAAATATATAGATTTAGCATTTCTCAAGGATCTTCACTCTGTCTCATGTGAAGAAAGTTGAGCTAATGCAGAACGGCTTAACGTCGCATATACTATGACTTCAGCTGTACAGGAACACGACGACAGAAGAAACATTGAAGCTGCTGCTTCATATTACAAGTTTGCAGACCAATCTCGTCGCCAGGGCTTATTTCGTCTAGAGCTCGAAGGGTGATAGTATTCGAAAGTATACGGTAATAGGTATGTGCCAACCTCAGAAAAACATCGCACACACAACATTGCGACTGTTCAAAACATTGATGTAAGAGCTTATGCCGCTGAATGTCATGAAACGTGACAGTTAGCGGCATCAGAAAAAAAAAGCATATTGTTATTCATAGACACGCTGTAAATTCCACAGATAATTGAAGGCGAAAGTCAAAGCTTTTGTCACAGTTGCAAAATGTCTATAAATAGGCTCATCAATGCATCAACTACTATCTCTCGTATACTCGATTTTCGTTATCATATCTATACAACCTGGAAATCGAGGCGTATCCTACAGTACAAAGAATAACAGCAAATAGGCAAAGGATAATACAACAAGTGGGAGGTAGAGGAAGAACAGATGGATAATGAAGGACATGAATAAGTAATGTGCAGCTGGAGATGTGGTATTACGTTGGGTTTCACCTTTCCCCGGTAGCGTCTCATCGCAGCCTGAAACTTCCTACAAATGATGGAAATGGGAAAACTTGAAGATCAGTGAGTAAAGCAATCAGCAACCTGTGCTGCTGCAGATTAATCAATTTTTCTGACCTCCTTCTTTCGTTATATTCGAATAAGAGGCAACAATAATATTGCATTTTGATGTCTCTATAGACGTGAAAACTCAAGTTGTATGTATTTCAAGTTTCTGCAGCAGCTCTTATTATTTTCATATGCATCAATTTGCTTTCATGTTGTTCAAAAATCCATGTAACGATGTTACCGTACTTGCAACTATGTATGAATAATTAAAGTCTTTTCTTCAAAGGACAACGAGGACGGACGGAGGGTCGTTTCTGAGAATATACGTGAATCGTAATTACGTTCCCATCAATATTGCCGTCTACTATCTAACGGAACAGTTACATATTTATCGGCCTCAACTATTATTTCAAAACAATCGTTAGAGAAACGTGAATAAAGGACAAATGGTTGGCGCATTTTGACTCATTCAGGATAATGGGAATTTATCAGAGTTTACAGTAATGATTTGTATCTCAGAATTCCTTTTGTATTCGGGTAAATGATTTGAATAACTGAAAGACACAAGCAAAATATATCACAGGTGGGGAAAAGACACGTATGAGAAGTAAAACGGCATGGCGTACCGTAATTCGCGGCATTAAAATGCAAATGAATGATCTTGTATTACGGATGTAGCATACATTCTAACGAGAGAATAAAATGGATGGGTTAGAAAAAAAAGGCAACTATAGAAGAGGCAGAAATACACACAGCCAGTACGAATAGACGATTTAATTCACCTTCAAAAAGATTTATCGCCCTAAGTGTGTGTCGACCCGTTAACAATACATCTGTGCTATACACAGCACGCTCCACTATTACGGGCAATACGATGAAATAAGATTAAAAAAGAGTGCAAGAAAAGACGGGATAATCGTATCCTTTGAAAATTTTCCCCAAGCAAGAATTCTTTTTCTCAGAGTGGAAACGGGACGAAGATGCATTTATAAACGAAGGTATAGGTCGCTATCTTACAGTTCATTACGCCCGTAGTGGAACCTTTTTCGAATCTTCGACGACAGTAGGTAAAAAAAGAACACAAAAGTATAGTTGTCTTGAACGGATCCTGCGGAAATACATGATAGCACGAGAGAGCAGCAAAAGAGAAAAGCTCATTCTGCTCAGATAAGTCTCGTTGAAACCTTCGATGCGACGTAATTGCTCATGAGAGCTTGATAAATTGTAAAAAGTGGATAAAAAAGAATTTCCAGGAAAAGAGGAAAAAATTAAACTCGGGGCAACACAATGAGAGAAGTTGCTACGAACCAAGGATATTGAGGAAATAAATATACCCCAATGTCCATACCAATTAACATACAGCTTTGCTTGCACTTCGTAATATGCTTCAACATACATAATGCTGAAATTATTGATCAATGTCTCCATGAATAATTTCTGGATATATTTTTGCTGAACGTTTTTTTGCACCGTAAAGTTCCGGTTCTATTGTCATCATCGTATTAAATATTTTAATTAATCGATATGGAAGTCATATCATCTGATTAGTATTATGCAATTAGTTTGATGCACTGAGACTTGCCAATAATTAAATTAAATAGAATTCATATTCGAAAATTAACTTGACCGATTCCCTCGAACATATTTTTTGCACGTGTAATGGATATATATGGGTGTGCAGTTTGTCGTTTTTTTTTTTTTTACACAGAGCGGAAACAAAATAAAAAATTATATCATCCGTCCATGGATTTCTATCACAAACATTGTAATTTTCCAATCCATTGTATTGAAAATGATAAAAATATTAAAGTTTTTGCCTCAATTCCATATGATGAATTATGTTTTCATTGAAGACCCTCAGAGGGACGATTCAATTCCACGGAGCTATGAAGTCATATACATTTTTAATATTATATTCTTTCCGTGTATATATTGATATTTCTACGACACAATTATAGAAATACAATTTCTTTTCCATAGTGCAAGAAATATGACATCCCTGCCGCGACGTAATAGCCGTGAAAGAAAATGAATTATATTGTCAGGTACGTGTGTTAGAGCATGTTACAACGTTACTGGGAAACTTTCTCCGGCAGAATCAGCGAACCGAGGCAACGATGAGCATGAACCGGCTGTCCGCACGAGTCCACACCTTTGTCTTAGAAACTATTATTCGCTATAGTATCCTTGTACAAATCCAACAAAAATACAACGTACAGCAGGTAGATGAGGCCTATAGTTTATTTAAGTCGATATCTTTTGTTTTTAAATAGATTTTCGGGGCAATAAGGCCTTATATGCCTCCGATCAAGAAAGTATTATATAAGAGAAAAAATATTACAACACAGAGCTTTTTTGTTTTATAATTATCCTTTAGACAATATTGCAAAAAAATTGTTCCTAGACAAAAAAAAATGAAAAGTTATATGGTTTCTTGACTGATTTGGAAATAAATGAGAAACTCTGGTCAAGTTGTTTCAATTCAATCACAGTACGACAAACAACAGGGATCACGTCTGTGTACGTTTGTCCGGTCAGAGCCAGCGATGAGAGACTCCCGCGCGCGTAGTGCAAAATACAATTTGACGGTGTGTGTGTGTGTGTCTATATATGTATATGTGATGCTGCGCATGCTTTACTACAGGACACTAGAACGTACCGTGGTGTTCGCTTATCGAAAGACCGGAACGAGAGAGGCGTACTAATGTGCCCGCACTGTCTGATGCAAGACACTCGAACGATAAACTTCGCGTCATAATGATAGTTCCTTTCCACTATGTACTTTCCCCTCACGACCGGTAATATACCGTGCAGCAGGAAGATATTTTTGTGCCTTTTTTAGCACTGGCGCATTGAGTTGAACATTAAACTTGAATAAAAACTCCTTTCAACAGCTGTAAGAACGTGGTCCCGCTAATAGTACTTCCTGAATTGTGAAAAACGCATCATACTTAAACGATGATGACGATTTCATTCAGAAATTGACTATGACTGACATCAAAGAAATATAGAGTCAACTCTTTCGGAAACGGGACAAATTTCCATTAGGTGTTCATAGAAAGTGTGGGGTGAAAATGTCACGAAAAATATAAATGTGCGGTATACACAGGGTTTTGAAGTGTAAATTACAAATCTATATTAAGAATTCCATAACACTTTCAAGCCAACACAAATCCAATATCTAAAAATCGACAGCCGTGAGTCAGTATACTTTTTCTCAGATTTTTTTGGTTCCCAAACCACTCGTACCCTCATCTTCCGGCAGCAAACTTCACAAAAAAATACATAATATTAGAGAACCTCTTTCTTTCTTTCTTTTTTTCTTACTTCCCCGCTTGATTATGGATATTTTTAAACACTCTTCAATCATACACTGTACCAATAATAAATTACCGGTATGAATTAGATATCTTTAAAAAAAAATAGTGACCTGACGGTACCGACGAATTTTTAAATACAACAACGAAAATTTGCCATGTTTCTGCTGCTACAGATTTCATAGCTCACACTCGAATATTCGAGAAGTAATAGAATAACAGATTTTGCGAAACTCTTTGCCCCAAAACAAACAAAATGCAAATGAGATATTCATCTGGAAGTATATGTCAGGTTTAGTGTTGATAAAAATAAATAAATTCAGGGCCGTTAGACACTCAACTCGAAATTATCGATTAATGCAGAAAACAGAAGTTTTACGAGACCCATGTGTATTGCATGAAATCTTTACCCGTCGTAGCCAAAGAGGAATTATGTCTATATGTTTAATGCATGGAAACTTTCATGTAGAATTCCATAGTACAAGGGGCCTATGAAAAGATGCATCAACATCGTACAACCACAAAACTTGCAATAGCGACCTATAATAGACGTCTCTCCGTCTCAACGGTATCCCTCTCACGTTTCGCTATGATCGAAAGAGAGAAAGAGAGAAAGAAAGGAAGAGGGGTAAAGAAGTAAAGAGTACGGATCATATGTGTGTATATATACGAAAGAGAGCTCTGCGCATGCCTCGCACCATAGCACGGTTAATTTCATCGCAATGTGTGCATGCAATCAACCTGGAGGCATAAGATTTTGCATACGGTCTATGCGCTATCTCTCTTACTCTTTCTCTACCTCTCTTCATCTTTCTCTCTCTCGTTCGCTCTCTCGTGGAACACCTAGAGATAATTTAAACTCTGCAATGTACGCAAGCTAAGTAAGGACGAAATGTGAGACGAGGGACTCGACGAGATGGCGGGAAGACGGGAGAGTTTGAGGTGCAGTATAGAAGATGAGAGGAGAGTCGTTGCTCCAACGAAAGGACTTCTCTTACATACGTGCAAACGTACTGATATACATAGATATTTGAACGTGAGTTCTATCCAGAAAGTGAGAGAGAGAGAGAGATTCTTCGCGAGTCAGTTTTACGCGAACACTTTCGTGACTATATGGCATCTCTGGGCTATTTCCACGGCAATCTTCCGCCAGCTAATCAGGTTGCGCTTGGGAGTTGCTCTCTCCGGTCCTAGGCGCTATACGAATCATCCGTGGTCTTTCTCGCGAAAGATGGAAAGCCTCAAGAGATATTGTGAAGGATGGACTGAGAAGGGAAACATCTCAAACGAACCTCAACTGCTCCACGAACTCTCATATATGCGAACTATGAAAATCTAAGCTCATGACTGCGGAATTTGAATGCGCATATTTATCAAGTTAATTTAATAAATTACTCAATCCTGAAAGAAAATGCAGTATATCCGTGTATGATGAGGTTGTTAACTTTCGTTATATTTTTTTGTTGTTTAAACCTATAATAACATCGGTTTTTTAATTGTACAAAAAATAATTCCCTAGAAAATTGTTAGCCTCAATCAATTAATTTCCATAAAGTAAAAGGAGGAGTACGAATATATTTGCTCAGAATAATTACTTACCATATTGTTCCTTTACTTATATATAGAAATGTTTCAAGAGATTATTACAAGATAAAGCACATTCGCTCGTCCAATTTGACTGCCAATATTTGAATAAATTAAGTCCATTCGCAAATTTCATTGAATCGAAGCAGTTGAATATCGAGATAAAAGCTACCCGGGCGAAAAAATCTCTCGTTCTATTTCTTTTATCTCCGTGTTTTTTTTTTTTCCCTCGTAATCTCTTTCTCTGTATGTCTTTTTCTCGGTGCTGGGAACACGTTGACTTTCGGGTTACCGGATGGGCGTGTTTGCACTCATTCAATACAAATCCCCCTCGCCACCTCACTGTAGCGCAAGCTAATCATTTCCACTCGAGCGTCTATCTCATACTGGACTGACAATTTTTCCTTACTCGTCGTCACTGTTGCATGCACTCCATCAGTTCAAGAGTGACAGGGTGTAAGGAAGGTTGTGGCTATCGGGAGTCCGGAAAGAAGACGTCAGCATGTATTCCCCCTTCGGCCCTTATACATGAATCTACACGTCCCGCAGCGACTATTTTCTTGTTTCTTTGCATGTCTTGTTGATGCAGGAAATTTTGTTATACGTCTTGATATACGCGAGGCATTCACGCCTACGGTGGCTCACCAGATAACGCCTTTACACCGTATATGTCTAATTAGAAGTTCCGAAGTGTAGCATGTGTATATAGAGATGAAGTAAGTATTGAGAGAAGATGATAGAATCGAAATTTTCGTTCTGTTTAAGCAGGGAGGCTGGAAAAATTCAGACAAAAGGGCAAAACTAACTCTCTAATTAAGTATTACTGAATCTTTTTTCGTTTACAGTCGTTCATATGAAATTGCATATGTACAAATTCCTGATACTTGTGCTACGTACTTTTTTGCGAATCTTGAGCAGAATTTGCAATTGTCAAAGAAACATGGGTGTTTTCGATTTGTTTTTATTGTCATTTTTCCCATGAATCATCGAGCGCAGTGAATTTCTGGCACTGTTTGTATTTGGATACTAGAATAAATAGCTGCAAAATGTATACTAATGAAATTGATGGTAAAACGTGACAAAAGTTTCCAATAGTAATTTTGGGAATGCCACCGTGGCTGTTGTGATTGGCGAAGTGATCGAAAAACCGAATATCGTGAAAATTGCGAGGAAATTATACGTTTTCGAATATATAAGTGGATATCAATGGCACTCCTGATCGGTTGTATCATAGGTTTATCTGCGGGCAGAATAATCGATAACGAATAATCGTAGAGCGATGATTGCCGGTATGTAACAGACGATTATTTCAATGCAGTGAATGTGTATACATTTCTAGATTATTTAACTTGCGGCGTCGAGTGGAACGTACATAAACTGAAATTCCATCAAATGTAATAATCTCGAGCACATTTATAATGTTCCTGCTTACGACTGCATTACGTTGGAGTGTATTGATGTTGTTATCAGAATTAAAAAAAAAAATCATTTTCGAGAATAAATTGCTCTCTAATAGCAAAAATAACATTTGAATAATTCACTAATAAGCGTCACAAATTGGGAATCAAAGCTTACGGAAAACTACAGAAAAACATACCTCTGAGTGACTGGCGCTGCCAATGAACAGGTTAGAAAGAAACAGTACCGCGCAAAGGTACATTATTTATGAGCATTTTGTACTTTCTATAAATACTGTCTAAGGCCGAGTTAATCTCTGATAGGAAACACATTAATTTTATTATAAAAGGTACTACGAATTAGTCAACCTGTAATTTATCAGCATTATCTGGGACTAACCAAGCTCTTAGCCCCCCCCCCCCCCCCCCCCATCAAAAATCGGGCCGAAGTTTGTTGATCGTATGTATCACTGAGTCACGCTGTTTATTAAAGAAATATTATGTTGAAGCTGTGCTAACAGTGATGGCTGCGCGGTTGATGCTTGACTTTTGACAATGTCCGAAATTAAACTACTTTGGCTGCATCTAGTATTTGGATGGGTGTCTGTTCAGCTCAAGCATCGATCGCTGAGCCGAAGGCACTTATTCAGAGTTTCTGGTGATGCCAACAAACTAAAATTCATTAAATAGAGCCCGCTGTATCGGTGGAATTTCCCACAGTTTATCTGGGTCCTCTTACATATTTAGTATTAGAAAAGCATGGCTAGAGGGCACACTCTTGGGGGGTCTCACAGGAACATGGAAGTTAGTAAAGTTGAGTTCAAGTTATGGGCTGGGCTGGTAAAACCTCGGAAGGGTATACAGTGGATCATAAATTTATATATATTAGAGTAGCTATACGTGTAATTTCAGAGAATCTTATTGGATAAATATGTACATATTCAACAAAACTATAGCATTTCATGCTAGTAAATCGATGCCTCTTATTTAGCGGCCGAACGAACAATCCTTCCGACATTTTGCTGGATCGCAAAGCATCCTCGGGGTGGTGCGTCGAGATCGCGATGCTTGCGTGCTCTCGATACTCCACCGTACAGCCGAGAGACGCGAGACATGTCGAGGCTGCTCTGATTTTACTGTACAGATGCATACTAACACGGTTCACATATATTTGCTAAGGTTTATAGTTGAGAATGTATATATCTAGGATAAGCTTATGTATAAAGCAATGTCTGTGAATGCTTCTGGAGAGAAATTCCCTGCCTTGAGCCAGCAGTAGGGGCACTAGACGTTCTCTATATCCGCCGTTTCTGGGATGCAAACCACTCAATTATAGTGCGGTACCCCCGAGGGCTTCAGGATCAGAACCTCCGACTCTCGCGTGGATCTCTTGAACCTCCGGGCGTTTCACCGAGAAAGACCAGCCGAGCTATAACGTGTATGTATATATATATACATATGTTTCAACGTTATGCTCCACGAGAGAACAGAGTGCAGCTTTTCCTCCGCTCCCTCTCGAAGCCCTGTGCCTTTCTCGTCACATATTCCTATTAAACATTATACATAGATGTCAGAATATACATATTTGCACTCAGCAGCAAGAAAACCCGTGTTCACATACAGCGACTAATACATGCCCTTCAGATTTGTCCATCTATCAAGGATCCTGTGGAAACATTTACTCTCTGCTTTGTTCCCAATTCTTGTTTATGTATTAGATTATTCCAAACAGTAGTTAACGATGATTTCTTTTCCAGCAGATACTCCTTTTTGTTGTAATTCTTGAATAATTGTTTAAAATCTTAAGCATATTTGCAATAATTGTGATCAGCAAGTACAGTTGGAAGCGATTTTTGCCCATAGGATTACTGTGAGTCGTTCAGGACAATAAAATGGACTACACTTTTCGAATCAGCCAGTATATGTATTTATTACGTTCCTGTGTACTTGAGAATCGCAATTTAAATCGTTAGTTTCTTGCCTGAAGATGTATACGATCTCAATTTCGATGGGTGCGTGCGTGCGTGCTCGTCAAAGGAAAATTACAGGGATTCAACTGATGGATTCTCGAATACATTCAGCTACGAAGAATCGAACCGTTAAGAAAAACTATTTGTAAACAACCATTTTCATAACTCAAACCAATGAAAATATATCTCTCATTAATGAATGAATCAATCGACTATTTGTTGATTATAAATAAACCGAAGAATGCACGATACTTCATAGAAATAAATAAAAAAGATAAAAAATCAATGTGTCTAGCTCGTTCCGAGTTGCACACGTTTCCTGGAACTTCTCATTCCCGATAGGAAACGTGAAGATTTGTACGTGATACATCTGTTCCTATATGTAATTGGCTCCGGGGCGATCCGAATTAAGTTCTTGGCTCCAATATCTACCGTCGATGAACAGAACAACGCCGACGTCTAGTGATATCCGGAGGGCGAGATTGAGATCTATATAGACATGTGTAACATTCGAAATAGGAAGCGATTTTAACGGCGAGGCGTAATATCAGCAGAAGTTGGGAGTTTCGCGTTGCTGGATTCCGGTGACCTGTGGCTAACGTTATGAGTCAGAATGGGATGGTGCGGTGATGGCGTTCAGGAAATTGAGCGATCTAGTCACCAACACAATCTGTCCTCAAATTCAGGCTCAAGTCGCAATGTATTGACTACATATATATGTATAAGTGTAGATATAGTTGGAATGAGAATTTGATCGTCATAGACGTTCACGTAGTCGTCCTAGGACGCCCCTTTTTCTATATAAGCTTGCCTTTTATTACGGCTCAAGGCGGTTTTTCAGTAGAGCTTTCTTCACACACAACTTTCCGTCACATATGTGTGTGTGTGTGTCTGCACGTATGTACATATTCGCATATTCCAAACCGACCCTCATTCGTTTTACCGCTAGGGAAGTGTAGACCAACCGCATTGACGTAAGACTTTTCTCAAAAGGGGAAGTCAGCCGCGTCGATCAAGTATGTCAGCAAAGAAAAAAGAAAGCAAAAGGGAGAGAAAGATCTTTTGAAAGAGTAAGAGAGATCGAGGTAGGAATCAAGACTCAAGTGACGTCGACATTTGCGATATCGATTTGGCTAAAAGAAAGTGCTTGAAAGAGTAATCGTGAAGTAACGGCGAAATGAAAGAATTGAGAGAGAGAAAAAGTTGCGCACACGCTCACGGTGAAACCTATTACAGGATTTTGAACGAAAATGAAACTGAATAAAAAGGAGGAACTTATACGCGCGCTTTGAATGTATCATGAATACTTGATTTTATTTCTCATTCATAGAATGAAGGTAGAAAATTGAAATTATGTTGATAGGGTCGGATTTCGATTTACGAGTTTGAAACTTTATTGGTTTCGTGGATTGATTAATCTCGGTATATTCAACTATATAAAAGAAATATATCATAAATTATTCCATTTCAACGTTAAAAAACACTGAATTTACTATTGTGAGAGTGAATTGAATTTTCTAAGGATTTTTTTGACGAAAGAAAATGCCATGGGCTATGTAATGGAATATGATGTACTTTTTTTTCAAAACGAGTGGGAGTATATAGCATTAAATATAAAGACTCTTATATAGATAAACGAGTGGAGACGGTTGAAAGCTCAGTCTACTGTATATTACGGAGCGTGAAAATGGAAGCCCTTAAGGAGAGACTGAGGGGAGGAGAGAGGAAATGGCGAAGCTTCCGGGAAAAAGCCCCAAAGTCCCCGAAGGCAAGAAAGCCGAGCAGCTCTTTAAAAGGATCGCTTGAGGATTCGCACAGTTTTCAACGCACTGGTAGTGAAGAAAAAAAAATCGCAAGAGGTCACCGACAAAGTCCTTATTACGTTCAATGTCTGTATGGATTCATAAAAAGAACACTATGTTTAGGAACTTATAGTGGCTTCTTGCATATTCCCTTGTTAGCCTACGCTCTAGCATAAGTTTTCATCACGTTCAATCCAGCAATACGGACAACTGACTTTATATTGATGCAGACGTAACCAAGAAAATTTTTATCACGAAGCTTTGTCATTATCTACGACCGAATACTTCGATTATAGAAATAAGAATACTTCACAATTACATATTTGGTTGTATTCAGAGAGACTTTCACTCCGGAGTGTCGTTAACGAGGATCTTTTTGAACGATCGTGAAGTTCTTGCGAGGCAAATAAACAGTGCAATGCGTCGAGTTTTGTAATTCCAAATGTTATATTAAATCTGAAGTAAACGATGAATATATTTATTTTTCACCGGGTCTAACATGTTTCTTTTTTAGAGTTCCACCAACTAATAAATGAAATACTGTCGACAACAATGTCATGTCCGGAACTTATTTCGTAAGTTCCATTCCGTAACTCTTATGTCATGGTACTGAATTTTTTTTTCAGTTTTAACGCACTTTTCAGTGTGCATTTTGACTGAGAGTGAAAGGGATCGACAAGATACATGATTCGATACGAGAGATCATCGACTTTTCAACTGACATGATCTTAAGTGGCGACGAGAACGACATGACGAGTTGGTGCATTATGGCGAAGCTATTTATGCCAATGTGTGAGAAATTCCACCGATTTTTCATAATCTCCATGAAACAACAATTATCCATAATTGTTTTTGAAAAACGTAATTAAATGAATTTAAACAGCAAAAGAGAAGAAAAAATATTTCAACAAATAGGTTTAAAAAATTCATAGGATACAACAATACGTGTTACAGTATAAAATATAATCATAATAATAATATAAACCAAGTTTACTTACAGAATGACTAGAAAAAACACTGCTGTTGCGCTAGTGTAAAAAAAAAAAAAAAATAGTCCGATGCCATCGAAACAATGGTTTTTTTATATTCCAATGGTAATGAATCTTTTTGCAAGCTATTTTTGAAGATATACGTTGCCAATGCCATTTGCGTCAAGGTTTAGTATACACGATGATGATTCCACACCGCCTCTCACAAATGCCGAGTCTCAATGAGTCGATATAAAAGAAATGAAAGGTCGCGATAAGGCTTTATTGGCCTGGCATTGTCGTGAAGAAATAAATATATTTATGAGCAAATAAGTGTATCGTTATTTGAAAGCAAAGAAAAAACTGTAGGACGCAGGTACTCTACTTTCGTTTTTTATAGAGGGGCTTGAACGCCTGTGCTTCTTTTTTATCGGCCAAGTTTTTATACGCCCAGTCAATTGTACTTGGAATGAGATTGAAAAATACGAAAAAGAATCGTCATCGTCTAGTGTTCAGTAAAGTTCGACGTACAGATATTGTTTCTGGCGTTTGGTTTTTTCCAACAAAAGTTAAGTTTTTGCGACTGTTCGTTCATAATACTGAGACTGTTTGTTCATAGTCAGTCTAGTGAACGATAAGTTGTTGTACTCATTAATGCACTTGTCCTTAATCAAATCTAATCATTCTATTTCACTTGTTCATCTTACAATTGCATTTCTCTTTATTCAAAAAAACCTTCAATCTCAGTGGAAAGGGAAGCTCCAACATTGTTATATTTTAGATAATAAATGAAAACCATTGTTTTTTTTTTTTTTTTTTTTTTTTTTCGAAATTCATTTTTATAGGAAAATTTTGCACTGTTGCAATTATATTTTGGATTAATGTGGACGGTGAATGAGACAAGTCGAATGATGGCATGGACCAAGTGGCAATTCGTCACTATGAGTTGTTAGACCATCTATTTAGATGGCACATAAACGAATATATAGATTTATATGCGTACATAAATGCTGCATATGTTTAAGTGTAGATATGTATGATGGTGGAGCATCGTTGTCGAGCTACCAGCTCGTCGGAAAGCTGAACACACACAGCAGAACGAACAAGCATAGACCATCACTCCGTACACGTTTCGTCCCAGTTCGGAGTGTGGAAATCCTCAGTGGGCCACTGAGTGGATCACGGAATGGAAGTGGTGGCTGGGAGAGTGCAGTAAGGCGGAACGGGAAATTTGCAATGTCCCGTGTTCATCCTCGCGCTATATATATTCGTTGAAAGGGGGCTCTTGAGGTTTTGCATCTACCTCCTAATCATGCGCCCAGGACCACGACCGCTATACCGATATTTTCACAAGATACTTTTTCCTACAGAGTTTTTTGTTCAAAACTCATAACTAGATGAAGAACGATGTTTCTTTTTCTTTTTTATTCTTCATGAAATCATAAAATCTTCATAATAACTTAATCGTTTTTGTTTTAAATTCATAATCGTATATTCACTAAAAACCATCATATAAAAGTATTATAAAATAACAGCTAGTCGAGAATTTCGATGTAATTTTGATAAACTGCTGGGTAAAAGTCAAATGAAAATTTCTCATATTTTTAAGAATAGCCATGAAAGTGCAATGGAGCTAATCACGTCCTGAAAAATTGTAGGGAGATTTTGCACAAAAGTTACTTTTTAACAACGGTTACTTTAGTGTTGTAACGATTTTCATATAAAAATCTACTACTAATCAACTTTTCATGATAATCATTTTGCGGAAAATCAGACAGAACTAATTGCGTGTCTTGCAAATTACATAGTCGTGGTAATGTTTATTTCATTATGAAAACGAATAGACATAAAAATTCCACAGTCATATATCTATGGAAAACATGGTGATAGTTCTTCGTTTGTCATGAATTTCAAATCGAATGTATTTCATGTAACACAGTGTATTTCACTTCCGCAGATTTTAATGTCAATACCAGCAGATCGCAAGGGATATGCTTGAAAATTCAGTAAATCTTCATGTTTCATGCTACACATCGCAAATTTTCTTAACTCTGTCGTACTATCAACAAAAGCGTGAGTGTCGAGCGTGAGTCTCGGCAATTTGAACGAAACTAAACCTGCATTCGTTTTTTTTTACTGTCCAAGTCCATATAGATTCCCTGTACTGTAATTTATATCCTTATGAATAACGATCCGTTTCCATTGGAAAAAAAAAAGATCCGTTGATGGAAATTGAACTAATATACACAATGGTCAGTTTCCGGTACAATGAGAGAGGACGTTTTGAGTGACTCTTTAATATTCACTCGATTCACGTCTTGTCTGTCGTTATAAAATAATGACAGTTAATTGACAAATAAACAGAAGTGTTCGTCATTAGATCGTGTGCGCATGAACGTCCAATAAGTCCTTGTGTGTTAGTATTTCTCTATATATAAAACCTAGTGGTGGTCTAGATCAATAACATGACCGGGCCACCCATGAGAAATTAATTAATCTCATCACCACATGGCCTCTTGATAGGATACACCACGTGTGTGATCGTTGGAAAATTAATTACAATGTCTATAAGTAATTAACGTTCCGGAGTCTCAGCCCTTTCTATAATAAGACAGAGAGCAACCGTACTAATGAGTTTCCTGCATAAATTAATATAGGCCTTGATAAGAACTTCGTGTGTATCAATGAGAATGGAAGTAATCAATTTAATTGTGTTCACGAAATAAATGCGTCGATCGATCTTTTTACAGTGATTAAATCAACGTCCTCTTAATGGATTTTTCTCTTACTTGAAGGTGGGGTATGTAACAATTAAACGTGAATTATTGAAGACAAACTTAAGAGTAGATCTTTTCAGAATACAATACGACGGTAAGTAATTTTCCAATGAACTTTGTTGAATCACAATGTTATCGATGTTTTATAATCAAGAGGTGAAAATCCCTTAAAAAAATGCACACTTGGCATTGGTCAAGACCTGCTTCCACGAGGTCAATGTTAAGCCAATTGTACATTTTTTCAAGCGATGTTTTCAACTGTTGGTGTCTTTATCAAGTGGATCAACTGATTATGAATTTTTTCCTCCGAGCTAAATCATCTCCGATCATGTAGCTTTGAGTATTTTGATGAAAATGTTTTCAACCACGATTCTTCCTTCGACATACTGCTCACATGAATATTTGTAAATTGAATATGAAACAAAGTAGCCGATAACGATAAAATTGCAGTACAATACGGAATTAATATCTTGGTGAAAATCGGCAGAATGCCAGAAATACCTCAAATCACTGAGCCTCAGTTACTTGCACGTCAGTGAACTATAGCCGAGTTGGCAGACACAGCTTGGAACATTCAGACTGCTCAAACGAAAATAATGACGTTCGCAATCGCTGTAAAGCCATTTTCCGGTTTGCTGATTCGCATTTTCGCGTCACTCGTCTATTATACACAGTATATTATACAATATTCTGTTCGCGATGATTATGTAAACATGATGGAGAATTAGTGGAATAAAACTGTCTCTCTATAAAAATCTTTGGGCTGCACTTCATTTTTTTAATTGTTCGTCTCGATTGTATATCCTTCGATTGTAAGAGTAAATGAATATCCCAAATTTATCAATAAAGCTGCAAAAAGTACTCTACTTACGCAATTATTTCGAAATAAATTAAAATTCAACTCAAATTGTCCATCATTCTTTTGAGCGATTCTTTTGAAAAGAATTGGATCATCCGAAGTTTTTCCTTTCCTACCAAACTCGTATATGAAACGAAAATGTTAGTAAAACTCAGTGATAAATTGAATCTCAAAAGTCCTATCTTCGAAATTGCTTTCACATATCGTATAAACGTATAATAATAATAAATAATGGAAAAAATTTGTTTCTGCACTGTGTGCACGTGTACAGAAATGAGATGAGAAATAAAATGAATTAACTCTGTTTCACAAGCTCGTTCATTTTTTATTTGCTTAATGTGATGTCTTTTGGAAAGGAACGAGGGAACAATGAGGTAGTTTAGGTTGTGTGAACGATTAGCGTTGGTTCATTCGGATTACACAGCTATCCAGCAGGGCTGGAAATCTAGCGCCAAGACAAGGCTATATCTATACAACTTGTATGAACATATGTAGGGGTAGTGCAAAGGTAGGAAGATACACATACCGTAAGCTGTGTGCTTCAAGAGATGAAAGCAGGAATATTATCACATGTACTGTTAGACGAGAGCTCTCAAACGTTATTAATAATATCATGCTCGCTTATCCATATTGTACTTGCTATCTTCTTCTCTCTATTGCTCTTGCTCTGTCTACATCCTGCATTTATATAACATGTTCCAACATTTTCGCAAGAGGACCGAGGGCACATGAAATTCTCCATCGAGTAATTTCATTGTGCGGTTCTATAGTCGTTATACGGATAACCATGTCAGATATAAACTTTCATTCGCACAAGTCCTTACTATATCGTTCCTTTTTTCATTAAATATTACGCATGAACTCATCAGATGTGCATAGATAGAAAAGTTGAAATAATTAAAGACGAAATTTGAACGATTTATGATCATATATCAATTAGTATACCGTGTAATATAATTATAGTCTAAGCAAATGGTACCGGTAACGTGGATGTGGTAAATCGCATGATACGATTGAAACGCCGTCACTTTTAATGAGTCCAGCAAATTTCTCGAGGTGACTTTTGCGCATACTACAGGTCGCGTCTAAAAAATCGATCAATTGCCGACTAAAAATCGACTAAAAAATGTAAATCCTCACATTTGTAATGACATGCATTTTCAACTTGTTTATATTTTTTTTTACTATACATATGGAACGCAGAGATGAACACAGTGAAAGTGTAAATATTGTAAATGAGTCGTCGTTGATGCACGGACCACCCTGGTGACCAGGTTCTACACTACATATAAGTACGTATGGACGTCGATGTAATAAACAGTTTAATATGATCGACGGGAAAACGTGTTTCAAAAACGATAATTTTATACTGAAGAAGAGGAGAAGAGCCCGTAAATATTTATATATAATAGTCTCTCGAGCGTACATAGAACGATCATGTATATTTTGTATGCTGCGCGCAGCCGAGCCGATGATAGCGAAATGACGTTATTACAAAACCGGTGCACTAATCGCTAACGAGCATTTCCGGTGGGTAAATCCCGACTCTCACAGTGCAGAGAGGCGAAAAATAGATCATCAAAATTCGAATAAAAATATCTCTCTCGTCTTTCCGCTTTTCGCTAATTATATTTTATTTCGTCGCATCCCTTTTCACTTTCGATATTTGCTTCGGACTTGATGCTTACTTCAATATTTTTGACGGCAATTTCGTTGCAAACTTTTGCATAGAGATCAATGTAATTACTTCTCCGATCTGTAGGCCAATGTTATACATCTCATCCTAGATATCCAACATTTTCCATAATTTTCTTACAACTGAAATAACCGACAGGCACCTTGGTCCCTCAGTAGAGCGTTTAACTTCTCTAATTAAATTACTTCTTCTCGATTGTCGTTTACCGCAGTTTTATATCCGTCCCTCTATGGTAAATATACGGGCCCGTTATGAGAAAGTTCACAACACTGTATAAACGTGACTCCCGTAAATGTATAAATATTTCTCCTACAAGCGCGTTTTCTTTCTCTGCTTTCTCCCTTCAACCTCCTTCCTCCTTCTCTCAATTTCACCTGCGCGAGAAGATCATCGACGTCAACATCATGACGTGTCGATAATGGCAACAAACGAATCCTCATTATTCTCGAGTATATATACCAATGGCTGGTACACAAAAAATCATAACACACGTGACAAATCGAAGTGTGTGCTGTATAAGTGTTATTATTGTATTTATCAAAGTTTATTATTCGTATTGGTTACTTTTTTTTGAACGAATGCGGAACTACATAAACTGCAGTTGTACATTGATGACCTTCATTAATGATACTCGTTGAAGTCAAAAACGCGATTCAGTTTCGACTGATTCGGCCCAAAGAGCGGAAACAGTTGAAAGGGTTCAAGAGAGCTAAAAGAGCGAAATCGCGCGAGTACCAGGGAATCATATTATATTTTATAACAATATTCACGTAACACATTAATTCGCGGCACGAGGCAATAAGTTTTTCGATCCCGCGCCGCAAAGTTCCATGATCCGATTCCCTTCTACTTGGAACTCATCCCATTTTTTTTACCATTAAAAGCATGACCAGGGTTGATATTGAGTTAAGGATGTTTTTCTGGTCCTAAAATTGTTTTATCAGAGATGAAAAGACACACGAGAACGTAAGTCTTTTTGTTTTTTAATGACGATGTGAAATACGTACTTTCATAAGAGATAAGTTGACGAAAAAATCATTCGAAAGCTAAAAATTTGAGAAGATAATCAGTAACCTCATATCTTCACGTTCGTCCGGGGTTGAAATCTATACACGAGTAATGCGTTTGGATCAGCTATTTGCGATGGAAAGCGCTTTCCTCGTTGGTTCACGGGTTTCTCAATATCTATGATGTTTACCACCCCCGCATTGTCAATGGAATTTCAACGGGGAGACTCTCGAGAACAGGAACATTAATCAACATTTGGCTGGCATGAATAATGCGAAAAATGAATTCGATGATATCACCTCAGATACACCATTGAGCAAATCGGTCAGATTTGATTCTAGTCACGTGATTCCTTTCGGAGACTTGATTTAAAAATATCTTTTGCGTCTGAAATTCTCCGAAAAAAAAAATAACATCTCTGTACTTTTCAATATAAAGAAGGCGAGAAGAAGTAAGAAGCGACCATACGCAACAAAATCGTCATGCTGTAGGGTCATTGAACGACCTCTCATTCAAAGTATTACCATAGCACCTCGCTGTGTTACGGTGCATGCATGTATATTTGTATGAGCGTACCAGATACGGAATACTATGTATGTGCATTCATTTTTACATATATTTATATACACATGTAGATATCATGGATCCAAGCGAGACGAGCACACGCCACCTTTAGTCGTGACAACGTACGGGACATTTAATATTCCTTAGCTGTTAAGCTCGACGTCGGGCACACGATCCAATGCTGACCGTGGCGCGAGCACATCCACTGCGTATAAAAGTCTCTCTGGGCCCTGAGGCGAGGAGAGATACTCGAACGATAAACTCTTCGGGTTTCAGGGTTATTCAGCTCTTGTATTTATCTCTTGCATACATACACGCGTACGTATACAAACACATGTACCGAAGCGCGAAAACTTGAAAATTAGTACCAACCCAAGATTTTTACGCTAACGAACATTCAATTATTCTTATCACTTCTCCGATACTCGACAGCTAAGGCGTTTATTAAAATGACATTTTAAATATACACGCACGTATCTTGCCGATCCTCTGAAGAAACCTCGTGGTAATTTTCTTCCGTTATCTGATGTATGTACTGAGTTGAAACATTAATTGGAAGTACCTTCTCCTGCTGCCTTACAGGGAAAGAAATAGTCAGCACCGATAAATTGATATTTTAATGCTCTTCTTAGCTTGAGGAAAATGCCATCCATTACATGAAAAAAATCTTCAAAGCACTAAATCCTATGATTCTCCGTAACCTTCATTTCTTATCCCTAATTTTTCCATTGTGAATCAAAATCTTCCATGGATGTAAGTTTGAATAAACTTCTCGTCCGACATCTATACACATTTGGATATTTTTATACATTTAATTGCATTTCATTCCACGTTTCAGGGGTTTCGATTCATGCAGCGATAATGAATCAGTCAATATGAATACTCCGTTTAAAAAATATTTAAGTATATTTAAGTATGTGTATTGTCGCGCACATGTGTGTGTTTGAGAAAGAGCACACGGCAACGATGTTTTTATTATTATTCTGTGTAACACGCGACAGTCGTGGAAGTTCCTTATTGCGTGGATGTTTCCCGGCAGGTTGTTGCCTTATAATAAACACTCTTTAAACTTTATCGACGGCATTTTTTATGTTTACACGATATAGGTACTCTTTTAATAAAAACAATGCGTGATCTTTCATACTATGTGGTTCACATACTATAAAGAGTGTATCGTATTCTGACTCGATATTGCGAGTCGTTAACGCAGTAATTTCTCCACAGTCACGTTCAAAAGTTTGATTGAAAATTTGAAAATCTGTTTGATTTTCAAAACCTTGGATATAATATAAAAACAAGTAAAATTTCGTAAAAAACAAAGTGTTGTTGTAATTCAAATAAATTCTGTCGAAAAACACTGTCCAGACTGTACTACCTGAACAACTTAATCATTCCTGCAACAGCCATTTTTTAGTGTCATTACACTATAACCGCAATTGCATTCTATTAGTATCTGTAACGATCTGCAGATCACAATAATTGGTTGAATACATCAAACCCTCGATTTTTTCTCGGCGACAAATTTGAAAAATTAAATTTTTCACCTGTGATCTGCGCATTTTTATTTCTATATTTGTTTCAGTCGAACGAACATTTCTGCGGACGGATGACAGACGATATACGCTGCAGATTTGGCAGCATACCTGTTTAGTGTGACAGCTTTACAGCTGTTTAGTGTCCACTATATGTTGAGCACGCTATTTGAAACGCAGCTTTCATTTATTGGACAACTCGTTGCGTCTAGCCGGGACATGATTCGGTCTAACGCGAGAGCCATTGTTTTTGTAGTACGAACTTTTGTAACAAATCGTAAAAGAGAATTGCTATCGATACTCATCCCTCGTTCAATATGTATTATACATTTAATAGTTTCACGTATAAAGTCTGTTCTGGTTTTTCAATATGTGTGTCTAAAAGTACGGCATTCGAATAAAATGAACGGAAAGATCGAATGAAGGGTGAATGTTTTTTTTTTTTTTTTTTTTTCAATGCGACAACCGCGCACCACGTCGAACGCACGTGATCAGTGAAATCCTAGCTGGATACGTGGTGTTTTTTCCTTCTATTTCGTTTATTCAAAGCCAGATCGAAGCGAATTGCAATTGAGATGAAACGCGCAGTGGGTGAATCACAATTTAATCTTTTTAGCTTTGATTCCAGGGAATAGAAGCGAGTGAGAGCTCTTACAAAACGGCAGAGAGCCAATTAATCAGATTGAAGCTTCTATCGTAAACGAAAGATAGTGGCCGCAACTCCGAGGCTGTCATCGTAATGGTTGTATTATCACATGACAAAAGGACCTTGATCTAAATAATCTATGTGAAGAATAGTCTGCTCAAATATGTGTATTTATTGAGAATAAGTTTTTTTTTTTGTTTTTCAGGTAAAATAGAACAATTTTGCATGTATAGGAAAAGTTCACTATCCCTTTGCTCAAGTATAAACGAATTTTCCTTTTTTTTTCTTTGGATAAATATTATTTTTTGACTTAACTTGTCGTATACAGCTATATGAATGGAAAAAATTCGCACAAAAGCTTATCTCCATAAAAAACCATTTTTTTTACACAGAATTTACCGTATATATGAGATTTGAGTATGTAGCCAGACCAATTTCGCGCATAGCCAACTCGAATGGTGCTCCCCAACATTTGAAACTTTGACGGCGAATCAAGAGAATAGCCGGTGCAGCTCAAAGCTCTCGCGCGGTTTAACGAGAGAGATGAAGCGAAGAAAATGGAGAAGAGAGAGAAGGGGAGATGAGAAAGGAAAAAAGAAATGGGTTTCAGTGCCGAAAGCTTTGAATGTGAAAGATCGAACAACCATGCATGGGTCGCATTACGATCGGTATATACTTCGAGGTGTAATTTCTCTTTGAAGGAGTAAGATCATTGAGTGATAATGTGTCTATAACGACGAATGGAACGTGTGCTAAACCTAGCTGTGGTTGATGTATAATTACAAACAGAAGGACACGCGAATTTTAGGTTGCCTTGATCAAATGAACAAACGAAGCATAAAATCAATGGACAGGCCCGGCTCCACACAAGCTAACCATTACCCGATATCAATCAGTTGATGGCTTCTGGTAGTAAAACCTGAATCAGAGTGATTTAACAACAAATGTTTCGTTATTTCGTTATTTGAAGAAAACATCGTGGTAAAGAAAAAAAGTCTTTGAGTCAAACCAGTCAAGGACGTACGAATGGTTCTTTGAGGTGAAGAATGATCTTTACCGAAAAATGCACACAGCTATTCGAATTTTTGTCAAATATTCACATTTTTCATTGTGATTGTTTCGAACGTAATAAAATCGTGGTGAATACTTATATTATAGCTAAAAAATAATAATAACTTAGGAATTTGGTAGTTATAAAGAAAAGTGACGTTAGGTTGGACAACCGCATCAGCTGATACGCGCGACCATGCCAAATATGTCAGTGCTATTACCGTTTCAACCGGAAATTGAAACTTTGACGTACCCTAGACCTCAATCTACACGGTGAAGATTCAATTTTCGGTTTTTCAATTCTCAATTTAAGTAATATAGATTCGTCGTGATGATCATAGCTCCTTAAGTGCTAAAATATCATGAATATCGTAAAAATGACGTAATAGTAAGTTTGCAATTCGTAAGAATGGATTTGTGTAAAATGATCTAATCTAGATTCTCAAATTTGGGATTTCTAAGAAAATTCATTATTGATCGAGACTGTAATTCATATGGAGCACACATAAATCGAGACGGGTAATATGCTTAGAGCAATTAAATTTCCTCGCTACATAGCTGCCGCTCGCTTGATCACTCGGTTAAAAGCTCCACCGTTGTTTATCTTGGTAAATTGTAGAGGTACGATGTTCACTACAGATCTAATGTAAGTCTATATAAATTCCATTCGTGGTAAGAATCTTGCATTCGAGCGCTATCGTATTTACATTATCGTTCGTGACATATCACGACGGAGGGACTTGGAAAGATATTTATAAGTGCAGCGGTGTATATAAGAATATATATGTATATTACAACATATCGTAGATATAATACACGCGCGGATTGCAAGGAGGGAAAGCGATGAAAGTTTCACCACAATGCTGCATATAGAATCATACAGATAGTAAATATATAAACCAAAATATGCTTAGCATACAAGTCAAGCATGTACCTGGTAGCGTATATATAGACATTGTATTCTCGTTCACCACTATTATTCCTTGCTCGAGAAGTGTTTCAAAGGGCATGTAACTATCTCTTCCCCAGAAGATATATATCGCCACAAGTTACAAATATATAAATACATATACACATCTATGTGTCTATAGAAAATCGGACCAAGCTCACTGTTCTTGGTTTAACTTCGCTCCCCACTAGAACCGTAGAGATAGATACAATACTCGTGAAAGGACGTGATTGTGGTTCACCGACGGTCTTTCCGACAGGAGATGCAAGCCACGTCACAAAGTTTAGTGCAGTTATACCAGACTGGACAGTTACGAAGTACACTTCGGACTAATTAAGCTCCACGAGTTCGTACGATTGCGAAACGATATTTTGTATTTCCATAAAATTCGTTAGCCACGAGAGTGTCAATTTGCGAGAGTTCGCAAAAACGTACGTTTTAAAGTTTTTTTTTGTATTGTGAAATCACGTAAAACATATTTCCATTGAAATGTTTTACACATTCGAGAAAGTCCTTATAAAAGAATAAACTCGTAATATTTTCAGCAACTTTACGAAAAAAACGTTAGGCATGAATCGGGTACTTCTTTTTTAAATGAAAAAAGAAAACTTATATGAACGTGCTTTATTATCAAAAGAACAATGCAATTCGTATCCTCGTGCCCATGTCTCAGTCTAGCAGAATAATTTTATCTGTGACTTGCAGCAAAAGCTGTATTCTTTTTATTTATTCCACGTATCTAAAGATTTTTTTTTGTATTGGAAACACTTCAAAATGTGCCACGATAAGCGATAGGGACAGGTAAAAAACTAAAAAACCCAGATGGAAGGAAAGATGCAGAAACATGTCGCGCACGATTCTGGATTACGTTTCAGTGAAGGTTGGAGCCTTCGCAAAGGGTGCACAAACCGACAATCCTATTTTCTCCGGTTATACGATCACGGCGATCCAGGTGCATCGAAGCAGTTTCGATATCACTATCGAATATACACGTCTGTACTTGATCCTGATCCTGTTAGACATTTTTCTTCTTCTGCATTTAGAACTTTACATACGCACATATCCGATATCGATAGGAATAATCGAAGAATTATAAGAGGCTGAGTTTCAAAAAGATCATATGAACCTCAGAGTCCTCGAAGATCTTTGTTACATCCAGTGTTTCAATATATTACATGTTAAAAAAAAAACATAATAAAAGAATTTCTATTCGATAGCATACTCTAAAAAACTCAAGATCACTGTTGTAATAACTCATGTTAATATGGGCTACTTCAACAATGAGCGATAAGCACGATGATATTTCTTGATGGCATGAATCAACGAAAAATATAATGAAGCGATGAGATACGCTGAGGTTCAACCAGAGGATAAAGTAAACTTCTAGTGCATAGATTGATTTCTCATACTCAAACATATCTTTTGTTTTTGATGAACGATTCTAAAAAATATTGTGTAAAATTTCAAACGTATCATGAAAACTTTAATAAAATATTGCAACTCCAAGTTATTTCAACGCATTTAAAAAATCTAATAACACCTCACAATTAGTGAATCACTTACCCAGATAAATAGCGGAACTCTGGATACCGAATTAGATATGAAAATGAATGCTCGTTGTTCGAATGGAACAGATATACGAGATATGTATGGAACGTACGAGGACACAGTTGTTCTCCGTTACACGACTATGTGACCAACATTCTAATTCTCGCACAGAGAGATTGGAGACTGCATGTGAACAGAGAGAGAGTCAAAAAGTGAGAGGCTGGGGGAGGAAAGAGTCGTTAGCAAGCATTTTTTTACTATACGTTATTCCTTATACATCAATCTGACACTAATATACAAAACTCTAAAAATAAGCCGATTGAAACGTGTGGTAAGCAAAGAGGGACACAAACCACGTTAGCTCATATTTCAAATCACATGTCTTACAACCTTTTGTTTGCAAAGAGTCAATTTCGATCTAACACAACTAATATGTGAATATAGCGCAGCAAAGTATAGAAGTATATATAAATTTATCGACGAAACTTGAGTAGAACGTGTGCACTAGCAAATTGAACGATGGAATTGGCTGGGTAGAAGTCACGAAGGCAAATGCAAAAGGATCGAAGAGAATGTCCTCTCGCTCTCGCGTCGTCAGCGTCGTCAGAGGCAACGGCGAAATCTGCGGCAAGCGTCTCCCTATGTCTCTACCCCTCCCCCCCCCCCCCCCCCAACCCTCTCCTTCATCTCTTTCTTTATCCCGCCCACGACTGTTACACGCTCCATTAATTTTATTATAGGAATCACAGATAGTAGCAACATTCAGTGTTGCATTGGTAGCACACATCTTTCCATGAGGAAAGGGCGATATCCCGTCGGGAACAGCGGGAACGAGAGTAGAAAGAAGCAGCCGCGTGAACTCTCTCATCTCGATTCCGCGTGCTCAGAGAGATCGTGGGACTGGTGCCGAATTCCCAGTGAGCTCGTGTGAATTCTGCGATGAGTCGAAATAGTAAGAGAGAGAGAGAGAAATGAAGAGAGAGTGCAAAAATAAATGTCTTTAGATGTCTTATACATGAACGCAGATGGAAAATTTACGTTTTCATGTAATGAAATAATGCCATACAAGTTTACATTCATGGAACACAAAGACGTAGTATAATCTGCAGAAAAATATATACTGTTTTTTCATCAAAGATCTTGGATTCTAAGCAACGCCATAACCTTCTTAAGGTGATCTGTCAGTTGTTCGGTCGGTAAAAACCCTTCTACTGTACGTTGTATTCGGAAAACATCGATGCCATAACTATGTTCACCGTTCACCAGGGAAGAAGTTGTGAGTTGTGACTTTTCTTTTGCTCGCAATATCACGGATAACTTTCGCAACTGATAGCTCACTTTGATTAACAACTCATGATAAAATCCACAATTTGGATGCTGGCATACTTTTTTTCGTTCACGAGAGAGATACGTGGATTGGTATTTACAGTGAATCGAAAAACAGTGAATCTTCCACTTTTGTTTTCTGACCATTTTTGGTATGGCTCAGTGCAATCGAACAAAGTGCGCTCTCTTCGAACTGTTTTAAACTCACCACAGCATCTATATGTCATGCGCTGAACAACGTTCCTGATTAATGGCTGAGTCAGAGGTATGATCGTTACATTATTTCCAAGCGATTTGGTGGTTGGGAACATAAAAGTTCGATGGTCATATAGTCGATTGGAATGTGGAATTCAAAATTACCCTGTGAAATCGTGTTTTTTTATTAACAATTTCGGTGCATACCTCCAAGCTGTGGGTGAAATACTTCGGGATTCATTTCCCAAGTAATATTGAGAAATTGCAATTATTGTGGAATCAACTTTGGAATAATTTAAATATTACAATACTTTTACTTTGCGAAAGTAAAAGTATCGGACTGAGGGGCGATATTTTTTGAATTCTTTCAGCAATTCCTATCAATACTTTCTGGAGACTAGAAAAAAACTTATTGTATCGCTTTAAACATTTAAATATTTTAAGTGCGAATGATCTACCTTTTTATGCGAGATGCGAGTATGGACAACAACAAAAAATATCAAAAATTTCCGACGCTTGGAAATGTAAACTGCTTTAAAAATGAATAACGGGAATATTTTCATATACCTTCGTAAAATCCCAAGTAATAAAAAAGTTACTAACTGAACTCAGCAGTGTATTGAAAAAATACGAAACAAATGAAGATACAAACCACACCTAAAATTGCCAAATAGTTCATTCGTGGTGAGTCCGTGTGATTTATATGCGCAAGCTCGTACCATTATATGATGTATATATATAAGCGAACACGTATTGAAGAACTTTTTAAAGGGGCGTTTGTCAGAGCAGTGCAAAAAATAAATGCTTCGGGGTGCTCGTTAACGCTTTGATCGCGCTAACTTGTCTATGTATTCATGACACGAGCAATAAAAATGCAGAAACACGAAGCACATTCAGGATCAAATTGGAGATTCATGCTTTTTCCGTTTCTGTTTATACGTCGCTCGTTCAAGTAGTTTTTTTTTTTGCTACGAGTTATAAAAAAAAAGCGAAACAAAAATACAAAAAAATTTGACGTATGTATTTTTACCAAGAACAAAGGATAAATATTTCGAAAGAATTTTTTTTCGCTCATCTCCTGCAGTGGTTTACACGCAAAATGTAACCCCAAGTATGTTTATTTGTTGCTATTGTAAAAGCGCTGAAAAAATAATATGAAAAACAATTTGAAAAAAAGAATAAGTGTTTATAAAACCGGTTAGTGTTAGACCGGCCACTTTCATAGGTCTCATGAGTTTTAAAAAATAAAGTGCCAAAAAAAATTCACGGTATATAAAGAAGAAGAGAATAACGAAAAAGGTTTAAATGTGTCCAAGAAGGCTAGCACGAGCTCGTCGCGGACAATATAAAGCTGAGTCAAGTCGGGAAAGACGGAATGAGCGAAATTTTCATTACTCAAGCAACCCGACCTCTTTTATCTGAATAGATACATATATATACGACTATGTTCTCATTCAGTTTTCTCCAGGTGTATACACAGCTGTTATACTGTACCACAAGAATTTCCCTTCTTTTGCATCGTTTCCAGAAGACTTGTTTCATTCAGTCCTGCTATTCATTTTATGCAACGCCATAAGCATAAAATACCTGAGAATATAAATCAAAGGTCGCAAAAAAGAAAAGTGCACTCGCGAGAATATTTCATCAGCTAAAGTTAGAACTATTTTTGTTTGATACGTTTTACAACTTGCGTCGAGAAGAGTCTCCAAAAATACAACGCCTAAAAACAATATCACAAAAAAAAATAGAAAATGAAAAGCTTTCTAATCATGATCATTTTGAATATTAATTTTTTATTGTAATCGTAATGTTTTTTATTCGTTAACAAAATGAATATAAATATGATCATCTAATGCGTTTGCAAAACATGAAAATATAGATTTGATTAAATTTTACGCCTATAATGATTCGACTAACTGTGAAAGAATCTTTAAAAACTGGTACATAGAATTTATTCCAGATTCTATTTATAGCAACATAATCCTAATATCCTCTTACGTTTAAGTGAAGCATTAATTTTGTTGACGCCGCTTATTCGGTTTTGGAAAGGTATTTTGAATCGTTTTTCATACGAATGGTGTTTAGGACGAACGAACGACGACTCCATGTAACTGTTTACGTATGATACATATATAAGCATATACGAGGATACATAGATACCAGCATGTAAAATGCTTCCAGGTATGCTGCTGGTACCTGGTTGACCCGCACCCGATGCGTTATTACTCGTCATTATATGCAAAGCGCGTGATGCCTCGTGGGGACGTAAAATGAAGCATTCTGGCGTTATGTCGAATGCCGAACAAAAACGTGTATATAATATTATATGGCGTTTTCATCGACCGAGTATCAACACAAAGAAGTCTGCAGATAAATTTAATAATACTATGGCGTACAGCAACAATTCATAATGCCCAAGAAGTGCCATGTAACTTGTAAAAAAAAAAAAAAATGAAAAAAGAATTATTTTGAATAATCTAAGAGCTAGCATGCCAGAAGCCATGAATGCACAATCGTTAATTTGACAAATGATACCCAGTGAGGGAACAAATTTTACTAATCTTTTTTTAAATTATGAAAAATGTGATTATTGCTTTTTGAAGCAACATTTTACAGAGTAATAAAAATCCCTTAATTCCCCGAACCATGATGTATAAAGAGCCTCGAGAAGAGATAAAACGAAGTTTGTATCAGAGGCTCCCGGTTTCCCGCATTAGAAATTCAGGATGTAAAAAAAAACTGAATAAAATCAGAATACGTGGGCGTCGACAGGCCCGCGTTTGAACGAAAATCCTAGAAGAGGTATATAAAGAGAGGAAAAAGAGAAAAGGCCTAAAAAGGAAGAGATCATCGGCTCTCATCATGTCATGTACGCTCTCATGGTGTTTTGCGTACGTGCGCGTCCGGTGCGTATGTTGTACGATGGACTGAAAAAAAAAGTGAGGGGAAACGCCGTACTTTATTCGTGGGTTGAACGAAATTCAATGTCGTCGTTGAGGACGCGAGTTGAATATCTATAGCTGTTTTGACAAATGTACCTGCAGCTTGACGAAACGTAGAAATGTTTTCTATTTTTATAATTCAACGAGTAAAATAGGGAGAACAGGTATATTAACGAAATATGGAAAGAAAAACAAAAACAGTGTTTGACAGAATCCTGATGAGCACATCATACACTTTTGAAAAACAGTTCATTATGACCGGAACAATTTAATTTATTACAATGAGCAGAATACTGCCTCGCAGGTATAATTAGATCATAAATTTTCCAGATTTCTATTTCTAGACTGTAGTCAGGGAATTAAAATTATTGCATTGATAAATTAAAAATAATTGCATTGATGCGTTCATGTGGCGTTTGAAAAAAAATGATTTGCATGACTTTACTTTAAGGTATAATCGGTAAAGTATAAATATTATAACAATGCTTGACTAGGTACCGTTTTTGTCGCAAAATTTGATAACACGAGTGAGCCACATATATATGCTGTCGAAAAAATAAATGATGAAAAAGTAGTCAAGGTGAAGATCATGGATAATAGTATATAATCTGGTGTATCTTCACATGCGATATTTTCGCACACTCATGTTAGACATACACATATATATTAATGTGCAATTGATCAAATATATCTATAGATGCATTTAGGAAGTTGGTTACATAGATTTACGTGACAGCTGCGTAATATAACTCCTTAGGATATGTTTAGCGTGTAATTAGCGGCATAATTCACTCAACCTCATGAAAAGAACTCATTCTGTGCGTATAATGTAAGTGTGTGACTATATTATTATGTTTGCGAATACTGGTTTTGTATATGGTACAGGGTGTAGCAAGGGTTTATCATCACTCGGTCCAGGGATCCAACCACGAGACCACCAGAGAGCGGATGAGACGAGGATAAGCCGAATAGAAAATGAGAGAAAGAGAGAAAGAGCCAAAAAGGACGAGAGCCAAAAGCTTTGCAAGCGGGTTCTACCGTTATGTGTATGAATATATATGTACACTTCGATGAAACGCGGTTTTCTCCGATGGCGAGAGCGAGCGCATAAAAAGTTATATCCACTGGTTTCGATACGTATATAAAGAGTAAAAAAACCTAGAATGGCAGTAAAGGGTATATCCGTTTCCAGACATGTACCTATATTTCTATGTATTAGAGGTGAAAATATCGATTATGGATATAGGCACAGTGCAGAAGCTTTTACCTTCCTTGTTTCATTGAAAAGCCTTCTCCTGGTTCTGATCGGTCAGCCTGTACGGTTCACGTCACTGTATGAAATACACTGCACAAAAATATACATGTATACTCGCGGCTCACGTGCTCGTTACAATTTCAATATAACGCTTTTGCACTATTGTATCGTAGTGCTTTCTAAACAAAAATGATTCCATTACGAGATTTAAAAAATGAAACAAAAGTACATATGATATCTTCGATAGTATATTCCAAAATTCACATTACATTACTCAACTATCATCACCCATTATTCTATTAGAAGTTAAAAGAATGATGATTTATTTTTTGATAATATATTTAAGCTTCGAGCTCTACATGTTCCCATTAGAAATGAAAAAATAATTTTTCTTCATAATTTTCAAACAAATCAACAAATAATGACGTTTTATATATTTTTTCACATTACAAATGTCTCAGACACATTGTGAAACCTAAAAATCCCGTATTCGTTGTTTTAATAAAATCTTTTGACTGTTTTTCTTTTGTTCGCACTTGAAGACGAAACTGTTGACAATTGACTCAATAGCCAGCTTCACAATTGTTATAACAGGTAATGAAATTAGAAATATGAACAGATCGATATCTTCGATGTATATACGGTATGAAGATGTATGCGGGGAGGGGTAGGTATAACTCACAAGCGAGAAGGATCTCAGATCGTTGATCAACTGTGGAGTAAAGTAGATATATGTGCCGGTGATGCGCGGCACGCGAGCCAGGCACACGCTCCGAGTACTTTCGATATCTGCACGCTATATGCAATATATGTATACAAAGATTATGTTATCTTTGTATACACATTGTATACACAAACATATCAAACCTTTCTTATAACGGATTCAACTACTATAGCGTTCTCATTCAAAATCGATGGAGGAAATACAGCCTCAGGACAGTATATCAACCTGATGCATGTGAATGTTTTTACAAAACTTCAACTTGAATTATTTTTATTTCTCATTGAGATGAAATCAGTTTTGAATAATTGATGAGAAAATTCTTAGCACAGAGGGTAAAAAATAATTTATACTCTACCATCAAAACTCATATAATTTGGATCCTAGTTTAAGGGGATCTACGAAAATGAATAAATGTAAAACATTATAAAATACAATTTGGTGGGCGCTTGTTTTGTTTCTCGTGAATTGAGCTCGTAACAACATTGATCAATGAGACTTTTTTCCAAACGGTATAGTACGACAGTACTTTCTAGAAATGTGTATATTCAAAATTAATTGCAAATGTGTGCATAAACAAAAAACATTCTACAGAGGTAGAGTTCTTAAAAAAGTATTCAAAATTATTTATATATTTTCAGTTAATACTATTCTCCATAACGCAGAAAATTGCAAATAGGTAGGGAGATAAAACCATCAGTTGCCACGACGTGCTGAGTGCTCAAATCGTGTAGAAGTTAATCACCGGATACAGTACATACAGTGTATGCAGTTTGTTAGATTAGTCTGTGTAGTACAATTAAGTGAGTCTGCCTGCCCTCGGCTGGGGGAATCTAACTTCTTCTCGGCGGTAAAGCTCTCTAGGGACGTTTGTTCACTCGCGAAAGGGAGCTTGGACGACGCCCCACAGCGTTTTAAGAATGTACTCAACCTACAGTCATGACTAAAAACAACATTTGTTTAAACCCCTTTATCTCCTTTGAAGCTCCTTTAAAGGCCGACGTTAGTTATCTGCTTGATGTGATAAATGTGTGCTCCAAACAGTGAAATGTGGATAATAATCCATTTTTAAGGAAACCCTTATGCCATCAGGCAAATTAATTTCTCACAATTTATTTGTCATATTGATCCTAAATAATGATTATTGTAAGTAAAGATACGTCCTTTAGTCAAATTACTCCAATAAAGCCGAACGGTTTAAATGAACTAAAGAAGAAAACTATTCACAATCATTTACGTGACTCAGGGTTGGTTGCTGACTTTTTAATACTTTTTTTTTATTAACACAATTATTTCCTAAAGTACTTTCGTCGACGAATAGTAAAATAGTTGAAAAAAAATGTAGAGTAATAATATTTTTTTGCCGTGGCTGTAAACAATCAGGATAACTGATATTTCTTTAAGCAGCTAGTGCAAACCCCTGGTCCCTAAATTACAGGGCTTCTATTTAGCACCCCTGCATAAACCCTGCTGCATGCACCGCCAATTTCTCTTACCCTCGTTCCAACACCGGGCGCGACCAGACAGCGTTTAATTCCCTCGGCCCAAGAGCTCAGAGAAGGCAAAGAATCCTCTGCAATGCCCAACGTCGTTATCTATCTCCCTTCCTCTATTTTACTCTTTCCCTCAGTCCGCATTCTCGCTAAACTCTTAGCCGGTTCACCCTATCAGACGCCACCCCGTCACGATTTAATTAGCTCCAGTTTTCTAACACTGCCAACGAACAATTCCGTACCGTAGACACAGTGTAAATTCGCGTGTCACTCGGTGGTCAAACCGCATATCGCTTAATCCTTTTTCTCTTGGAAATCCACACGCAACTCTGATAAAACAGTTCATTAGTTTTCTGTTACATGAGAGAAAAAATTGAAATTTAACGAACTTCTTCCCTTTAACGCCGACCTTTTCGTATTCCGATAAAATGCAACATTACAATTTATACTTCTCTGTTCATCATTACAACATTACACAACGTTTTAAAAATTTTAACTGACAGAATTTTCATGTTATATAATTATGGAGATCATTGTAATTTTTTAAATCAATTCAGTCTATTGTGCAACCTATTGATTCACATTGAACAGACAGATATTAATTGCTGACATCCAAATATAAAAATAATATTTGTCGTAGGGAATCTATACTGGTGGAAATGAGTTTTTTATGCATACATTTATTCTCATACTAAATGTCCTTAAGATAATGGATATATTATAAACCGCACAAAGGTAGTTCGAGTTTTCTATATTGAAAATCAACTATAAAAGTTATTAATTGAATGGCGTCGAAGCATATCAATTGCGTGAGCAAATTTTTGAATGAAAATAACTCAATAGCCAACTCGTCGTAATTACTTTCTTTCGTGTGAACCTACTTTATTTTCGCGATAGAGGACCGCAAGAAACGAGTGTGCCATTCATCGTATCACCCGAGATTGGGCGTGTTTTGCGTGAACTGGACAGAAAGTTGCGTGACGACTTGCGTTACATAATTCTCTTGCCTCGGGTCCGATCTACTGGGCTAGCGCAAATGCATAGTCAGTTTTTGCCCGGTGGGGAAATTAATCACCGCGTGAAAACATCTGGCGTTGAAGCTAATGCGAATGGTGCTTATTTGCTTTCGTACCTTATATCGACCTTGTGATGGAATTTACGAGACTTTTAAATGTGCCTTATCATAATAACAATGTCTTCATTGTGATGGTGAAATATTGTTCTTAATTGAGTTAATTACTAATTATACCTGTTTTGAAATATTATTATAAAATTATGTTAATGAACTGAGCAAAGACGTTTTTTTATATTTAGTCTGCATTATCGTATTTAATTTTCTTCATTACACTTTCGTTCGCCAGAATACTTTTTCTTCACTGTTTCAAATCATGAATCAAGATATATTTCATCCGGATTTCTCGATAAATAATAACATTATGTTACTATAACTGGTATGGACCGAGTTACAATATTTTTAAATTGACATTTGAGAGCTTTCTTTCTGGAAAACGCTTTATTTTCTAGTATATAAATATGCCGATTATAAGAACGTCTCTCTATATGCAGAGCCATTTGAAAAATATGACTGCATCATTGGAGTTCAGGATCTTCTGAGTCAATTTTATACGGAAGAGGCATCGAGAGTTTTGGTCCAATATGTCAAACCCACAACTCGAACTCATCTGGTAATTGTACCAATGTCAAAAAAAAATCCAATGGGGTAACAAAACAAGAGCAGAAAGGAAATCCGAGCATGGAATAACCTTAAAGACTTTAAAGTTTCTGTGCATATATTACATTTTAAAAAAAGACGTTTTATTTGATCAAACTGCGATAATAAAAAGAAAATCTTGATACTAGCGACAGTTATCGAAATATCCGAAAAAAAAAAACAGATTGGAAAAATGTATTTATTAAAGTATTTCGATTATATAATTATATTTTGTTTTATTTCTGTACAGCTAAAAAATCCTTTTTTGCGGAATAATGCACTTAAACGTAAAATGTACGCATGGATGGCTTACTGGAAGAATTAACGAGATTTCATGGCGTAACCCTTGTAACTACTCTGCAAGTGCAGCTGGCTCAGGCACTTTGGCGACACTCGAAGTGCAGCAAGTTCAGTTTTGTCGGAAGAACAAAAAAAATCAATTAGCCAGCCGGGTGGCAAAAAAGAAAACGGATATGCAACACGCTTTGCAGACTTCGAAGCGCTGAATTACAGAGACTGTATATGGAGTTATAATATATGACCTGTACTGATTAGTCTCCAGATCGAAGTGAGGGTTTTTTTTTTAGAACTTTATTCCTTTATCTGGATAATTGAATGTATAGAAAAAATTGTCAGGCGTTCCGGAGAAAAGATATTTTTTGAAGCAAATAGTGACATGATTTTCTTTCTGAATTTTTTTTTCTAAAAACACATAGGTCATTATCATATGGCCGATAATTCTTAAATCATAATCATATTGCCCGGGATATTTCCCTCATGAAAGGCTCAAGTATAATCGATTTTTTGTCTAATTTATTGATATAATTGCATTATTATATTAGAGAGAATTTTCAAGCCGCCATTTATATACTTGATAATGGAGCGAAAGTACACGTTTCGGAAAGGATTCTTTAAGAAAAACCATATCCGGGTGCTTGCATATAAGTGCAGGAGTCACGAAGGTAGAGCCAGTGAGCCTTTTCGCGGGAGTTTAAGGGCCGTTGTTAAAGCAAGAATGGTCACAAGCACGTATAACTCGATAGCACCAAAGCTCATGGGACGAACAATAATATGAGAGTCGTTTCTTGCATAATAAAGGAATTGTTAAGGGTAACGGCAGATCTGCAAATAGCGAATACCCGAACAAACGAGGAATATAGAGGAAAGGTTACAGAAACCGAGAAAACAAGAAAAACGAAACGTCAAGAGAGTGAGAGGTCGGAAGCAATAGATTCGAAAATGCGGAAGGAAGTCCTCGGTTTTTTTCAGGGATGAGGAAGGGGAACGAATGAAAACTGCCATTCTTAAGGCACGCGGGACCGCGACAGCTTCGTCGAGCATTGTTAAAACGGTTGCAGAGCTCCAGGACCGAATCATGCAGCTTTATGCAAAGCAGTCACGAACGGATTAAAAGCCAGTCGGATAAGGCGGTTGGCTACCATTAACCTTTATCCAGTGGCCAAGAATACTAACTATATGTGCACGGAACACGCTTTTATATACATATATATGTATACATAGGAGAGATTAGTCCTAAGCCGCTCCTCGGGCTCAAGCCGGATAGGGTTGATGTGCGGCGTGCAAGCTAACGTTAGAATTTACGCACGCTAGCTTTTACCGTCACTAAAGCCGCTATTGGTTAGTCGTTTGACGAAAGTTTGGAATATTCAGAGTTTCTCCAAGAACAAAGTCTTACAAGGAATTTGTTGCTATGATTTTCGAACATTTATATTTTCATTCCAATTCGAAAAATTAAATGTTAGATCGATCAATATTCATTAAACGATACCACTGTTTTTTCCAACAAGTATCAGAATTAACTTAACTAAATTCTTTGGTCAGATATTTAAAGCCTGAAAGATCTATGAACATAAAGTCTCAAAACTGAAATATTCGGGTCTGAGAGTATGGTAAGAGCTCACGATGGATTTCTTTTTGTTTTTTAATACTTACGAACGAGCTGCCACCGTGGCTCTTCAATTATATTTCTAGATTGCCCGTAGTACAAGATCGATTTCCATTAATTATCTCCACCATAAGACCAATTAAAATCTGTCAATAAAAGACTCGTTCATAACTAAGACTCGTGGGATACTTGGAACGAGGAGTTCCTGTAACATGTCAGCCTTCGCACGATATCTGGACTAACAGTTCATTAGTTCTGTGTTATCGAATGAAATTAATGAGCAAATAGCGCAAATCCCGGAATAAAAGATTTCAACATAAAATAGTTTGCTGTGTATAAAGTTTAGTGTATACGGAATATCCATTTCTCAATCAATGTAGAACAAAATATTTTACGAGAGTATTATTGAATTTTGCGGTTTACTAGGAGTAACCATCATCTTCATTTCCTTTAATCGTTATTTCGGAATGCAATCGATAGTGAAAAAGAAAGGGAATTCTTTTGAACAGCGTATACTCTTTCAACGCCTGAAAAGATTTTCAAAAGTGAGCGTAAATGACTTTTTCTAAGTTTGTAAGACTTTGGAGACTGTTTCACTTGGTGAAGGTCGAAAAACTGATCGTTAATCTATCCAAGACAGTCTGACACTTCTCTAGTACGAAACTTGAAGAATTCCGCTCAAGGGGCGTCGCTGCAGCGAGAAAATCTATCGTTGGTTTACTTTGAAGTCTCTGGATCGACCGAGCCGAACAGGCGCAACTTTAAATTTCAATCTTACACATTAATCTTCCACTGTCGAGGTATATAGACAGGCATACCCTTGTAAATTGCGTTCATGCTAGGATTATGTAAGTTTTTGCGGCTTCTGCTAATACGAGTTTAACGAAAGGAAAAAAACTTCGCACACACTCACCCATAAAAAAAACCATCAGATGGCGAAGAAATATTTTCCGTCAGTGGGGTGATGAGGTAAATTCAGAAAGTCCTATATAAGAATTGGCACCGTTGAAAAAAAAAAAATCATCTAGAATGATTTTACGATTCATAAAAAAAAAATTTGTTCAAAAAGTCTTTGGCGGAGTTCAAGACGCGTTAATTCGCACGTTGTATTTAAACTTATATAACGCCTTTAAACGATAATTGTGTTATCTTCAAAATATGCTCATAAAAAAGTATAAAAATATAAAAGTGTTGACTAAAATAAAAAATATATATTTGTTATTGTTGAAGCTGGTTTCCGGGATGAAAAATGAGACGAAAGCCCAATCAAATGTCATCTGAATTTTCATATACACGTATGCTTGTCTGTCTACATGTTTATTCTTTTTTCTTTTTATTCTTTCGTCACTGAAAATCTGACAATAGTTCCGGCTCAGACGAGCCATGAATATGAATGGGGGAATAATGGGAAGTGAAAGCTATAGCAGAAGCCAAAGGGCTACACAGTCAGGAAGAGAAGTGAGAGAGACACAGGAGCACGAGAAGAAGGTCTATGTCACGAAAAAAGTTAAGAGTCACATGAAACGTATGCTAAATACACGCGTCAGTTAAAACAATTTATACCCGCATCATAGACTCAGCATCACATGAAAAGACCCTGCTCTCGTATCCCCCGCTTTCCATCTCTATTCTCGCGTTTCTTGTTATTGTCAGCGCATCTATATATACGCAATCCGCTATGACATAAAATAATGACATGTTCGCGTAGAGTTTGGCAAACCACATCACTAGTGAGAGGATATCCCGACCGGAGAACGCTGACGCCTACTTGACACGTTGATATACACAGATCTATATATACTCAGTGATATGCTTTACTAGAAACGCAACATTTATTTTTTGTTGACGATAAACAAAAATTTATCGATTTCAGAAAAAAATTCGTACGTTTTTATACCTAAAAAAAAAAGTGTGTCAATTTTTAGTAGGCAGAGTTATTTCTACAATGGTTTCCCACACAATCTATGGAGGTGGCCAAATTTTCTAGTCCATTTAGACGTCCTTCAGACGATTTCAGGATTTTACAATTGAGAAATTGGACTTGAGTGAATGTTAATATATCTACCGCAGTAACTTTGAACTAGTGCTTCAAAGTGTTTTAACTTTACCTTGTTTTGAAAGATATATTAATTCCAAAAGAATAGCGTCTGAATATACATCCACGGATGACGTGTTGGGAGTAAAAAAAAAGAGAAAGAGAATTAGGTAGAAAAGTTAGAGGCACGATGTAACTATTCAACAAGGGCATCGTCGGTATGATTCAACGAGCAGGGAAGTTAGCGAAAGACAACAAGATAAAGAGATCGTTATCGTTTTAAATTACGCATGCACGAATTTTATCGCTCTATAAAATACACAATACAAGGTACATCATTATTATTCAAAGCGCAAATAAGTGCCGAGATTTCAGTACGTTGTTGTGGCAAAAAGTCATATCGCAGAGAAAAAAACATATACTTTTATCACTCGTTCATTTTTATTTTATCTCCGTAATTTTTTTTTCTTATGCAGTTTTCCGGATGCTGAGGCAAAAAACCTCGCTACATTTAAAACAAAATTTCGCTAAAACAGTTTGAAGAACGTCTCCATAACCACAATGAAAGAGTGGAACGGTTAATTTAAGAAAAAATGTTGTTAAACGTCATCATCCGATGGTCTCATAAAAATAAAAATACGCTTCGAAACAAAACGCCTGACCCCCTTAATCATTCGGCCTGCTTGATTTATAGATATTTGTATAAAAGTATCGGGAAACTTTTCAAAAATTTGTATCCCATAAACTTGTTGAAGAATAAATGTTAAAAAAACTTATGTGACTTGTTTTTCATTAGCCCATCAAGAAAAAATACCAACAAAATAATGAATATTAAATGAGAACAGTGGCTGATGTCGCACGGAAATCCATCTAGAGAGTACGAAAGAAAGAGAGAGAGGGACAGACAGACATTTTGAAAAGCAGAAGGGATGAAATACGTAAAGGCAAAATGAAATTGCGCGAACATACTCTGAAGGCTCTCGCTTATTCTATTCACCACTCACTAACCTCTCTACCTTTTTTCGCCTGGTCTTTTTTTCAGCAGCAGAATGGTCGAACAACGCGAAAACGAGGTGTAAAGTTTCCAATTACGTCGACACCTTTGTCTCGGGGTTTGTGGCCCAAGGGTTGAAACTTTTTTTTTATACTATTTTTCCAACGCCGGAAATTACAGACCATCCGGGGAAAAGCCCTGGACCAAACTTTTGGCCTCTGCTTGTTCACACCACGCTGCGGCGGTAACCGCGGTCTTCATTTCTATTTTTACCCTGAGCTTTTACCACCTTAATTTACAAGAAGGTACGTAAATTTGGTCGAAAAGCTTGTATTTTTAAAACGGTATGATTCAAGTCTTTAATCGTTAAAAATTCAAATTGCTTTTTAATCTAGAATCCTTGTTCCGTTCAAAAATAATTTTTTTTATTATTTTATAAGAATTGAAATTTTCCATTATTATAAAATATTTTTTCAAAGGCTTGCAATTGGTTATAATTCAAAAATGAACGTTGACGCAAATATAAATTGTTTTCGTTTTTGACAAATAATTGTGATCCATTAAGAATAATCAGTAAAGGCTTGGGAGACGGGTTTTCAAAATCAGTATAATTTCATAATTACAAACAGTAAATGTGACTTTTTATTTTGAGTGTATTCCATGATTCCATTTGTGTCAATTGTCATTTGATTTGCTCAATACGACGGCGTTCACTTTTTTTCTTTTTTTATTATACTGGCTGAGACAAGATATTCCTAGACATAAAATAAGTAAGTAAAAAACACGAATGTTTGTGTATGATCGCAATGAACAGTTGCAGCAGTTAGATTTTTAAATTTCACTTTATTTTAATCACATTTGTTTAATTTTGTTTTTATTTGTATTTCTTTGCTTTCCATTTATTTTCAGCGGTGGTAGATCAGAAAGATCTCGTTCGTAACGAGATTCAATCGTCGTTTCGAGTTGGTCTTTAAAATTCTAAACGTCTTTCATTATCGTTACAATTTATTCGACATTCATCGAAATGTACTTTATTATTATAATAATTGGGCCCCGATCGAAGTCTTTTTGTTGAATTCGCTCGTGGTCCACAACACACACATTTCCATTCCCATGGACATTCACTCACATGTTTCATCGCGTCCTGTATGTGTTGCCTTTTCGATCGTCGATACATGCACACACTCTTGGATCTTCGCTCAATTTTGTTTTTATTTTATCGATTCTCAAATCATTAATAAACTGTTAAGGATGATAACGGTTCAAATGGAAAAATAAAAACTTATGAAATTCACTTTCCCCTGCAGAGGGAAGCAACAATTCCAATTCCAATAACGTTCCAATTCTCTTGACAACCTTTTTTGAAAAATTTATTCTACAGAAACAACATTCGTGTGGATTTTTTTCATTAATTATAATTCAAAAAGTATTCATGCCTCTTTTGGTTATAATGACTTGAGTCTTTTTTTCGTACTTGCTTATTGCGTAATCACTCGCAACTGCGCATTCGCATCACGAGGATTGCCAAAGAGCAAACATAAAATATATGTGACTATTTGTTATCTCAGACGCAAATGAATCGAATACAAGCAAAACCCTCCTACAATATCTTCAGTTAACCGCTAATTTTATGGATATAATTACACTTGCAGAATGGACTCGCCGGGGACATGGGGAGAGCGGGTATTGCGCTTCCTCTGATGCCATGAGGCAACGGAATTCATCGCGTAAACGTCAAAGCCCACCCGCAAACATCAAGGCATAATACATAACGATGTAATATACAGAGAAATGCGTCGATGCGTGCACCATCACCTCGAGAATCTTGTGAGTATCGTGCTATCACGATTACAGCTTAAAAACAGTCCTGAACCGCGTACAATTGAGCTTGCAGCAGTTGCTAATACTCTTAAAGAGATCAAAGTCAAACCGAATGACAAAGGAACATACGATTACATAATATACGTTACAAGATATTATCGGTCGAACAATATCAGATTGTTAGGATAACGAAAGATGACTGCGGTGTTCGATTGATAGAATGAAACATTTGAAAAATCATATACGGTAAATTAAATGTGACAAGTATCATGACCTTAAATTCTTGTGAAGTGAGCGTTTGTAATAAATATTCTGAAAATACGCGTCAAGATCGATTTTATCAAATTTCGTTTTTAGTTAATATGACATAAACTTTTTTTTAAATCCAATTGAAGTTCTTTCGTGACCGTACAGGGGAATATTTGTTCAGTGCTTTTTTGCCACAACATGAGTTCATTACGCCCGACCAATGGTTAATATAAATTGACCCACGTATTTCGGTCCTGATTTTGCCGATAACGGTTTTCTTACCACGCAATTGCGATTGATATCATTGATATTGGATAATGTGCTGAAAATGTACAGAAAATACATTTTAATATATGGTACGGTACATAACTTTCGTAATGGCAGGCTGAAATCATCGCCATCTCAATTCGTCCACGTCACATTCAACAATGTATATTATGTTAGGAGCCAGAAAAAAAATCAAGAAAAATAGAAAATGGAACTCGAGCAAAAAAAAAAAAAGAAAAGAAACGATTTACCGGGTCCCTCGGATTCATTTCTCACGCCATTCTGAGATCTTGTATTTCTCGGTAAAAAAGATACATATTTTTTATCATTCTCTCGTTTCATCGCTACTTTTCTTTTTATTCGTTCGCTACAATGTCCCAATCACGATATCCCCTACTTAACGAGTCCCTTCATCCCCCAACCCATGAAAGAAGACGAAACTTTTGAATTCTCTGATTCCCTGTCGTTTACGGGGAAAATAATGAAGCTAGAATTGTTCTGTGAGAGTTTTGCTGGGCTTCGATCATTTTTTTTTCTTGTTCCGTTCCACATATTCGATCACCTCTTGGTTGAACGAAAAAAAAAACGAATTTACTCGTTTTAAGTGAGTATTTCACGTATCGCTTCATTTCAACGGAAGGAAACCCGATAGTGTAACGTTCAATTTATCAATTGATTTCTTGATAAGTTTCATTCGGTTAAAATAAAGCTTTTATAGTGTGCTAACGATATTTTTAATTTCAATTAAGTCAATTCATAATTCGATAAATCCGTTTTTTTTTCTTTTCATCACTGACATTAACATTTAAAACACATTCGCCAGGAATAATGTCTCTTTCGCTCTTTCGCGAGCGCCGTTGAGGCTATCTCTGTCAGAATCATATGTATGTTTTGCCTCACTTTAACAATCTCGGAACAAAAAGAGCGAAGGTGTGAGATTACATCCATTATTTTCATACGATAACCATTAAACATAGACATTTGTAACAACAGACATACGCATTTCATTTTCTATCAGTTTTTTCGTTTCTCATTTTTGCAGTCAAGTCAAAAGGTGCGTTTCTCCATTAAACTCACGGAACACGCGATGTAATTATTCAGTGCGACGGCGAACCAAGCCTTCTAGTTGTCGACAATCAGTAATAGTAATAATCATATGTACACACATGCGATGGTAGACACACATTTGCAAGAACAAACATCAGACAACGGACGACGGAGTCCTAGACGTTCCATTACCTATTAATTTAACATTGCGTGGTTCGTCAACACTTTTCGCGATTACTTGGTTTTTTGCTTTTTATTCGTCAGCGTTTTTTCATTTTTGCAAGTATAGCCGTAGGCGTGGAGCCTCGCGGAGTCACATGGATTACCGAGTGATTAAAAGGATTGGTGGATGTAATTTTTTCAGTTTCATCCCACAACGTCGTTAGATGATTGCCCAGTTCCGACAGCTTGATGAATTGTTATTTTTGTCAGCTTCTACACACTCAAATTTGACGAAACTGAATGAACGATGTCTCATCATAACGCTTTCGCTTTTCCTGACTTTCTATATTTTACTATTTGCACAAAACCGTTTTTTTCCCTTCATTTCTACTAACGCACGAACGATATGTGAAAATCCAGGACCATGGCACATGTCCCACAGACAACAAAAGATGCAGGAAAAATCAGAAGGAAAACAATGAGTTAAGCCAATCATTTAAATCGTCGCAAAAAAATTAAATTCGATCACATGTCTGTTCATGAAGCTCAAACAGATCACGTTAGAATTTGATCAAAGTAATGAGAAAATTGAGCCCCTCAATTGATCTTTCTCTCCAATTCTCAAGGAGTTTTAATTTGGTACAGTTTCTTGATTATTGTTTAAAAATTGTTGTAAATGGACAGGATTACTGGATTAAAATGTCTACCGGTAATTCTTACTGTGCCCCGCGCATCCGCTTGAGTTGATGGTTTCTGGTGTAAAAAAACTATGTATATTTACAGATCGTGGTGCTCGAATTCTCGAAATGCAATCTCCGGCTACCGTGTCTGAGAGCTCTGAGAGTCCCCAGTGTTCACTGCGATGAATTCGCATGACGAACATAACAAATTGTGATAAGAGGAAAACGTTAAATGTTATAAAAAAGGGGGATCGATTGAGAGAAACGAATGACAGAGTATTCGATCTCGATTTATAAAATAAAAACATTTCAAGAGGTAACTGATATTCAGACTGTAAATTCAGAAGAAAAAAAAAGTTAGGCGACAAAACATCAAGTTATCGTATTAGCATATCAAAGATTCAAACATTACGGCGTAAGCGAACTATCACAGTTGAGTGACCCACGCCAGGCGGGACGATCATGCCGGTGCCATTACTCAATCAATAACCCGAAGATAAGACGGTGAAAGGTCTTTGACGCCCGCTCATCTAAGAGAGCTATTCAGACCACAGGTTCACGCGTCTACATGTATGTATACAAAGTCATAATAAATATATACGCAAGTGTACATCTGGTTCACACGTTCGACTACCGATATCTTCTATTTTACAATTCGTTTTTCATTTCTTTCATATTACATTCGAGCCCTTGTTTCCAAAGATTTTCGCGAAGTTATACACCATGAATGGCATTTTCGAATACCGCAAGCGCTTCAGACTAAATTCCCCTTAGAGGATGTTTTATCTTTGAGAGAGTTTGACCCAATTCGGGTGGTATGGTATACCTCTTACACCTGGTGTATCGAATGAAAGAGAGCTGTGTACATGGTACTTCGGTTTTCGAAGACTCCGCCGAGGTCGAGAGGGTCTTTCGCGTTAACCACAAAATCGATTAATCGGTAACACTTCGTTCCTCGCGACCACAGCGTTCGAAAAATCCCTTACTACATATATCTAGTACGTGTATACAATGTGCACTCAAGTGCAGCATATATAACGATTTATTTGTGTGAAAATGAAAGTAGGATAGTGGAAAGAAATTTCGGACAGCAGAACCAAGACGGAGTGAAAACAATGAGCTTGATATTTAAGAGGGATGAAAAAACGGACTGCTAAAAAATAGCAAAAAGAGAATGTAGTACTAGAAGAGTTGCAGAACAAATTGAAGAAAAAAATAAAGATCGGATTTTGAACAGATAAGCTGCTGCAATCAACGTACAACAAGTTTATGACCGAGGCGGAAACGAGTAGCTACAGTGTGCCGCAAACTTAATCGCGAAGGAAAACCTCCTCAGTTCGAGCTCGACAAAGAAAGAATCACTGTTGAATTACATGAAACCAAATGAAAAGCAACCGGACTGAAGGGTTCTTGTGCCAGGGTCACTTTATCTCACCCTTTGCGATGTATCACAGAGTATGAGACACCGTCGTCAATATCGTCAATATTACCGATCTAAAATGTTATATTTAATACCATTTGAACTCTTGCAATATTCTACCATTCATTCCTTTCATTATCTTTCAGATATTCGTGCTTACATTCTTTAGGTTTGGTTTTTATAATTTACAATCTTAATTTACTTTTTACACGACACATTGAAGTACCACACAAGAATCACTAATTGCGACAAAGTGTACTCGTTTGTTCATTTTCTCATTGCTCATGACGACGTTACGGAGATCCTCGATAATTTTGTTAATCTTATTATGCTGCTGATGTCAACGATTTATTGAGTTAACGTATTGTTATTGAGTGGATAACATTCACCACGATCGGACGACGAAAGAAATCTGAACGATTAGACACCCATAACGTAGTATTAAGATTGACGAAAGTACTACGCTATCACGTCATGACACTTTAGTATTTGGCATTGGCTGCGACCAATTGAATGTGTATCATTTATACCCAAGTGTCAGCGAATTCCGAGACCCGCTCGAAAAAAATATGCACCGCGTAACAGAAGTCACGCATTCTCAAGCGGTGAAATGTCTGGTAAGCATCATAATTACGTTTACTAGTCCACGAGTGAACCGTTTTTATAATGCGTTATTCTCACGTCGATATTCCAATCAATGACGGTTCGCACACCAAGAGTTAGCGTTTCTATCAGGCGACATGAGTGTGATACGACAGTTCATGAGGTTCGACAAGCCACCGTTTATCTTCACGACAGGCAGCGGTCGCCGAGTCCATTAATTGCTCGGACTGGAAGTTATAGTTCGATTAGCGGGACTGAAACACATCGCGTAATCGAGGTGAACCTTTTTACGGATGTACAGAAACTAATACACTCGCGAAAGCTTCGGAGACACGAAGAGGAGGTAGAAATCCTCTAAGAATCATGACAGCTTCTTTAGCCACCTCACGCACACACAAACACTCATTTTTCAAGCTTGACTGTTGTTGCGAGCGAGCTTGTTTTTCGGTTCGAACTCCTGACCTGTATCACATACCACTGTAAGATACTTAGTACTACGTGCACCATTACATGGTTATTTGGGAGACCCGATAGCCACTCTGGATTCACGAAATGACCGACGATAGAAGGCCAGTATTGTTTACTGACTAACAAAAAACGACATGTGTAATCGTTTGAATGTACACAAGCGTCCGAAAGCAACTTGTTTTTCACCGAAGCACTTTGCAAAAACATGCTCTGTACCTTCCAATTGCTATTATCGGACGTGCCAATGATCATTTAATGTTCACATCGATAACCAGTCTGTAGAACTGTTCAATCAGGTTTAATGTTTTTATCTCTTCCCTTGTTTCGTCGATTGCTTTGTCACAAGTTTTTCCCCTTTGGAAAAGTTTGTATTTTTAGCACGTACGGCTTTTTTGGACAGATTTCGTCGAATTTGAAGAGCTCGTTACGATAAGTATTAAACACTTTTGCTTCGAACGTGTTAAGCATTCTGAGTACGTTCCTTTTTTTACAGCAAATGTCACTCTTCAGCCTGTAGCAACGTTCTAAAATCCTGTTGAAGCTTAGACTCATGGTAGCTCCATATGTCGCTAAAGTCCTCACCGTCATCGAGGAACGCCGATTTATCGTCTTCTATCGGTAGCGTATTTGGCGATGAAGAATAAAATTTGATTTCCAAATCTCGATGTCCATTTGGTGATGTAACTATCTCAGTTGAAACTTCAAGTCCTGGCGATGAGTTCGGCATGTTCACATGATTCCCATAAGGCGAATTTCCTGCGCTATTCGTTGACAAACCGGAAGCGGTACTACCGGGCCAGGAACTTCGACCTCTTGTAATCTCGGTTTGTCCTCGATCCCCTATTACACCAACGTCCCGACTAGGCGCAGTTACCTCTTCACTGATATAACTAGTAGGGTCACTCCAGCTTCGTCTAAGCATTGTAACGGCCGACGTTACAACTGCTAACTGGGCGTTGCAGGAATTACCGGTCGACGGTTTGTTGCACGTACTAGCGCCGCCGGTCTCGACGCTTTGCGAGACTTGATGACGATTATTATGGTTTTGACCCCGTTGTGCGGCAGTGGTAAGAGAGTCAGGGAGCTCAAAATACTCACAACCATTTGGCACAGGTTGCTCCTGGCCGATGATGGCTGATCCGGTGTGCGATAGGAACAGTGGTAAATGGTTAAATTGATGTTGCTGAGAAACACCATAGTCTGTAGTGACGGGAAATTCACTAGCATGGGGAGGTGTCAAAAAAGGCGAATAAACATTTTGATCAACGTCCCAAATAAGTCCCGATGGGTCACAATAACGACACTGACAACCAGCAGAATTCAAAGAACCGGATGGACTGTCAATGCGTGCGGCACTATCATCACAACCCATTAACATCGGCTCGTACTCATGTTGCGAAGGTTGCAGATGAGATGAATGATGGTGCGGATAACGATGACGCGGGATCGTATTAATAATAGCACTCCCGCTGCCGACAATTGTGGTAGAATTGTTATTACTATTCCCATTTCTAGCCTCATGCTGATGGTGGTGATGATGGTGATGATGATGGTGATGGGCCATTTGGTAATGATTTCGGTGGTGATAATTATTGGCACCCGCGTTGTTCCCCTTGGATGGGAGCGTCATTGATCGTCCCACAACACTTGAAGGTAAAGTAGGCATGATCACGTTCTTATTGTCATCAAGCACTTTCACTTGCACGTGTCGTTGCGCGTATCTTTGTTGCTGTTGTTGTTGCTGCTGTTGCTGCTGTAATTGTTGGTGATGGTGATGATGCTGGTGATGTTGTTGCCTTGTATCGATTATTTCTTGTTGCTGGTGATTCAATTGTTGTTGATTCAACTGCATTAGACCGTTACAAGAAACGTTTTGATTCTGACTACGTGTATAATTTTCTTTACTGATCGGCTGTGGCCTTCGGTGACCTCGATTCTGTTCGTATCTAGTCTCATAACATATCGGCACGTAAGGCTTTAGGGTTACAATACTCGATTGTTCGGAAATACCGGTGCCATTTGCATTATTCTGATTCTGATGCTGATTATTTTGTTGTATTTGTTGGTGTGGAGGTTGTTGTTGCTGGGGCGGTGATTGCTGTTGGTGATGCTGCTGATTATCGTCGGTCTTTGGAGGTACTTCTGTGATTATCACGCCAGTCGGTTTCCTGTCCTTCTTTCTCCGTTTACGCGGTTTTATAATCCGTGGAAGACTGTTCTCCGAATTGTTCGATCCTGAACTCTCGTCACTCGCTATACTCAGCGAATCGATATTTGCTATATTAGTACCATCAACTTTGCCATTAATACATTCCGTCTTCGGATTAACTTGTTGTTGTGACTGTTGTTGCTGCTGCTGCGGCTTTCTTGTTGGTTCCGCGAGTCGCTGACCTCGCGAGGAAACGCATTTCCCTGCAGAATTGATAATTGAATTACTTATTCCAGACCCCACACTGGCATTATTTCCGTTGCAGTAAACGGTTACATTGCCGTTGAAATTAGCATTAAAAATGTTGCTTCCAGAATTGTTCATCGAGGTTCCATTCATCCCGTTACAAGATTGAATCTTTCCACGATTGTGAAATCTACCGGCAAGTATAAGAGGGGCTCCTTGCGTATGAATGGCGAGCCTCGAGAGTGGACTTTGGTTTTGCATGTGTGTTTGTACTTGTTGTCCTTGCTGCTGTTGCACCGACTGCTGATGATTTTGACAGGGCGGTGGCGAAGATTGCTGATGACTTTTACGTGGACTCGACGTCATTGAAATTAATGGAGCACCTGCCCAAGTACCGTACTGACATTGCTCGTTACCCGGCAAATAATTTCCTTGCTGAGTGTAATCCCGTTGCTGTTTACCGCGCAATGATGCACCCTCTTGCTGTTTTTTCGTTACGCCAGATATCAATGTTTTCCCACTCACAGTCGATCTTACGCTCGACGATATCAAACAACTACCAATGTAACGCTCTACTTCCAATGCACCCTGAGAGGCCGGGCTCATCTTACAATTGAAATCCAAACGTCCTCCGACCGCTCACTTCGTTCTAAATGCGGTTCTATTTATACTAACAACAATCAATGTTTCATAAAATTTTTGAATAAGAGCCGTGAGGAACAACTTTTATATTGGTAACCCTTTTGGACGAGAGCGTTGTGAATCCATTATTCCACTGATAAAACAGTCACATCACGTACTTTTTACGAAAACTCTTCAGTATCACCTCACTAAATTACTATCCTCATTAAATTGTTGAATTTTTTTTCTTCAAATGTACTTGCTCTACACTATCAAATCATCAGTGTTATATTGTGCATGGGAACGCATGTTTTGCAATAGTTTTTGCTAGATTATATTACTCGTGTGTAAACTACACACTGCATTACTCCGGTCACTCGCGTATATAAAACGCCGACACGAAACTGTGAACGCGGAATGGTCTTGCTACCAGACGTAGCCGCGGACCGAGCGACACTGAAGCTTCTTTGGTCGCGCGCACCGTCTCTGACTACTCGAACTCTGCGCGACGTGGAGGATCGAATCCCCCACCATTCAGCTCTCGCTACCACCACCACGCTACTGTCACCACCACTGCTGCGGCATGCACACCGAAGCAAAGCATCACTGGGCGCTGCTGCCAGTACACGGACGCCGACGCCACCACCTCCAAAGCCGACGCCACCGTTCCGACATCCTTTATACTATCAAGCCCTCTCGTTGCATTGCCTGGTCCTTGGCTCTTTTCTCCTCTCTTACTCGATATATGTACCTCTTTCAACGTGGTTCGACCACCGTTGCTAAAGTTTGCAGAGGGTAGTACTCTATGGTACGTTGAATTTCAGCCTTGCTCCCCGAACCAAAAAGCTTCTCCGTGAACCGACGAGTCGAAGCTCCCAAAAGGGCGGACTTTGCTACCCGTTACGTACAACGCGTTCTTCCTTCCGGTGTCCAGCCACAATTTACCAGAGAACCAAATGTCGAAACTCGCCTAGTAGTCTATCCTATTTTGTACCTCAAGAGTTTTCGGATATTCAATCTCTTTCTGGTCATCTCGATGCACCATACAAAACAGATAGTGACGAAAGCATGGATCTATCCGTCTATCTTTGTTTTACTTTGGATATCCACATAAATCTCGTGCGGTTTTCGGCTGCTTTCAACTATCATGCGAATTTACCACAAAGAATTAAAAATCTCATTGAAAAGAAACAGATTGCAAGAACTCAAGAAAACGCCTTCCATTGTTTATAAAATTGACAACCAGAATTTTGTAGCAATGCCGTAAGTCTTAATCAAAGATTCCGTTATGGGTGCTCCTACATAAAAATTTGTTGGAAAAATCCATTTGGTTTTTTTTTTCGAAACGGATTACTTCCGCAAGAGTGTCCGTAATATATTTATAGAAATCGATTCATAAAATTCGTTGCGAATACTTAAAAAAGGTCCGAATTAAGTTCAAAAAGTATTTTTCAAATAATTTTTTGTGGAATTCAAGAAAAAGTTCTTAAAAATCGTATTTCAAACATCACTTTTGATGGTAGGATGTCTTTTATTGGAAGACATACCTAAACTTAGATTCTGATGATTTTCTAATTTCTAGGGACACCGATAAAAGAAAACACGGTCAAAGTAGGAAGTGGAAAAGTGAATTAAGCGCGGTAGCTCCGCATGGAACGGATCTGCCTCACTCGTTCCGCCAGAGAAGAGGGGGGAAGAAAGGTACCCGCAAAGTCAGGAGAAAGCGACAGGAAAGAAGAGCCATACCAAACGATCTACACAAAAGTGTGTCTGTGTCTTTGTATACACGATGTTAAAGTGTATGTCCAGGTGGACGTTGAGCGTATCTTGGATCACCGACGAAGACAGCGAGAACGAATAGATAGAGGAAGAAAAAAGAGAATGCGGCGACTGACTGTGCACCCCCGCATCTAGGCCAACCGCTGGAAAGTGGGTCACAAGTCGTCGATCGCCCGAAGCACCATGCCACGCTCGACGAGTTCCTGGCCACGGAACTACTGCTGTTGCTGTTTCCACCTCTCTTTCTCTCTTTCTCCCGGTGTTGCTTGTATGTATAGAAAGGAACTGACTGAACGTGTATGTACATAAATATACACTTACTCTCGGGCCACCACCTCCGTGTGTACACCATATCATTATACCTACTCATCATTATCGTACTCTCTCGTCGCGTGCGTTAAGCCGGGACGTCGGTTTCCTATGTGTCATCTGTCTCTCGACGACGACGATTAACCCCACACGCAATGTAAGCAAAAATCTCCTTCGCTTTTCGTTTCTCTGTTTCTGACGTATTTGTACAATGTGTTATCGGGCTTGAGATCAGGAAGTCACAAAAAAATGACGACCGATCAATTTAACATTGAAGGAGCTCGCCGGATTCGGTTGGTGCATGAGTGAGCCCACCCCCCTTCTTTTACACTCATATTCGTGGTGTAATACATTTGATTATAAATGTGTTATTGGTCATTTGATTGAAAAAATTTCAGTCGCACGGTTAAAAACAATTGTGTCATATCGCCCCACTTATGCACAGTCGGTAAACCTCCCGGATCCTGAAGTGTTTTGACACTTCGATCATTAAAATCTTTGTAGATAAGTCGATAACCACAAACTTGTTTGATATATTTTGAATCCTCATGTTGTAAAGGACATTGCTCTATTTATTGGTTAATATTTATTAAGTGAGAGTAAAAGTATCACTTAAGACACGCGTTTTGATTTTAAATCTTCGATAAGACCGGTGTTGAAAATCCTACCTTCAACTATTTTTATCTCTCTAACCTAGTCGATAACCTTATTTGGAAGTTTGCATACGTAATTGAAGGTAGTTTTTGGCCGAACAGGCATTCTTGTTGGAGCTTCCTTGAATGTTCTATTTAATTCATTAGAAATTTGATATTTCAACGACAAATGTTCGGTGAGAAAAAAAATGCTTTTTTTTTTGTTGTCAAATTGGAACGATAGCGAGAGTGGCATTTCAACATGAAGCGTCCTTCAAGTAATTTCGTCAAATTCGACCAAAAAAGATATTGCGTATCGCCGGATGTGGTGGATTTTCCATTTATTAAATTTGACATAAAATCTTGTTGAATATCAGTCAATTGCCTTGAAATCCATTATGAAGGAACCGTCAAAGTCATAAGCGTTTATACCGGTTATATATGTTCATGAAGAAAGACGGAATATACGAAAAAGAGAAAGCGAGAGAAACCCATTACTCGCGGTCTGCGAATTCAATGAATTTCAAGTGAATTCATGTCAAGCCACACCGGATAGGCCATCGTTTATCTATGGCCAATGTTAATGTTTCCGATATCCATTCACTAGAGAGCCAATAGGAATGAGAGATGGAGCCAGAGAGAGGGAGAGAGCGTGAACTTCAATTTCCATCGTTCGCGTGGCAAGAGAGTGAGAAAGAGAGAGAGAGAGAAGAGGAAGCAAGAGAGTGCTTCCTCTCCAATGCATTACTCCATGTGCATCGGTTTAATCTCTAAACGTAGACCGAATTAGGTTGTACCCTACGTGTACAATGTCCCTTACGATAACAGGGCATAAATCGAAATCACTGATAATGTACTTGGATTCTGATCGTGCTGCTGCTGCTGCTGCTGCAACTAGACACAACGCAGTATTCACCCTCTAATACGAAAAAATACGAATATGTTGTAAATGCGGCGAAACTCTCAATTGATCCTATTTCGCTTTATGAGATCATCATGTGACAGGTAGGTATGAATACACACATACATTAACATTGTTCTTGCATATTATTCAATCATCACGATATATGGAGACTAAATTTCTAATACACTCTACGAAAATTTGTAATGAAACAACTGAAACATTGAATGAGTATTCCTCTGTGCCCAGAATGTAGAAGACGGGAGGGGCGGTTGTGTGAGAAACGTTGTAACAATACTTATAAAAAATAGTAATAAAAAAAAAAAAAAATAGAGCAAGAAACTGGCTTGGTGTGAACGCAGGTGTGCAGTATGCGAGATTGTTTGTATCTGCTTCGACGCCGTGTCTGTTGTTTCTGGGATGCGTTGAGTGATTGCACGGCCATGAGGAAGCGCACGGTAAAGAGATGATGTAGGTGTAGGTTATGTGTGCAAGAGTGAAGGAAAGCAATAAGAGAAGAGTACACAGTACGGTGTCGAGGGCATCTGATTGTCGCATCAGGAGGACAGTAACGTAAACTCAACAATGACGGAATGAGAGCGTGCTTTCATTTCTCCTGCAAGAGAGATAGCACCGCCAGAATGCGACGGTGATGATCGAACCAAAGTTCCAGACGCGACGCATACAAGATTTTTTTACGCGTACGTGTTTCTTTACTTTTATATTCTTTATTCTACATATTTTTTTAAGTCTTGCAAACACGAGCGAGAAAGAGAGATGATCTTGCGAATCTCGAATGCGATAAAGAACGGATGTGCCACGGAGTTCCTTCGAATATTATGTATCTACACAGGTTGGCTTTGTAACCCCGTGACCGTAAGAGCGAAAAAACTATTCCGGTGCGCTCACGAACCTGTATGCTCGTTTCTACTTGTTTTTATTTTTATTTTTTTCACATCGACAATCTCAAGAACTAGAACATGATACAATGAGCCGTGAGGAAGATTCATCTTCGTGAAAACATGAAAGTGTACTTTATACACACGCACAAGTTTCGTACACAAGCTTCTCTAATTCTGTTGCCTATTTCGTAAGGTGATGCTTGTCGAAACTGGGTAAGAAAATGCTGGAAAAAAATCTAGATTTCTCAGAGATATCTCGTCACAAAGGATTGTTAGTTTTAGGTAATAAGGAGTCACTCGCCTAGGTCATAGCCGTCGAACAATTAGCCTGAAATTTACACGAATATAATTTGTAAAATATTCACAGTGACAAAGCTATACTTTATGATTGACTTACACGATGCTTTGTGTATTGTATTTCATGAATTATTACAAGTATCTTATTATCGTAGCTCACCATTTGCTCACTTGCATTGTTGAAGGATTTAGCGCAAGCATTGAAGCAAATTTTCAAATCGAAAAAAAAAACAAGTTTCAACTGAAGCCTTATTTACATGACCATTCAAATGAATATATAAGGTCTAGATCCAAATCGAGATATATAGAGAATGAATCAACAAATAACTTTACGTGGTCTTCCCATAAAAATAGAAAGAAAAAAAATTAGATTTGGCTTTCGAAGGAAACTTCATTCGTGACGAAAAGTATGAAAAATTATTCTCATACATTGCGAAACGGGCTCTTTTTTTTGTTTCAAAATACATAAAAAGTATACAAGTAGAGAAAATATCATTAATTCATATCGCTGTAACAATGGAAAAAATCGCTAGAGTGAAAAATCTAAAAATCATTGTTTGCGTATTCGTTGTATAGAAAAAGTAAAATATCTGCATGAATTAAAAACGGGTCAAAGTTTCAGAACGTAAAAGCAACGTTCGACGGCTTCAATACATTCGGGTTCGAAAGTGAAGGAACGCCAAAGACAAGAAGAAAAGATTACTGGGAGTTGGGAACGAGGAACATAAGTTTGTTGCGAGGGGAAAGGTAGAAAAAGGCGCGGAAGTTAGATTTCGTTTCCATTAGGACGAACGAGGCCATTAGGCGTTCACGAAGGCACGACACGTTGTGTAAAAGCGAGAATGAGGAGCGCCCGGGAAAGCACTCGATTTATACGCGTGCTGAAACTTACAAGAGGTATAGGGGAGAAAACATAAGCAAAACAAGAGAATCGATACGGTACAGGGGAGGCAAAAAGGCACAAGGGAAAGCAAAAGGACTCAAATTCGTGTGTGCTGTATAACGTCATAGTCCAATGTTGTATACTTATATGAACATCATTCTATGTTTTCGAATTTTCATTTGCATGGATTTCAATGAAATAAAGTCCTGAAATAATCGAGGGAAACAACAGTCGTAATATAGAGAAAAAAACGTGGTTCTCCCATATTACAAAGAGTTCTTAATAAAAAATTATCAGATTATTCGAACCGTTGTATTGAGAATGGCATATGTTAGGCAGATTTATGAAGAAAGAAAAAAAAACATTGACAGGTTAAACCGTTTTCACATTTGTTCAAATTTTTTAAATTCCTGTTTCAGATTTGCATCGATTCTTTATGTATATATCAAAGTCACCTCGCGGTGCACTTTCATCCACGGAATGCGCTGCTGTGAGTCGTTCTCGCTTCTTTTTTCACGATCTCTTGTTTCCCCCATCGCCACTTGGGCGATCACGCTAAAAGTTTTTTGCCAAATGTTTCAAAGCGAGAGAAGGAGAAAAAAAGGTGAAGAAAAAGGAGGTATAAGAGGTGGAGGACCGATTATTACAACGCCACGGCCATAACTTTTCCCAGAAGGCATCCATTACCGTGATTGTTCCAAGCAAGTTTATGGTCGTTTGTGTGCTGTCGACGACGACCAGCAACGACCCTTTGGACGTGACGCAGACCTGCCGGTCGCACCACCAACACACCACATCTCTCGTTTTTTTGCCTCAACTCTCTCTTTCTCCCTTTTCTTTTTACACGTATACGATGGTAACAGTAAAATTAGTCTTCCCGCTTTTTGTCTTTTTTGCCTAGCTCTATTTACTACTTTTCTCACCAAAATAAAAACGACAAATCAAGCATTTTCAAAGTTGAAGGAGCAACTTCTGCACATGTGAATGAAGGAAAAGTGACAACTTGTTTCTTCCATAAACAGAAAGAAAAACGCTTTCGTTATTCGTTGACAAATTCTAGTTCAAAGAAAACTATAGATAACTCTAGTCAGGGAGAAACAGAAAACGTATAGGATATTCTTTGCATTATACTTTTCTGATTTTCCAAGTCTCTTTTTTTCATTCTGAAATTCAACCTTGTTTCTTCTTTCAATTTTAATCTCGATTCGTTGAGTATTGAATTCGCGTGCTGATAGAAATACGGCGAGAAGTAAGCTCAAGACAGGAAATAAACCAGATCCATATCCAATCTCGAGGGAATAGAGCGATATGTACATGTATACGAAATGTGCTACAGTACGATTCGTGCCAAATTCGAGAGAAATTTGTCTATGGCTCGGGATCTTCCCGCTTCTCTTTTATGCTCTCCCTCTCTTTCTTCAAGGAAACCGTGTCCTAAAGTCTTGGAGAACAACCGTTGTTTCTCCTACCAAGATTAAGGAAGAAAGAGAGAGCGAAATAGAATAAGAAAAGGAGAGAGAGGAGGATATTACTCAACCGATTGGCAAAGACTCGGCAAGTTCTCTTGCAACAGCACGACGACCAAGTGAATCCTTCCTCACATACAAATATTCATATATACATATAGACCCTCATGTATCCATATACATATTCGATTGGGCGATGTGTAATACAGCATTGCGAGCGAGGAAGTGGCGTTGGCGAACTTAAGGAGGAAGTACGCGGTGGTCGTTTTCGTCGTCGCAGAGGACGTCGAAAGCCTGCGGATAACGCGCGTGACAGTGGATAAATAGCCAAACTTGCAGTGTGCACTAGTTTCCGTCTACTGTTCAGAGTCCAAATATCGAATGAACGGAACAACTATACAGTACCTCTCTTCTCTCACTCACTCACACGGATACATGAACACACACTCCAATCGTAGCGTGTTCCAGGGAAAATTTTGCTCGTTCAATCCTCTCTACTATGAACCCTCTCTATCCTTCCGTTCCTACATTTTCAATAGGAGACCTAAGTTCCAAGCCCCTTCACTTCCTCTTTCCATCTGTGCGTTATTATTATTACTTCATTATATATTATCGTATTTAACCCGTTTAGTTAAATGTCATCTCCAACGAATATAAATTCACGTAAATAGAAGCTTAGAAATGCTGCCAATTGTAAAGGATCATTTTAAGATGCCGATTGCGGAATTTTCATTAAAGTATCTTGTCTTTATATGTTAAATCATTCAGAATCAGATATGTCAAAATTTTATTGGTGCTTGATCTGTGAACCGTGAATTTTAGATAGACGAAAAATTATCGATCGTAAAACCAAACAAAGCCCGTTTTGCGCGTCAAAAACCGAGAATTTGTTCAATATGTTTTTTAGATTTGCATGTGATCAATTTTTTCGCTTACTAATAAATAACTGTTAGGGCAAGGAACTGTTTTTGACACAGGCGCAAAAGGTAAATGTAACATGTTGAATGACAAACTTTTGCAATTGAAAAAAACTGTACAAACATTGTGTTTATCCGTTGCACCTGTGAATGTATGCACTCGCATTGATTCAATGTTTCAATCGAGTTAAAGTTCACAAAAGTGTTTTTGGTGTTTGAAAAAACGAATCGAAGTCAAACATTGTCCAGGCAACAGCGAATATAGCGGAAAAAATAATATATAGAGATCGAATCACAGTAGGTACAAATGTATCGTTCTCTCGTTTATGAACATGTTCGTCAACGTGTATATGAAATATATAAAAACGACGGGTTAAAACAAAATATAAACTCGAACGGAAAACGATGGCTACGCGTATCATTGAAAAGCGGAGAAAAAGTTCGATTGGAACTCTCGTAAGCTTGCATGGTTTCACAGTGAGTATTTTTCCTCCGTCTCCCTCTCTCCCTCTCCCTCTCTATCTTACTCGTTCGCTTGATTTTCTCGCACTAAGGACTATGAGAAGGAAGCCTGGTCTATAAATTTTCTTGGGTACACCAGTGGAAATAGCACTAGTCCACACGGTGATTTCAATTTGATTTCTATAGAAAATGAATCAAGCTGGAAATGTCCTACAAGGATGCCGGAAATGATAAAAAAAATGTTTAAATTTGTTTTTATTCGAAAGTTCTCTCGTTCCAGTGGGGAATTGGACGTATACTAAGCTGCTAGAAAAAATAAATAAATTATAAATTCGAGCCAAACATCGTGACTTGAAGCAATAGATCTTATATATATGACTTGCGAATCCTATGACTTTCACTCCAATCCTCATACGAGCCACTTTTTTCCCACTCATGTGCTCACGGAGCATGCTTAACGAGGCTCGAATACTGAGAACCGTGATAGTATTCTATCACAGTTTTGTTTCCCTCATATATTTTGAATGACATCTTCATAGCCTTCCTTTTGAATGAATCCTTTTTAAAGTATTGTTCTTTGGAGTGAAGAGAAAATTAAAAAATAAAACTTAAAACTATCATTTATCCAACTTGGTTGAAAAAGTGTATTCTATAACAACCGCGAAATAATTGATATATTTCATGCCAATTGACATGGCTGGAAAAAGGCAATCTAAAATTTTTACATTTATGCCATGAACTGATGAACCGTATGAAAAAACGGCAAGGAGATCAAGCATTGAGAAGAAAATCCGAGGATTGTTTGGTCATAAAGTTTATGGTAGTTTCGCAAGGCCCCAATATCCACATGATGAGATTTCCAACGAAATTGCATGGAGCAAAGATATTTGCTATAAAAATATATATGTTAGGACACATATATAAGAGAAAAACTACTGAGATAACATATGCTTGTGATTGTCAATAGGATGAAGAAGGAGAAGCGAATAGATCGCGAGCGACAGGATATAGCGAAACAATGTTTTTATGATTTCCAACACGTTATCGTATTATTGCGTCTTAGAGAGGATCTGCTTTACCAGCAGTTAGAAAAATATAGTAGATTGAAATTCATGATTATATTTGCACGAATTATAAACAAAAATGGACATGTCAACACCTTTCTCATAAATTTCCATTTTTTTTCTTCAGATTTTCCAATTCCGAGGTATGGTACACAGGCCCTGTCCTTTTCCTTTTCAAAGCAAAGCTTTATATATGAATTGCTTTTTCTACCCTTTGTCTCAGATAGGGCGGAACGAATTTACTCAAAAAAAAAAAAAAACCAAAGATATGTCTTTTATAGTAGCGTTCGGGGTGTATTGTCGTTTGCTGCACACAGTCTTGACGTTCTATCCACCACAATGGCTCTAAAGTGCACATTAAGTTGCACCAAGTCCGCATGGCAAGCAAAAGCTCTTTCAAGGACTTGAACAAAAAAAGTCATAGGCCCACTTCGTGATGAGACGCGATAGTGGAACTTTTAACGACACGACCCGAGTATGAACAAACCCTAAAACCCGTGTACAATGTAAGCACGGACTGTGCAAGTGTACTACGAGAGGTCCTCATGGAATTTTCACTTCTTCAACCCCTTACTACGTTTTTTTCCTCCATCTTTTCCCTTCCCTCTCTCGCTTTCTCTCTCTCTCCCTCTCTGTCTCTTTAGTACCTTGCTCGCTGAGAATGGAAAAGACCATCATCGCATGGCCACATCGCGTAGGCAATCGCGTGGGAACGAGTTCACGTATTTCATGCAATCTGCTAGAGAGTAAGGGAGAAAGAGAGAAAGAGAAAAAAAACAATTGCGAATTATCTCGTTAAAAAGTGCACATGGAACTATAAAGAGGCTGTGAGTGCTGTTGCAAGTAGTAGGAAAACAGACATATGTATATGCAATGAACATACATATAATGTGTTTAAGTAGCTGTGAGTATTATTCAAATGACAAAACATAAACTGAAATGATCGAATATTGCAAATTCCTTTGTTTTCGTCAGAGCACGGTTTTATTTTGATAATTGGATTATGAATTTAATATTGGAATTAATGGCTGACTTTACGTTTCAATAATTTTGAATATCTGTTATATGGGAAACGTCACTTCAAAATTCCCAAGTCTCAATTTTACACACCACTGTGTACTGTGTACTTCATGCTTTAAACAATAATTCTAGGCTGACATTTATGTAGTTTTGATTTTTTGCCCACCGTTGCAACGCTCCCATATTCCGATGCCCTGCGGTCTTTCCGCATTTATTCAACATCATTTTATGCAATTGCATCATTAAATAAATCATAATCTCTCACGCGTTTTCTCATATAGCTCCGAATTTCGACAGTAGATTGAAATAAGCGAATTTTTTTACCATCAGAAACAGAGAGCATAGGGATAAGGCACACGAAGAGTGCAGACATGAATGAGAGTTTGAACGAAAATCATTATAACAGGAATGAAAAAAATGCTAAAGTTCACATCCGTGTCTCGCACCTGCGTGATACCCACAAGGGAAATTTCCTGAAGGAAAAAACACCTCGCTCCCCTGTAGCCCAATAAAAAGAAAGTTATATTTGTATATTTTTTAGCGATAACTTTCGTCTCGTAACGTCAACGATGAGTATATTAAATGTATTCGAAAGTGAGACATGTCATCAACGTTATACCAGATCAATGTGGCAAATGGAAAGATCCATGATGGTTTCATAGCAATGAGAAAACCCTATTCGAGTAGAGGACAGAAAGAAAAAGAGAATAAAAGGGGCGGAGACAAGGAAATAAAAGTTCGAAAAGCATCTGGCGCCACGGTGGAGCTATTCTCGTGATTCTCTCAACAGCATCTCTTACTTCTCGACGTATTTCCCTGAGGAACAAGAGGGTACACGGTACAGAGTCCTGTCCTTTGCGTTTCTACTGGTACAGAGCTGAATGTTAAAGTTACGTACATCTTGGGATCATGTGAAAAACAGAAAAATAATATCGCTAAAAATGAGAAAGAAAGAGATACAAAATAATCCACGGGATCATTAATCTTATTGAAGCAGTTTTGATGATCAGGTTAACTTCGTTTTATTAATTTATTTTAATGTCTTTCGTCTCTCTAACTCTATTTTTACTTTGAAAAATGCAAAAAAGTACTAAGTTGAAAGTCAGTTTATACTGAGCTAAGTTACTTTATATACGAATAAAAATATACCAGATAATATTGGAGAGGAAGAGAGGGTATAGTCTACGATTGGCTTCGGTTATGTTGCGACCACTATCGCGCGAGAAGCACCCCCGCACCCACAATATTTATACTAACTGCAAGAGAATAAATATCGCTTCCAGTGTGCGGAGCGCACTAAATAATGGTAGATTAAGCAATTTCATTAAACCCTCCCCCCCCCCCCCACCCCCCATTCGCGAGCGAGACGGTTGAAGTTTTCCGTTTATAACTCTCTCGTGCGCTTATTGGAAATCTCTCAGTGCCTACGATTCTAAAGTTAAATATTTACTGTGATTGAATAAATATTTAGGATAATCTGGATATAAAGTCATAGTGAAGACTTGTGTGGACGTTCAAATTGTCGGATTGTATGATTAATAAACATAATATTCAATATATGCTTCAAATCTATTTATATTTTGTTATTTGTAACACAATTGGTGCCTGAATCGTTCAATAGTAGGCTCGTTTACTTGACTTCTTTCCCGGCGTCTGTTACCAATGGAATCTTGTTCGTGCGCCTGTTTTAATATCAGACGCGGTAAAGCTTCGAACCACGTATTACGCCATAAGTCTGTGCACCCCTGCCTCGGAAAGTAGCGGGTGTAACGTAGGGGGTTGGAACAGTGCATGGTGTAGCTTCGGGAAAATAATTTCTCAACCACGTACGGAGCTGTAGAACGATTTTTCTAAGTGTCTTAAACTGCTCTCTCCGTGGTTCGGAACCCACGTAAAAATGTAGGTCCGGGTAGAGGCAAAAAATTGAGGAAAAAAAAAAGCAAAAACCAGAATGGAAAAGCGAAAAAGAGTGTACAATAGAAATATGTAAAAACCCGAGAAGGGTATGCATCTAAAACTCCTACCTACCTACCTACCTATATCCAAGCGAAGTGGAAAAATTCCCTCAATAGATAGCTCGTTCGAATTAGATGCATAAAAAATCGAATTTGAATTTTCTAGTTGTTGTTGTTTTTTTTTTTTTTCTTATTACAAGATTGATAAAATTTTCCAATCACTTACTGATAGCAGATGAATGTAATCAAAATAGTCTAATTTTTTTGCACTGTAGCTGCCTTGATAAAACATTTTTAGAGGACGACTGTGGAGAGAATTGTAGCCCATTAAATGTTTACGAAAAATAAAAATAAAACCATCCAAACTGCTCAACTAAGATAGGCGAGGGTGCAACAGGTTTCATGTACCAAATAGAAAGGCTGCAGAGGAGAGGGGTGGTCGAGATGAGTTTGTCTCGCGAGCCGGCGATCCAAGAGAGATATGGAGAAAGCGAAAAAAAGAATTGTTGAGGATTCGCTATGTTTCGTCTTCTTGTACGTCTCGTGGTCCATTATTATACACATTTTCTCACCGAACCCCATCCCTCTGTCACATCTCTTTTGCGACACAAGTTTTATCCACCGACCGAGCCAGCAGCAAAGAATTCAAAACTAATTTCCCTGAAGGAAATTTTTTTCCGTAGCTAATTTTCAATGTGTAATCCATTTGAGATTTTTCAGAATGGCTAACTTAACCAAATCTTTTCGGAAATATTTGAAAACTATAGAACAATGTGCGTTATGAAAATTCAAAAGAGCGAAAAGCAATGAAAAATTCACCGCGCTGATAGCGTGGAGAAGAAATAAAGAAAAAGAAATAACAAAATGAAGTCACGAATGCAAGATTTCGTCAGTGACGTTAATGCAATATTGTTCGTTTGAGAATCATCCACAGTTATAAGATTATATTTCTAGAACTCAAGATTTTCTAGAAACAATTAAATCCTCCCATTGATGCTGTAATAACTTGAACTTCGTGCTTTCGTAAACAGATAATAAACGTTTCCTTCTTCATCCAACAGGTTTGAATTTTTCGCTACAGATATTGTGGCATCAACAACTTTTTATCGTATTCAGTTATTATTTCAGGTTAAGAACTATATTCCTCATGTTACAAAGGTAATAAGTTACATGACCTTTTTCGGTAAATATTCAGAACACCATTTTTCGGAAAAGCGGCTTTTCTAAATAGTATTTGCTGTTTTTTTTTTTTTTTTTTTCAATGTTCTTTCTTAATCCAAACTCCATATTATCATTTAACATATATTTTTTCTCATTATATAAATTTGGATCACAAATTACAGAGATTATCGTTAAAAATAAAAGTATGGCGGTATGATTTATGGCCGTTATTGAACTCGAAGGAAACTAAATAAAATGATCATGCGATAGATCTTCGGAGCTCGATAAATTTACGCTTTCATACGTAAAACTCAGTTTTCGCCCCGATTCCAAACCATTGATCTCAATAAAATGGGTATTATATCTCAGTCTTTAAACAGGAAAAGTGGAAGAAGATTACAAAAACGTGCCAGAGACACTGCACAAGCTATGCCTCAAAAACAATCAATAAATCATAATGCAACTTACGCGAAAAGATTCATTCTGCCTTCTTCCTAACCAACCCCCTAAAATCTTGGTTCCTTCAAAATTACCATCTATAAAAGATTTAACTCCAGTGTTCAAGAGTATTGGACTGCGTTCACTTTTTTTGCAGCCTTCAACATAGTCCCTATCAAGTGCACGAGTATGTCATGGTGTGTAGTCTAGTTTTGAAACTTTACACCCTTGTCGCCGAGCCATTGCAGCAAAATGATGGTTCAGACCAATTAATTGAAAAGAAGTCAAAACTTCGTACGCAAAAATCAACGCTCTACCCTCCCCTCGTCGCTAATAAAAAATTAATCGTCAGTTTCCGTAACTCCACAGATTTTTAGAGGAAACAGAAGAATATTTTCAATTTATAAACTACTTTAAGAAAAAAAAAAAAAAAAAAAAAAAACTAAGTTTCAAACCCTTTCTACGAGAATAGCGATTTCAGCTGACGTGACTGGTGAGGGCGCTTCGACTTTCGTGTCATTTTGAAATATGTACATTTCGATATTCGATAATGGTTTTCTGGAAGAACGATATTAACTGGACGAATGTTTTGATAGATCGATAATCATCCCTGGGACGTACGAGAAATGTTGGCAAGAATTTTTCGAGTTGCAGAGAATGAATGATATAAGAAGCAGCAGAAGGGATTGCGTTGAATTATATTGATTTCTCGAAACTCTAAGCACGCTGGGGTTTCTATACGAAACGTTGCTCAGTCCGATTCGAATCGTACCTTACCAAATAACTCTGTTCAGAGCAGAACTGGCAGCTAGGCATACTGTGGTGGAAACGGTGGGTACTGTGACCACTGGTTTACCATCGATGCCGAATGGTTTATGCGGGCACGTGGCTCATCATGCACTATCTCTCTCTTCCTTGCTCCTGTCTTCTCTTTCTCTCTCTCTCTCCCTCTTCCCTATTCACGTTTATTAGATACGTAAATAGTGTTGCTACCAGAAAACATACACATATATAAACACATATAGACTCTGTCGCCAATTCAATCGACTGTCTCGTACATCAAGCCTGCACCACACGTATATCTACTATACGTCCACTGTACTGGTCTTTCATTCATCCATACATATATACATATATTTATCTGCGATTTACTAATATCCATAGATATATGTGAAGGCAAGCAAACAACACGATCCAACCACGATGGCTTGCCTCGTGCCATCCTGGAATACCGAATGTACAATACAGTTTGAGTACTGGTGCTTTGGATATGTGCATGTCGAAGATATGTGTGCGCGTGGGCTTCGATTACGCTAAATTTACGCTACGTTGAAGCGATACTACGAGTACGGAACCTGAATTCCGAAAAGAGCAAGGGTACACCATGAATATGTCTCTGAGGGAGTCGTCTGGCGAAAATAGGTAGAAACTTTTCTAAGCCGTAATAAATCACCGAATATTAAAAAAAAATGTCATCAATACTGATAGTCAAAAGTATTATTTTCTGCTTTTGCACTGTGTAAAAAAAATTCATGAACCATGTACCAGTTTTACCGGCATGAAGAATATACGTGACAATCTTATTTTCGTCTTATTTATTTCTCATTACATATAAAATACAAGGTACAAAGTGGAACAATCTCCTCTTGGGGCGAGGCACACATACACGCACAGACGCTCAACCAATATCAATGTTCACTGCGAGTGTACCACGTTTTTTGCAACATCTCTTACTTGACATCTCTCTGTCTCTCTTTTTCACTCTGCCTCTCCTCGTATATAGAAATATATTTTCTATATGTAATACACCGTCCTGTCCGATCAAGCTCTTTTCCGTAAGACTACTGGGGATTCCCATAGTCCAAGGGACAGAGAGAGAGTGATTGATGAACGATCACCCTCGACTTCCCGTCTCTCGTGACTCTTTCGTCTTGTCCTACAGTCTATAGCACATATAATCGCATACACACGTGTGTGTATGTATATATATTTTTTTTCCCACAGACGAAGGATTGAAGCTTTCTAACCACTGCTACCTTGTTGTCCAGCTGGACGATATTTACGATCTCGTTGCATGGCCAACGGAGACAACTTATACCCGCACAGTATAGGAGACACGGATGATACTCTGCTCTGCTGAGATACGGACTCTTGTGAATTGTCTACAGCATGTGTTATATCCTAGATCTCGAGATTTTCCAACCTACCGTTCGTCCGTATAGAGACTGCTGCTTCAACTTCTTCCATAGGAAACTTACTTTCAACAATGTAAAGGTTATATATGTTCACTTGATTTTCCAATAGCCAAATCTCAATCCTAGCACGGATCATTTTTGTATTAAAGCACGGAAATTCTAAAACTCGTGCGCTGCCGTCTTATATACTAAAATAGGCGAATAATTGCCTGTAACTTCTCGCTTATATTTATTAAAAGTGTTGTCTATTTCGTAAATCACGAAACACTATTCGCATTTAATTCTTTGGCATATCTCGAACAGCCCAAAATTCAAGTCTCTTAGCGGGGGACTCAAGATTGGGGGAATAAATCCTCTAAGGCATATTGTAAATGGTTGCAGAGGAAACAACGAGAAGCACGAAAATTCAAATAAAAAAAATTAAAGAATACAATAATATTAATAAATAAAAAACTCAATTCCGATTAAAAAATGGAAAATATTTTTTGTCAACGTTTTCCTTTCGCTAGATTTTTGCAGTAGAACTGTAAAAAAATGTTGCCCTGGAATGACACACCCTAATATATATATACACACAAACACATAACTCTCCAACTGTACGGTTGATGCTCATCCTGCATTCGCAAATACTCGGCGGTGTACGTGAGAAGGTTCTTAGATTCCTATGATACGGACTCATGGAGATTGGCATATAGAATCTTGGTAATACACGTTACCAAATAGCGAAGCTTACGGTTTCAAAGTATATGCATATACAAATACAGGACGCAGTAAATAAAATTTGTTGCAGGTATACAAGTTTGCTATAAAGTATGCGTATATAAAAGATACTTTGAATGGATGCAAAAGTGTCAATTCTTGGTGGAACAATATCGATGATACAACTGTGATTAGAATAAAAAAACGAATCAGTTAAATCAGCAAACCAACTATGTGATCGATCAAAATCAGTCACTTTATCAGAAATTACTTCAAGGAAGCGACATCTCTATGAGGTAAATGCAACACATTTGCGTGAGTCACCGAACGTCCGTCAACGATTCAACATCACTGACAATACACCGAGCCATATTTCACATCAGTAAGTGAATTCAAAACAAGGAGATCTATGTCAAAATCAACATTAATCACAAAGTGATCGCGGATTGAAAAATCTACGGAAGCTACGGGACTGTTGCTTCATTCAATCGACAATTCGTTAAAAATAAAAATTATTAAATAAATGATGTTAGTGAAAAATTATATCGGTTCGTAATCGTTTGATCAATTCGGACGTCTTTCTATCGATTAATCGTTTCTGTTCATCGTACACTCATATGCACGTAAAAAGCTGTGTTTTTCCCGTTGATATTTCGTTCTCCTTGTAAAAGGTTGCATCAACAGCATTTAACTTAGACTATACGCATATTCGCTAATGTAATTTTAACGGAGGGTTTTCAAACCTGGATCGATAGGGCAGTAAAATTTGTAAAAAAATTTTTTTTAAATGAACTCGATGGAAAGCAACGATCATCTCGGAGCTCAACCACAGTCATGAGACTGGAAGGCGCGCCCCAACCTCTCAAACTTTACGACCGGCTTGCAATAAAGATGATAACTCCAAAGTAATTCTATGCGAGATGAAAGTAAAGGGGAGAAAATGCAGACGATGAAAATCGCGAAAAGAAACAAGAAGACGAAAAAAAAGAGTGGAAACAGTATCGAAAAAAAAGTGAAAAGTATGAAGTGATGAAAAGCTCGTGCGTGACCGCAGTAAAGCGGATCCTCCTAAAAATCGATATTATTTTCTCATTCACTATATGTGTGTGGATATATAAATATCTTGATATACTACGGTGTGTAAAGAGCCCTTACTGGTGCTGTTCTGTGATGAGAAAGTAAGGGACTATCAATCATCTTCGATCAAACTAAGGCTACCGCGTATCTGAGAGTTGGAGGCAAAGAAGTCTTAAGCCAGTTCTTTTCGCACAGACGAGTTTGGAAAAAATTTCTTGCGATGCCCTTCTATACACACATCTACCGATTTTGATTGACGACATTGGCGTAGTTTATTCAACGATTGAACATAAATTTGTACATCGTCAATCAGCAACGACAAGTATAAAGCCGTTAAAAAGTTCAACGATGATAAATAGAATAAATCGAATGTATGAAAAAGCTATAATCATACAAATCCAGTTTGCATTATTGACTGAATACAATTTAAGAAATTGGAAGCACAGAGGCTTGCGAGGATCAAAAGATGTTTTGAAATATAGCAAAAAGCTTGAAAACTTATGATTTTCCCACCGGAGCACTAATAATTCAGTTAAAAGGAAGTTCTAACAAGATTTGACTAGACACGTCAAATAAGGAGTTTTGTTCGACATGTGTATTGCGTACAAGCACCGAAGTATTTCCAAGTACCTTTCAAATTAGAGAATACATAGCTCCGCGACGAAAATTAATGAACGTTTGATGCTATTATATGTCACCGTGCCAAGACTATCACAAAGGGGAAGTCGAGATCTAGCTGTTCGGGTGCGAACTTCACATTTGCGAAGCGTCTAGCATATATGGAAGAGGAGGTAACAGTCAGTAGCGCTCGAATATACCAAGAGCCTCTCGAGGATTTCCACAATCCGCTCGAATACAGATCGTCGTAGATCTCTCAAGCTCGAATTATTGAGAATTCCATTGAGGACTTCTTCGTAGTTCAACTCGTTGGAACGGGACCGAATAGTATTTGCACTGTGAGGTTATAAGACTTGAACTCTGTTGTTCTGAAATAAACAGTTCAAGCTCTCTCTCCCTTTTATACTCAGCAGTTATTACTTATGAAATTAGAGAGAAATGCTAAGAAAAAGGTAATTCGAATGTGTTTAAAAGAAATTAAAATTACAAAGAAAGAAAACTACGTCAGGATTACCTGCAAAAACCTGGTAACTGCGATATTTTCTAGACTTTTTTGTAAAGACTTCAAAAAACACCCTACGAAAGTTGCACTATAGCTCCGACATTGAAGAGCATACAAGTGAACAGGGATCAAATTAACGAACAACAACCAATTTTCAAGAATCATTTAAAATCAGTTTTGACTCAGAAATGACAGAAAAGTTCAGTATTAAATATTTTTATTTAGAGAAAGCAAAACTCCTCGCTACGTACAGCCCAGGAAGTCTCTGTGCGAATATATGGCAATGATTCAAGTCAGTGATGATCATAAAATCAGGTTTTTTTCACATAATAGTTTAAATGCAAAAATGGGTTGGAAGTTTACGACTATTCCCAGTACTTCGAGACGTGTGTGCGTAGGCAACGGAACTTTCTCTCGCTGTAAGGAAAACATTTCTGGTTTAAGTGAGAGTCTTTCCAAAGCTACACAAATGATGTGTATGATATAACAAAAAAAATTAATTTATGACCATCTTCTGTCACTAAAGACTAGTAAAAAAAAAAGTTACAATGGTCTCCATAAGTTCCGTCGATAAATAGAGGATCCCTTCAAAAGGTGCCTTTAAAATATTGATTGTATTGTTCTTTAAAATATTCTATATTGTTAATTGTTAATTATTATATTCGAAAGTCTCGGTCCCGTGCCACAAACACATTCGGACATCAACCTGATGAGCAAAAATTCTACTAGTAATGATCGATGTCTCTCAATAATGTTTTCATTTGAAACGAAAGAAAAAACCATCTCCAATCACACAGACATCAGCCTAAATTCCATTAAATAAATTCGTATACATTTTATTAACATTTTCCAGTACACACATAAACGAATGCCGAATATTTGCACTATAAAAGCCATACTAAATCGTGTTTTCCCAGCATTGTATAGCGAAGACCTTCTTACATTACGACGTTAAGTCACGCTTGTACTGTAAAACGACTTTGGAATAAGAGAAAGATACACCGAGAGGTGTTTCCTTCCCCCTTTCTCCCTGATGGTTGCTTGCGTTGTCGGTCTCTCACCTTTTCATTCCCTCACACACTTTGGCCACAGTCGCGATATACGATGACACATACGAAATAAAACTTGTATGTCATATGTATTCGACACGATCTCCGATCTCGCAAAGAAGCGGAACGGTAGCTGAATAAGCGCGAGAGTACACACAGAAGCAAGTAAGAAGAGGGGAGCAAGCGTGTTGTGGCAGAAGTTAAAGGGAAGAGAAGAAGTGAAGAAGAAGGACGTAGACCCGTCTTCCGATCGAGTACGACGTGATTTCAATGTGAACGAGGTACGTACAAGTCGCTCAAAGGCGGCTGAGAGACGGCGTCAACCAAATAAGATATCTGTCCACACAAAATACGTGAAGGAAGAAATACACGTTTCTGCTCGTTCAAATAAGAACCTCCAATGGAGTGAAAAAAAAAATTAAAATTTCGGTGTGATTTATAGTGTAATTCTAATGAATGTTAGAGATAAAAAGATAATAAAAAATGTTCGCATACGTATACGGCATTTCATTACGAAGGGGTCAGTCGGTGACCCCGACGATTTCTTATTGCGTTGAAAATTTGTGATCATTAATTATCGACTAACTGGAATTTCTAGCAAATCGTTCGATCTTTTATCGAACTCGTGGAAAAGTTTTCAAGTTTTAAGAATTTCACAACAACTTTTTTTAAATGCTCATAACTTATTCAAAAAAAACCAAATATCAATAAAAAATCAATAAAAATGTGGAAATTATTGTTTATATGATTATTTAAGTTTCAAACCAAAAACATTCGTTTTTACCAAACCTTAAAAGATTTTAACTTTAATGAAAACGATTACAACTGTTACTGGCGTATTTTTACACGTTTCAAAAAAATTCACAGCTTATTGTGATATCCGTACCTTCCTATTCCGTTCTAGTCTAGTTAAGGTTCTTTGGACGGGTGATTCGGTGTATTGAGATCCTTCTTTTACACGTGGTTATTCACGTTATTTGAGCCAACAGACACGTTGAAATCTTGATAACTGTACCTCATTCGGGCAGACAAAAAAAAAAGGTTTTTTCTCTCGCTACAGTTCAACGAGAAAGGGTTGATAGGGCGGGTGGTAGATAACGAGAAAAGTTTCGTGCAAGAGGCGGTGGTGCGATCGTGTGGGCGTATCGAATTCTGAATATGTGCTGTCGGTCGAGAAACAGAGAAAAAAAAGGAAAGAGAACACCAGAGGGTGCGGTGTATGCATCCGATAGTTCTCACGCGTTCTCATTTTACTGTGGTATTCATGCATGTGTTGATTTCGTCTGGACGCCTCCGCGATTCACAAGTTTCTTGGATGCTTTTAAGAGGACAAAAAAAAGAAAGGGAAAACACGTGAAAGCGCGAAATGATCACGATTCACACATACGATATTTGGATCCATAAATAACGTCTATGGGTCGAATATGTCACATGTACGAAGGTTCATTTAACACTTAGTTTGTACACTAGATCGTACTTGGCTGTAATTCGATCCTCTATAAATCTGTTGCCTTGTATTAAACTATCGGTCCGAATTATTTTGAATTCTAGCGCGATGTTCGTTACAAAAACGCATTAAATATTAAAAGAAAAAAAACGACCCAGTCCCCAGACCCCAACAACGACCTTTGTATAAATGATATTTTTTTCTCAGTTGTTTGAACTGTTAGTAATTGGAATTTTATGAATTAACTGATCAAAGTTCAGAAATATCAGTAATAAATGTTCACCATTTGAAACCAATTTCCACGCTATTGTCATGCGTACAGAGTTGCAAAACTACAGATTGGGGACTGGGGACTGAGTGTTTCCCCCTATTTACCGTGTATCGATATCTAACTAGTTGAAGAACGCAACAATGAGAATATAACGTGGAAGAAAGAAAACTTGTTCGCTAGTCCTATAGCTATAGATGTAACTCGTGCTCGCAATGACATATAACTTCGATTTGTTCGAAGCATGTGGTGCAACATTTTCTTCTCCACGATTTCGCCGGTAGAATATAAATGGAAACTAGCACGAACGAAGGGAAAAATTTGATGAAAAGAAGTGAGAACCCGTATTTTCTTCAAGTACCGACGCAATAATGAAGACAGTTATTACCATAATCATCAATTTTCATTATCGTTTTAATTCAAACTCCGACACGACGAAATATATACCTTTGGAGTAGCTCTACATTTTTAATAAATGAAAATCTCATGAAAATGATACTTTACGTACTTCAGAATTTATTTCTCTCGGTATATACAAGAGATTGGTTGAAAAGGAGGACATGGGCTCTCCGACGCGTTAGGACGAGGCAGGGAACCAAATGATGAAAAGAGGACGGCCAACAAGATACGATAGGTAGAAGTACCGAGAAAAAAAAAAACAGTGCTGATGTACACATAAAGAGTTCCATGTGCAGAGAGGGCTGTAAACCTGCGTCTGGGCATCGGACATACTATCCCATTTTTTCTTTTCTCCTCTCTATCTCTTCGTTATTCACAAATTCCGTACGGACATCTCGGGAATTAGTTTCGCACAGAATATATATGCGAAAAATAGGAAACGTGATTTTTTTTTTTTTTTATATAGCCAGTAGTAGTGGGTACTTCATGGGGGAGGGCTTTTCAGAGTGCACGTTGAAAAGTTTCCTGGCCGAAGATAATATGCAAAAGGTAAAAGATATAGACTCTTTGCTCACGGAGATCTGGAGCGGTTGATATTCTGCATATGTGTATACTCCTTTTTGTTTTTTTCTTTTTAAAGGAGCTGACTTGCGATTTGCAAAGCTCATTAATCGTCAAACTTAATAGCTTTTTCATTGGAATTTTTTTCCCCGTCCATATTACAAGTTATTAACTACGTTCGTGAGAGGATTTGAGTATATTTTCGATGAAATGAAATAGAAAAATCAGAAGCAACATGAAGTGCCAGGTTCGATTGAGGTGAGATGAATAACTTTGTCCAAGTCGAAAAAGTTCAATATGTAAAGCTATACATTTTTCGGAATATTTATGAATAGTACTTTTGAAAAAAGCTTCGTTCGATACCTGTAGATTTTGCTCGAATAGTTAATATAACGGGACCAGAGCAGAGAAAGAACGATGAGATACGTATGGTCGATTGGTATATGAACCATTTCCCTATGGCTCGATCATACAGGACCATGTTCACCGAATTGAACTCTGCGGGATTTTACATGGGGAAAAAAATAAGGGGGATTGGCACACACAAGGGCATAAAACGCAGCCGGTCGGGTACGCTCTTGCGTCGAGTAGGGCTGACTAAGCTTCCGAGGTCCTAATGGTCATTCGTTCACTGAGCCAACAACTGTCGGAGAAACTGGCTGATGGTGGTGGTTCCTCAAGATATATTTTTGTCGGTTAGAGTGGCGCAATTGCTCCGACGTTTCCAATAATCGTACGTCGAACACTTTGCGGTAAATCGGAGAAACTTGGTAGTCGAATACTACGACATGAGTAGATCTGATCGTCGTAGTCGTCGGTGGTCGTAGTCGTTGAAAGAAGTTCTCACTTTTCGAATGCCACTCGTCAGGGACGTCTTTGGTTCGCCAATATCGAGTGCCAGGGAAAGTCCATCGCGTATATATGAGGAGAAGTACTTCAGATAAGAGAGAAGAAGAAAAAGGAGAAAGAGACCCTCGGAAAATTGTACACTCGGAAGGTGCGAGTGAGCAATGCTTTGGCGTGTATACGTGCGAACGTACATAAATGCGAGTTGAAAAAGGAAGTAAAAGAGAATAAAATGAAACGAGACGGTGAGTAAAATCAAGGATGAAAAGTTGGCTTCCTCTTTTCAAGATTCTTGAGAAAAAGAATAAGAAGAAGTGGAGGATAAAGACGAAGACGACGACGTCGACAATGCGGTCGTGAAGATTCCACTCGAGACTGACTCCAACGGCTAGTGGCAGAACTGACGATCATTCTCGTAAGTGCCATATATATATAGTCTATGTAGACTGTGTATTCGATTGGAGAGCCTTTGGGGCCGGTTCGCAAGTTTCTCTACTTCTCTTATTCCTTGGTTACCCACGCCAACCCCCATAGAATGAAATGTCACGGGACCAAACAAAAAAAAATGTTCGGCGATAGAGAACGACGGTGAGAAGGAGAGAAAGAAAGATTGAAGGGGGATGTGAAGATTATTCAACGAAGACAGAAACAAGAAATCCCCTAGCTCCGAGAGATAAGGGGCGAACGCCACGCTCGGGTTTTCTTTCCGGTTCTGAAACTGAAACTTCCCCCCCTCTCTCTGTTCTTCCTCTATCCTCTGAGCAATAAAATAGCGGGTAACTCTTTGAGTGTACGCTCATTTTACTAGCCATTAATTTTTTTTTAGATGGTACATACATCGTTATTGCAAAGGGCCCTTTCCAATTTCACGCTTGACGACGGTTTAAAAGATGTGTCAGAGCATTCACACTTTGCCTCTGAGGTCGGTATAAAAACAGCACACTGTTGCAAAAATATTGGTTATAGCATTTCGAAGAATTGTTAAGTGTCATGAAGTCCAAGAAGAACGTCAAGTCAATGGGATTTCAATTATTTGTATCATATACCGGAATGTTCAATTACCATTACGCATACGAAATGCAGTAGAGTAAAAAAAAAAACAAAAAATATATGACCCTAATGCGGCAAAAAAACTTTACTATTCGATTTCACTTGAATAAGGTTTGAAATCGGGGTGAACCGTCTCGAAAAAGCGAAGGGAGCATTGTTCCAATCCCGAGTGACATTCCTTCATCGTGTAAGCGAATGCGCTGCCAATTTTACCGAGCTATGTATTTGTATTTCACGAATCAAGCGATATTAGCAATACATCGGAAAAGAGAATTCACATATAAGAGCATTTTCAAAGGCAGTCAGTACAGCCATTGGATGTACGTTTATTGATACAACGAGATGGCCAGGCTAGACGCGAAAGATATAGGAAACAGTGGAGAAAGGAAAAGAGAACGAGAGAAAGTACAGCCGATGTTCAACACGGGCAAGGCTATTGTCAGACCTGATGAACGAAAAATAAAAGAAAACGATAAAAAAAAAATCGAAAAAAAACCAAACAAAAAAACGATGAGGAATGAAAAAACGCCTAGGAGATGTGTGGAACGCGGGTGAATGACAGCTGCAATCCAACAATGTAAGAGAGTCCCAGCTGGTGTTCGAGCCAATGTACAGAATTGGAAGGGGGATAAATAACGTGAAAACACAAAATAAGCGAGTAAAAAAAACGTCTATACATCCATATACACATATAAACGAGAGAAAGAAAAATATAACATTGTATATGAGTCCGGGTTTTGGTATCGTGCAATATGAAGGCAACGAGATGAACAGACTCTCTCTCTCTCTCTCAGAAATAGAACGCAGATATGTAAACGGAACCGTCTTTTTCTTTCTGTTGGTTCATCTCTCTCCGCATATATCAACCGGGAATATTGCCAACATGTAGCAATAGTCTTGCGACTTAGGGTTGGTAGACATGCCATCACGAGCAGATTCTCCAGTGGAGTATATGGACGAACCAACAAGAAATGAAAATATGGCAAAGATCTGTTTAGGTGACATTTAAAAAGATCGTCTATCTATCATCTTCACCTATAGAGGTGCAATATATCAATTCCTCGCCCTTCCACATGGGACTTTAGGTTATCATTTTCCATACGAGAAGAAATCGAAATAGAATACAAAACTCGATACCAATACTAAAAGGAATTTTGAGCGAGAATTCATTGATCAATTGCGCAGCCTTTTCCCGTCCAGAAATATAAGTGCAAAAAGTCGAAAGCGGCGAAAAGTAAAGAAGCTCAGAATTTTTTTTTTCAACGTTATGCTGCACCAAGACAATTTAATAATTCATTTCATCTTGACGAGAATAAAAACAACCAAAACTGCGCTTTACTATATTTAGCCTTCATCGCTCGACCAGAATATCCCACGAGATTAACTTAAATTTGCAGCGAATAAATCACTACGTTAAAACACGAAAAGTTTTCTGTCCCATTGCAGTGTCATGATGATAATAATATGATAAAAAATCAAATGAAACTATTATTCTCGGTTTTAAAAATTCGCGAAAAGTCAAACCATCGCAGACTACGACGATGAGTAATGATCATTCGAAATAAATTATGAGCAAGTCGTTATTGAACGCATGGATAATGTTCAATAAGAATTTTTTCATTTACTGAAGTTACATTGTTGAATTGCGGCTCGATCATTGACAAACGTAAACTTCAAAGTTCCGTACGAATAACTTGTTATTTATTTTTGTTTATGTCACACGTGCGAGTAGAAACTTCACTTCGGTTGCATGCTATGCGGGAGTACTTCCCTAACCCACGTAAAGCAACTATGGGATACGTAACAGTGGTGAAGGAAAAGATACATGGAGACAGGGAAGAAATGAGAAAGGGAGAAAAAAGAAGGAGGAGAAGGAGACTAAGGCTTGGGCTAACAGAGGGACATGTAAGCAAGGTGGGTAACAGTTGCATCGCACGATCTTTAAATATATGTATATAATATGGCTACTACTCTACAATACAGATCGTGCAACCAACAAAAACATGTACACACTCACACACCGACAAGTATATACACACGTTAAAAAGATCCGGGGGAGGCTTGCTCATGTTCGTGCTGGCATTCGGCATTGCGCCGCATATTATCCAAGGATGCACGAAACGCATCCAACATTTTTAATTCTCGTCACGATCGTTCGTTGTTGTTATTGTACACATAGCCGAGGCGGCTCTCATTCGTGGGTCTTTTAGACGGAACGCGAAAGACCTACACTCACGATAAGTTGAGAAACAATGTATAAATGTGTATACATAAAAACGACCAAAAAACTGGTGAGGCCCGAGGGAGAAAAGCAAGACGAAGCAGCATGGAAAAAAGGAAAACGACATGAGTATGTGGCTGAGGGACAAAATTAATTCTATATACGGAATACAACAACAGCTCGGATTTACAGAATCCCGCTACGTGCAATACGTCGACCTTGTGTCAACTAAAAATTCTCATCTCGTTCGAGATTCCCGCGGTGATGCCAGCACAAGTCACCAAAGAAATCGCTCTCTCTCTCTCTCTCTCTCTCTCTCTTTCTCTTTATAACTTACGAAAGTCGACATTCGGAGGATTCGAGAAATATACTAAAAATGTAGATACTAAACAGGAATGTCGTAATTTATGAACAGAGTCAATCGTTGTTGGGGTTCACCGAAAAATCTTGTTAGGCCAGAGTTTCGTTCATGCGACGATAAAAAGATTTACGTAAACAAAAATTCAACAATTCCAGTCACTCAGTCGCGTTTGATCCGCTTAAAATAAATGCATCGTGTAACAATGCGATAAGTTTTGACTTTGAATTTCCTTCTCTATATACTTTATACCATGCTCGGCCGCGTACCGTATTTTCCTTCTTTTTTTTTTCCAATAACATCTTTTTGTAGCTATAGTGACTACACATCAAATCACGCTTCGCCATGGTCAATTGATTATGGCAACTAAATTGAGAACTATTGAAAAAATACTGCACCAAAAATCCTGCAGAATTCTTGAAATAAACATTTTTAACAAACATTTCTATTGTATTAGTTCTTAATTACGTAAAGTTTCGACTCAGACACGTTGTTATGATATCTTAACAAATTCATAGACCATTGCAACTCCTCGTCACTATTTCCATGCGTGTACCGAGAGCCGTTTTACAGGGCAAAACCCAAGCAATTCCCGTAGGTAAAGTTATATGTCAGCGTTGAGCACCCGTTAAAATTTACAACGCGCTATGTGCCGTGCATAAATTCGCGATAGAGGGATGAAGGCAGAAGTTGAAACACTAACACAAACACACACACACACACGTGCAGTTACTTCGCTCTCTATTTTTTTTTTGCATCCTATTTTTTTTTTGCTGACTGAGGGAAAAAAATTTGTCTCATCAAAATATGCACGAGTCATAGAATACTCGGAGAGAGAAGATAGGAAAAGCGTGTGTGTCTGTCGGTGGAAGGAAACGAGAAAGAAAGAGAAGGGAAAATTTTTTGCTAGGATGTAAGTCACGCTTGGGCTACTCATCATATCCGAAGAAATTTAACAGGGCGAGGTTGTACACTCGTTGAGAAAATGTGCTTTTCAAACAGACCCTTTTCCTCATTTGTATTAAAATTACATTGGAAGAACTTCAGCCTCGTAAAGCTTGAGTCCTATGTTGCTATATTAATTTGAAGAGTGTTAATTAGCGAACTTTGTCGCTTTTTCAATTATATGTCAAAAATTTCGAAAAATATACACTGAAATTATCTCGAGTGTCAACTCAAGCATTTCGGTCTCGAGCATGTTCACAATTCTACATTTTTTCCGGTCATAGATGAATGATTGATAAATACTCTCATCCGTTTATAAATGATTCATAAAAGATACTCACAAGGTCGAGGAGATCCTCTTTAACGAATGTGGAGAAAAATTCGAGCAACAAAGATTCACTTCAAAGTTTCTTACCTGTAACAAAGTAAAATAAAAATAAAGTTGATTAATCACGAGATTCGTGCAGTGAAAATTAATTAGTTCAACATCGGACACTGTACATCATTATTTTTAAATATTTCAAACAAACCTGAGGATCGCTCATAATAACGAGATGAAAAATGTTGAAATTTAATTTATAAGCTATTTAATTTTTATTATATACAAACTACGGTATATAGTTTGTACAAAGTGAATAATTATACTACGTATTGTCAGCAGTGGCGTGCAAATATTAATAATTCGAATAAACTAATTAAATACAGAATTTGCCAAATGGGAGAAACCTTTGGACCATTTTCAGTAGAATTTGTAGTCCGATTGCCTATTCTCATATAATCGAAAAAGCTTTTCCAGGTAGGATCGAGGCGAGGGAGACGCCAAGTAGGATTCGTTGTATACGTGAAGTCGTGATACGAGAGGGTTGAAAACTCAACAGCGCAAAATCCGAGGGAAAAAGCTGGCACGTAGGGATAATATGAAATTCCAGAGACCCACGAACGCTTGCAGAGTTACTATAGTGCCCACTAACAAATACGTATATATACACGTCAAATGACAAGGGAGAGTGTAGAGCAAGGAATAAGAGACGCCATTCGGACGACATCGCGAAAGCATGACCAGGATGGACAAAAGCCCGGGGCAGCAAGTTCTCTGAGGCATTCTACATCGGCCACCAGGGCTTGAATAATGCCAAAAGACCCAAAACCTGGTGCAGTTGCAACCATTTCTAGTTTCACCCCTTTGCTCCCACTTTTATAATTAAAGGATGAACCAGCTTGATACACCTAAGCCTTGAACTTCGCCCCAGTCGAATCTTTCTAGTCATTTTATCCACAGAATTATAATCTAAAATTTTATAAGATTATAAATCTGTTTGAGATTCGTTGTATGCGTTCATAAAATTACAAGTCCTTTAGATTTACGATATTATGATTGAAACTTTTTGCACTTCGATCAATTGGTACCACGGAAACGCCAAAAATGAGACTATGGAGAGAAACCTTAACATACCTCAGATCTTGAAGAGAAAAGAGACGAAATAAAAAATGAAAAAAAATATATATATATCTTCCTATAGTTCTCGACAAACTAATGATAAATCAATTGCTCCTGAAAATTTAATTACGATAAGATTTTCGAGCACTAACTTAACCTCACTGAGCATTTATCTCCATTTAATAAAGAAAAATGCACGGGTTGCATCCGTTTCGATGCATATACCCACGCGATACATCCAGGAACGCATCAGTTTATCATTTGATAATTGAAGTTCTGTTGAGTTTCTAGCCAAGTCGTCAGCGTAAAAAAGTCGTAAACTAAGAAGGAGGTTCTCTTAGATAAGGTAAAAAATGATAATTTTCCACACGTACACACTTCATAGAACTCACGGAAGATAAATAAATATATATATTATGTATATTAGATTTAATGCTATATATAGTTGCGCTTATAGCCATTATAGATTTCTATTTGCACTATGAACATCGCGAGAGATTCTCTTTAGCTTAGCAACGTTTTGCGGTGCGTTATCGTGACACAAACATAATTGAGTTAATCATTATTGAGTGAGATGTAAGAGTACAGTGCGCTGTAAATATAGTTAATGAGATTCAAAGAGCAAATCCACCTGGCAATATGCACCTCTATATACAAACAATCACTGTTGAAGGTTCGTCTTTGGAGTGGTGCAATTTTCCAGAGTGCCGAGCCGCCAAAAACTCAAAGAAAAAGACCGCAGAGATATAAACGTAGACAAATTTGGTTTTCGACGCTTCGCCAAAACGTGAAAAGTAACTTTCTCAACATTATCACAGATATTAGCTTTTAATGTAACAGCGATGTTTTAAATGGACCGATTTCAATTTGTTTTTCGATTATTTGCATTGAACGTTGCGTCGTTTTTCGTATTGCTGTGAGTTTTGACCTTGGTTTTAACTCTTAAAAAAAAAACCTCACATCGTTTTCGGATTTCCGAATATTTCTATCGATAATGAGTCATTTAAAAAATATGTGTTCGAAATTTGTGCAAGTCCGTTTTTATCATTCAATGGCAACGCGCTTCACATATCATTCGACAAGTTGACGAACAGATATTTAGAAATGTATTCACCGAAAAGTTAAAAGAAGAATATCGCATTGAATTGAGTTTCGCGACGACGCGAGTGTTGAATATGAAAAATGTCAATATAATTGAAGCCGATGTGGCTCGCAAGTAAACCCATACATACATATGCAACGTTTCCGTAACCATTCCTCTTCTCCATTTATTCGAATCTATCGAATCTATCGAAGTCGATGGAATGAAGCTCGAACGATACATGGTTGTACAGGAGTATATGTGCAATTGATTCAAGTTTTGTGAGAGAAAGTAGAGTGAGCAAGGTTTTCATATATGCATGTTGAAGTCCATAGCCAAATATATATGTGCAAAAGAGAACAAAAATGTGTTGGCATGCACATTATAGATTGAAATATATAAGTTAAGCATATACAACTATGTATTTGAGACCGCACAAAGGAGTAGTATACGAGGCATAAAAAATGCCCTCTTTACACATTTTCAAATAAAAACAAAAAAATTATCACACCAGAAATCTTGCAGTTATTATACAAATTATCAAATACATTCGGTGCATCCGCTTTCAAACTTCTAGTAGAGGCTAATAATTCAAATTAAAAAATGCCCGTGTCTCCCGTCCTAATAGAGCTCCATTCGTCTTCAAAAAATTATTTCATTCGATCTGTATATTTTCATTTTTCTGATTAAGGGACAGTCTAGATGTTCGGCTTTAATCATAAATGTTTGACAAAACTCAATTACATTGTTATTTAATCAACTCAGTTTAATTTTTGGTCATTCATTCAATTGCATTATTACTTAATCAATTTAATTTAATTTTATGTTATTCATTTAATTAGTACATTATTATTTATTCACATTTAAATGGGATACATTGGTTCCAGTAATTCATGAACATCGGGAGCGCAATTCGTATATGGAAAATGCTCTGTTAAATATAGCTTTTTAGTTGACGCAAATAAAAATTTCATTATTCAAAATTTGAAAAATCGAATAACCGACCTAAGTTGACTGAAAGAAATCATTTGTCCGGTCATGGAACAAGGGTCGTGTTTGATTCATAACTATCGTCAATATATCAACCAATTTCTCGTCATGTTAATGTGTGGAGCGTGGACTCAACAGTTTAAAGCCAATTAGGCTGAAGATAATCAGAAAGAGCGCTTTCAGCTAACATACTCAATTTCGCCCACCAGGCACGTGGTAATATTATACTCAAGAATGGGAAAGAAGAATAGAAACTAACACAAGCCCGGAGAATACGTGTTGACGTATAAAACTTAGCAGTCGTGTGTTCTGTGTACATGTGGGCGAACAGAAATAAGAAAAGAAGGGAAAAAGGGAAAAAAATCGAGGATATTCCATTTCATGCGCCAGAGTCTCGTAGTCTCCGTGAGAGGAACAAAAACCGGAAAGAAAATAGAAAAGATCACTCGTGCACGAATGGGAAACCAACAAGTAGTGTATATCTACAACCCTTTCGTTTATATGTATACACATTAGAAGAAGAACTTGGCAGAGGCGAATACTGAAAATATCCTGCAACTGAAAAGAGCCCCGAAGCTGAAAACACGAAAAATGAAGATTCGAAACGAAAGAAAAGAGCTCAGCGGAAGAAGCACGGGTATCAGATGAAACAAGGAAAGGTGTATGATTCCATGACACGTAAAAAAAAAAAAACCGAAGAAGAAACGGAAAAATTTCAAAGATCAAAGAAAAGAAAATAACTTCATTCGGCACGGTTAAACAAATTTTCAAATAAAAAGATTGACTCCGAGACGGAGTAAAACTACAACGTGTAACATCGAAAGCCCTAATTATTTTAAAAATCGCATTATTTTGTCTGCTCGCTTATCTTTATAGTCTCACAATTTTGTTTATTCCACACAAGTTATATTTTTATTTATAATCCTATTGGAAAATATCGTTATACAATATTGAACTTGTATAGCAACGTTAACCTTCTCAAATTAGAGGCAAAAAAAATTCTTATCGATTCAATTTTAATTTTTTGAAATCATTTCAAACGTATACAAACTTGATATTTTACTTGAGTAAAGAAGTACAAGTGAACGTGAGAAATTTATATACGATACAAAAGGCTTTTTTTTGTTACCACAAATAGAATGGAGTTCTGATGAAGAATGCGTCAAAGAAGCAGATAAAATTGATGTATGGGAATGTTGAAGAGAGATTGTGAATAAAATTGAAAAAATCGCTGAACAATGATGAAGCGAATGGGAATAACATGACGAAGGAGTGAACAGAAAGACCGAAAAAAAATGAGAGGATGTCAGGATAATAGAGAGAGAGAGAGAGAGAGAGAGAGAGAGAGAGAGAGAGAGAGAGAGAGAGAGAGAGAGAGAGAGAGAGAGAGAGAGAGAGAGAGAGAGAGAGAGAGAGAGAGAGAGAGAGAGACAGACAGACAGACACACAGACAGACAGACAGACAGACAGAGACAGAGACAGAGGGAGAAAGAGAGAGTGAAAACTCTGGAGGAATAAAAAAAAGGAACGCAAGAAGGTTATACGCCAGAGCCTTTGGTGTACATGAGCCTGACTGGAGCGTAGAAATCTTTGGGTTGGTTATATCCCGGTTAGTGGGGCAATCACCGGAGAAAGTTACCCTCTCATTTCCCTTCTCGTTTCGTCGCCACCTGGCAAACGGGCTCTTTTCAACGTCCCACACTGTCGCGCATTTTAATATTTTACGATAGATTTTTATCTGAATAACTTCAGATTCGCCAAACTCATACTTTATTCACAAAATTATTCCGAAATCCTACGTGCCCTGTAAAGATAAAAATTTAGGGTTAATGAGCGTCTTTATCAGTTCATTTCACCCGTCAGCAGTCGCTCTTAAACTTATTCTTAAACCTTTATTCAAACGATGATTACAAGAAATTTCAAATAGCATTAGGATTGGAATTTTTTCTATATTCTAAAAAATTTTGCTTCTGTTAAATGATAAAGTAAATTATAATCAGTTTTCAGTTTTTTTTCTTCACTTTTGTTGTACTTATAATTTTCGTAAAACATTAATATTCAAAAGTCACAATTATTATTGCGAAATTACGACCGTGTTTGATATTTGCTAAATTAACAATGTTTAGGGGGTATGCAACGCAACCATTTACGAGTCAGTTTCTTAACGCGTCTCCAGATTAGAAAAAAAACTTATATACGAACGTCCTCTGAATTTCGAACTGATTAATTAATTAATCTGTCAACATATTTATAAAACTTACAAACTGTTAATTAATCGATTGCTCAAAAACCTGCCAAATTTTCAACAAGTTTCTCAAATTATTGATTCGGCTCGGAATCGCCTATACATGAGTGAATGTGATGAGATACGAGTACATCGTGACTGCCTTCTTCAAGTAAGGCTCTGTGGAGTTTCCTACGTCGTGGCCTCGTTTCACGAAACGGATACTGCGTCATATAAAATCGATGGATACAAAAGTTATTTATGAGACAAGATTTTCATTTTTTTTAGATTGTTTCGTACCCTGCTAACAATATTTCTTTATACCACAATGACCCTATAGAACAAAAGGAGAATATGTGTACGATAGGATTCAACTTCCACTGGAGAAGTTCGTTAGAAAAAATAAAATCGGTTTTTGGTTAATCACATGTTTAGAGTCATTATTGCGTCACGTACAGGATAATTAAGATGAAAATTTACATCGTGTTACTTTTTCGTTATTAACTAAACCATTTCTTATGAATATTAATAAAGTTATCAATTTACTGAAATCTAAGAAGTGTAGAAGGAGGAATTTATTTCGCTCAAAACAATGAATAAGGGTTCATTTATAGCCATATGACAATTGACAAATTAGTCTGAATTATATACAACAACACAACGACAAAAAAAGTAACGAGTTCACTACAATGGAATAAATGACTGTGCTACAAACCAGACAACAGCAAGAATATCGTAAAGGTATTTCTAAATGGCTTGAGCAGCTGATGCTTAGTGTGAAATTTACAAAAAAAGTTTCACCGCGTTTTCAATTACTATTCACCCACTTTCAGCATCTTATATCGTTTTGTAATGTCTTCGAAAAGGCTGAGCCTACTAAAAACATTAAGTGTTTGACTATATAGTCCCCGATTACGATGTAAGGGCAACCATGTTGGGGTCCACATTACTTCACTGTCTAAACTCTTGCCACGTTAAAAGTAACAGATGTTAGGCTAATATAAAATTTTGTATCATTTTTGGTATTCCTCAATACATCGAAATAGTTTGTTTAATGAAGAAAATATCTTAATGTATTGAAAAAAAAAATCATTATCAAGAAGACGAGGTTTTTAAACTTCTGTTCAGATCGGGGCTCAGATTAGCCTGAAAATTTTTAGACCCCAATTGTACATAAAGGGCTAAACGATCGGAAACTAAAAATTTCGAACTTTGGAACACGAAGAATTCTCGAGAGTACAAACCACGTAAACGTAAAGCAGGGAATATCGTACGGAACATCGTTTGAAAATACTGAGAGAAAAAGAGAGAGAGAGGATGATCGAGCGAAGGGGCAAGAATGCTTCGATCCCCTTGAAACGTGTTCAGAGATTTGATTACGAAGCGAATGAAGACGACATGTTCAGTTCATCCCGTTTCCCACCGGAATTCCAGTGCCATAAATTTCGTATTAAAAACTTGGAAGCAAAAGGGCTCAACTCGTATGTGTAAATCCACAAAGAAACTTGAATAATATTATTCTGCACGCGAGGAATCCAAGTGTACGGATATATGTGATTTTGGCTATGGAATAAAATGTTAGAAATTCAAGTATTTGCCTCTTACAGCAAAGTGACAAAGAACACAAAGAAAAACCCTGGCGATTTTAGATTCCGGAAACGATCGTGGGTGAGAGAGACAATTTCCAAAATTGCGCGCGAGAAGAAGAAAAAGTACGAGCACTCTTTCACTCGTTCCGCCATTGCCGGCAACGCAGTCAGGCTTTCACGGCCCAACGCGCGGTCATGAATCTCCGTCCGTTCTAATTGGAAAAGTCCGAACTGTCGATACCAAGATTCCAAATTTCCGGGCACGTAGCCACCTTCCTTTCTCCCTCCATGTGTATAGACATAGTCAAAAAAAAACTGAGAGGAAAATTTATCCTCTGCTTTTATAGGACGTGTATGGTTCGCTGGTCGACGATACGTGGCATGTATATATAAGAAGTATACGCGAAATGTTATTCGCCAGAAAAAGGGATAGAAAAAACAGCCATGTAACACTATTTATATGATCTGATCAGAATTTGAGAAAAACACGACTAATTTGATGGTGGTAACTGCCATGTTTATTCGAGATGATTGTTGAAATAACAAAAATCGATTTTTTTTGTTTTTCACAATAATATCCTTGTTCCATCACGACCCACATTTATATGTGTTCTCTTACGAAAGTTCTAAAAGAATGATAAATCTAAGTACGTGACAGGTGGCTATGATGATTGACAAAATTGCTACGTATGAAAATAAACGTTGCCAAGACGAAAATATCCATGATTCTACGCATTTAAGCTCTATGTTGACAAAGCTGGATCTTGGTGTAGCCACATATGAAGTGCGAGGCCCACTTTTTGCTTCTCGAATTCATTCGACGAGGCCTAACGTTTTGTGAATAATTTGAGAGTCAGCGCTGGTTTATGTATGAATATATATATATATATTTATTTATAACTAATTAGAGACATGCGAAACGCGGCACGAACGTTAATTTATCTAGCGTGTCATTTGACCAAATGGTTACAAAGCCCACGAAAGGATCAGCGCTTTTATTTTTGAATTTTCAAACGATTACGAAGGACTCGGTAAACAGTGTCATCCATAGTACACGTAAAAAACATAGGCTTCTAATAGTTCGCGTCCCGGATTTCTCTGTTTGAAGCTCTCGCACACCATTGAATAAAGACGAAGGTAAAGAAAGAAAAAATATATATAGAAGAGACGGGAGAGAAAAAAAAATGAAAAAATAAGAAAAAAAAAATAAATAAGCGAGCGATAGGCAGAAGGAAGATGCGAAGCGACGATAGAGTATTATATGGCCGAGAATAATCAGATGCAAATAGAATATAGCCCGAAGGAAGATGTATACTCAGGTGAAACGCCGGGCCCCGCTTATTGGTTACGCTAGACGCAAAATAGCCCCGGGCCGTTTTATCTCACTCGTCGACTCTGCTTATGACTGCTCGAATCACCTTGACATTGCCGGAATGGGCTTAACGATCAGCGAACCCAGAGGCGACTTTCGCGAGGGTCAGCAAACGAGATATAAAACGCGGTCTCTGTATCCATGAAATATATATGTATTTTTATGTATGTATCTTGGTGTGTATATATCTGTATACGAACATCACGAAGACGTTTTCACAGAACAGTGTGTGCCGCAAGGATATATCATAAATCATGAGTTGTACGCGACTAGAAAAGACGTATACGTTCTGTAATTTTCTCAAGACAAAAAAATCAAGCTTCAAATAAATTGAGATGTGTACAAAAAAACGCCTTGTAAATTTCAAAACAATCTCAACAATCGATAATATATAGCACGTGAAACTACATACAATAGCATCGAAATTTTCCAGAAAAAAAATCCAATTTAAATGAAACTTAATTCAAGTACATAAGAAAATATCACAACGACTTAATAAAGACTCTTCTCTAATGAAAGGGCCAAAACTATAGAGTCCGGGCGTTGGAGAAAAGACCAACGGTGGATTCAGGTCAATAGAGAATACTCCAAGTCTTCAGAACGAGTTTGTATACACCTTTGGAAGATAAAAATGTGAAAGTTGAACCGAGCCCGAGTCAATAAATGGTTATGGAGTACGAGAAAAAATATATTGATTAATTTACGGAAAAAACGAACAAACTGTGCCACTGACCCACGTGGCATAGTTTTCCTATAGTTTTGTTTAGAAATCGGATTTGTAATATTGGCTTAATTTTTCGTGAACAAAGGTGACTGATGCCTCACAATATCGTGCTGTAAAAAAATGTAAGGTTATGATGGAATGCATCTTATTCATAAAGTCTGAATCAATTGTGTGTAATTCGAGTTGTTTCCGTTGGAAAAAATTCATATCACCTAATTAACCAACAGCTATTATTCCTCCATTGTGTGATCAAAAGACTCATGTTTTACGTTTTGAAAATAATCCGTGTCACGTTACTTCGAAAGTGCGAGAAGCATCATCATCTCTTGAATCTAGGTCGACAGAAATGAGAATAACTGTGTGAATGAGAGGCTCATTTGCGTTCCTAAATGACTGGCTGTTTTTCGTTAAGGCAACCGTTGTCTCGCACTCGTGAGTACAACTCATTGCGTCAAAGAACCGAAAGCGCGCATTGTTTACACGGTGACAGAGAGAAGTACATAAACCAAGAGGCTTATCCTCAGAATCACATTTTTCATTGCTTTCTTGGCTTAATTACCGCACTGCAACGTCATTATCATCAGTAAGAATAACGTGAGGAACGACCGAAATCCCGGCTATGTGACAGGAAAGGAACCAAGGAGATATTATTGCTTCACCTAATTACCTGATGCAAATTTCCGTCTTTTCTAAACCGACTCAAAATTGTTGAGTGGCCGAAACCAAGACGTTTTTTTTTGTTTTCTATTTTAGGTCAGACTCGTGTTCATTCGACGATCACGGAGCATATGCCCGCATATGGGCCAACCCTTTTTCATCGGGCTATGAATTTGCGAGAAACACGTAACACGAACACACGAGTTTGTTCGTGGAACCAAACTTTTTGTCATTGCGGAAAACCGTGTCACAACCGTATGCAGAGCAAAACGCTAAAAACAAAAACGGACATTTCTCCACATCCACAGCGTCGGTTGTAAGACAATCTTTCTTTCGTTACCGCAAAATACGTCTAGATATACAAAGTGTGGACTCTTCAAATGAACATTGAATCCGTGCAACTTCGAAAGCCTATATCAAGCAGTTCTTGTAATACGAGCTTCGATGAAAAGTAACTTTTGGAATTTTTCTGTTTTCAAGCACAGATCGAAGAGGCGTATAAATAAATATTTATCAGTATTTATGGTTGTTCGTAATGAAATTGCTCCGTAGCAATGACCTAAATCTCTGAGCGAAGTTCATGGAAGCTAATTTTCTTTCTCTGTAGCAAAAAGACAGCCTTTTCATCAACTTCAGTAATTAATAATCCATCAACAAACAATACAACACGTTTACACTCAAAATATGGTCTAGAACTTGAATTTCGAGTATAAACCATTGAACCTGGATCGCACAGTAAACGACAAACTTGCGACAATGCATTCAAGCATCCTTCGCAACTACGTAACGATTGAAAGTTTCACGAAAGGTATATAGCGTCTAAGTTGCCGATACAGTCCGGGTCCTTCATTCTCTTCCAGATGTCAACTGCAGCTTTGGCGCCTCTACAGCATCGCATAGAGATTCGACAATTCGAGCGTTTATTCGCAAGAGAGAGGAAAGACTTCGCATAGTTTCACTGCGGTTCTGGGTTTACAACGAAACTGTTGAACCACGAATAGATACCACGATCAAAACGTTGACATTCGATAAAATAGACTTACTATTAACGCTGTGTGCCTGTTACATACAAGAATAAGTTTCCGTGAACGTAGCTCAAAATAAGAGCAATCGAGAAGATCAACGTTCGTGTGACCCCTCGACCACATTGTGTACTTTTGCTGCAATTCCCCGATCGGCTTGCTTTTCACTCTCCTACGCTTCACTTTTGTCTCTCCCTCCCCCGCATTCTGCCACTTCGCCTTCCTCACTCTATCCGCTAAAACGCGTCCAGGAAAGATAAATCTTAAAGGACATACTACTCGAAGGTGTATAGTCTCTCCTTCCCGACAATTCAACCCAAAAGTATCTACCCAGAGGTAACCGAACGACAAAGTGGAGAGATTCTCTTTCTCGCAACTCCGGAATTGGCTCCGGTGGACACTTGAAAGATTTACGCAATCTCGTAAAATGTGGTCACCCTTATGGTGTGCCTCGCTCACACAAACTGGTCAGAAGCTTTTTATCACGTGACCGGTATCGACAGAACGACGAAAAAACAAACGAGATTACTAGACCTTGCAAAACATCTCCTGAATACTTTCAGGCGAAAAAAAGCAAAGAATAATGGACGGAAGATAATTTTCATAATTAAAAAACAAAAGTTACACTTTTATAAATATATAATCTTCTTTTTTTTATATTTATATTCTTGTAGCTGCACGTGTGCGATTGGATTACTGTAACTACAGTGTAAGTGCAAATGCGAATAGCACGAAGAAGAGCAAAAAAGGAAGAGAGAATCTTAGTTGGTCTGAGAGTTCAGCGTAGTAAACGAAGCTTTTGGAATTTACTTGGGCGGTTTCCTGCCAAGCCATGTATTCCTTTAACTTCGATCTATCTACGTTCATCCTCTCGTTCTTCAGGATCTTTTGCTTGGGCTAAAGATCAACACTAACGATCTGCAAGAGTAGATCTACGGCTTCGGTAAGACTATCGATTCGTAGCGGCGATTCGAGAAATGGGGTTTGCTGAAGACCGCTCTCGTGAAAGACTCGCATAGAATTGCGCGAAATGCAATGAAGCAGTTGGCTTTAACTCAGATGTGTATATGGACGTGGGGGATACATAAGAGAGACATGAGAGTAAGATCTGAGGGCTGCGCTTGACGCGATCGTATAGCAAAAGCAAACTGGCTAACGAGTGTTTCCAGTGCCAAGTTTACGATCCCCCGAGCGGCGAATCGTACACACTGCGAGTAACTACTACGTACGGCGTGATTTACAACGGTCATTGGGTCAGGGCCAGGAAGTTCTCCTGAGGAAACCGATACGTATTAACAAAAAACGGGAATTCAAGGGAAAAAATACGAGAGATTTTCAATGGTATCGGGCATTAGGATTGAAAAAATAATCTATTTCATTCAATATACAGCAAACCATGAGAGCAACACAGAGATACTGCTTATCTTTTTCACCAGTTATCGTAAGTTAATCACAAGATATTATTTCATGTCAAATCTTCCATCAAATTTGAAATATTTATCATAATAATCAAGATGAATGAACCTAAAGCTAAAAAATTCAATTCAGAAGCCGTTAACACCTGACAGCTTTAGCTCCAATGTCGTTGGTTGCATACGATAAAACATGAAGAATGAAAAATAAAAACTAGCGAAGGATGGAGGTAAAAGAAACCTGAATATTGAAAACACCTGGGCAGCAGGTCGTTTGTGTAGTGAGGCGATAATTAAAAAGTTGCAGTGTTTGCGTGGTGCATGAGAGTGAGAGTGAAGAATTGATAGAGAAAGAGAGTGAGAGAGAGAGAGAGAGAGAGAGAAGGATAACGCGCGTCAGGGTGCTGCTTGGCAGGCGAGAAGTGGATTAGTCGATCAACGAGGCGGTGGTATGCCGAGGACATACATCTATTCTTTTTTGCGATCACCAACGCTATGTTGCCACTTGAGTTTACCAATAAAAGTATTGTGTGCGCATGCTATTACGAAGGAAAAGAGTTTAAGATTACGCAGTGGATTTTACACAACTCGTCGTTGAAAAATTTGCAATAAAATGGTGAAGTGGCAACATATTTCCTGTTTACACGTGGTCCAGCATTATACCACAGTTTTGCACTTTAACAAAGCTTTGATATCAATGAAAGCAACGATATGCCCAAAACTATTTTATGTTAGCATGCACGGCTCAGGAAGAGCGTGTGCGCTAGAGAAAAAGTCGTTAATCGTAAAATTCATTAACGGCTTGCACTAATTAAAAGCTGTAAATCTCGGACCGCCGATCCAGCAACACAACCGAAGGTCATATGTATATGTATTTACAGTGGAACGATCACTATGGAGTATATATTTTTTGACAAAGTACGATTTTTATTATTATTTTTCTGGCCGTTCGTGTTTAGTCTTTTGTATATTGGCTAATCCAGTGGACTCGGAAAGGAAATTATAGTTAGGTCAATGCTTCAACACGTTGGGATACCCGTTTAAAACGAATACAATGGGAGAAGCTATTATACGGTATTTACAGAACCTCTTTTCTCCCGAAGGATCCTTGAATTTCAACGAGGGTTATATACCTATATGCGGTAGGGAGAATGCTGTTGCTTCGTTGCGTATTGTATATTCGAATGAGCCCGTATGCAGCACGTGCGGCTATCAAATACCGGTCCTTTCCGCTCGCCTCACGAGAAGAGAGGATTCGGTTGAGTGAGAAGCCGAAGAGAGCCTCGCGAAAAGGAGGTCACGCGTACGAGTCTGGCCCTTCTCAAAGTTCTATATTCCCTCAAAATATACAATATTTTTCATCATTTTATTTTCGAACATAAAAATTCCCGGTTCGCAAATATATTGGATTTTTTCTCTATTCATACTTCCTTTTCCATCGACCAACCATAGCATAGACTAAAAGTTTCGACCGCATGCATCATTCATATATCGATTTCCTGAACCTTTTAATTTTAAATCTTTCTTGTCACTATATCGCAGCATATTTGTTAAAGAATGTTTTCTTCCTGATGTCAGTGTGCTAGCATCGGTAATTTCTATTTTCTCACGTTAACACCGAAATCCCTCGGAAATGATAACTGCATGGATAAATGTTTCAAATACTAAAACGCTACGCAAGAAAAAAGCAAGCCCACGAAGGTTTAAAAGCGCGGGAAGGCAAGATGGTTTAGATGAAATTTCAAACATCCCGAGCAAATATTTCACAGACATAGTACCATAACAGGTTGACTTCCAGTGTAATCCCGGGTAATTTCGTTGGTATGTGGAGAATCAGAATGTGTATCTCCTTGTATACTAAGAAATACAAATATACGGACATATTTATACGCACGTATGAGCTAACCCGAGAACGAGGAACACGGAAGGGGAAGAGAAAGGGGGCGCAAGTTCACCAAAAGCTTGCACCTTGTTAGTTTCACCTCGAATCTCTGCCTGGGTGCATATGAGTTGCATATTGCAATGAATATCCAGTACGGTGGCACATAGCCCACTTCTGAAATTAGCCCTAGCAATATCAAGAACTGTGTGTAGTACGTGGGTGTATGTGTGGAGAACGGATGGAAAAAGGGTGGTTAAGCGGGGGAATGAGGAAGTGGTAGGAAGAGGGGGTGTTGCCAATGATATGGTACTCTTACCGCTTGTGTTATTAATATCAGGAAACCGCGGTACCGTCGCCGGTCGTGCGGAATAGTGCCGCACGAAGTTTCTGTTTCTCTCTCTCGCTCTTTCTCTTTCCCTCTCCCTTTCTCTCTCTCACCATATATACTTTGTACAAATACATATATTTGTATATGTCCTCTGTGTATATATATATCGACGTGTGTGCATATACATACACGTGACGCGTTGCTCCAAGCAGGATTTGTTCTCGGGCATTACAATTTGCATGGCTAATACGATTCTATTGGTGAGAAAATTCAAGTCGGAAGAGCTCACGGTTTTGCGTACGTACACAACAGATGCCTATACATTATATCCCGCGACAATGTGGGGCTCAACGTCGCGACGAGGTGTCTTTAAACTCTCCGCCATTTTCCTTACGTTGACAGTCCTATTTTTTTTATCTTTTTTTTTTTTTTTTTTTTTTTTTGAAATGCAAATGTATTGTCAAGTACGTTCAACAAATTTTATTTCGGTAACTAACCAAACTTTTTCATTTCAATAGTATATTTTATCAATAATGTAAAAAAATACTTTTTAGACGACAAAAAAGTGGTGAATTACCGAAAATAAATTTGTTGGACATATTTGATAAAATATTCTAAGAAAATCAGGTTTGCAGTACGAAAAGGTCGAAAAGCGAGAGAACATTGTAATATTAAAGCAGAGGACGCTATGTACATTAGTGAGAAACGGAGATGAAGACAAAAAATAAGTTATTTCTGCCACGTATGAATTTTTCCAAATTTTTCTTCTACGATAATGCAGAAAGAAGTTTTTTTTTTTTTTTAAACTCGTATGAATCGGATATACATACATCAATATGAAAAGCGACGAATATGCAGATCCAAACCCGAAGCGTTCTCAACCACACCAATTTTCTTCGTTATCACGTGAGTGCACACATACGCGAATGAATAAAGCCCGAAATTGTAGCGATAAAACTTAAATTACTGCTCCCGGTATATTAGACGAGGTTGAAAGTGATAAACGCATAATGATAACATAAAAACAGAGAGGCGGGAGAGAGCGAGAGCTCACGGACAATGAGTGTAAAAGACAATATGTGTAGAATGAATACAATTAACCCATACAAATACGCGCACAGTACTTCTGCAAAACGTGAAGCGTATTAAAATACTAATATAAGGGAAATGGTAAAAAATTGATCTGATATTCTGTCTAACTCGCTCTTTCTCTTTCTCTGCTGAAATAAAAATGGTGTCAAGGGAAAAATTGCAATATCGAATAGAAATTGTTCGAAATTATCAGATCCTTTCTCACATATTTATGTATTATTACGAGTTATGTACCAAAATTCTTCCCTGTACAAAAGAACTCCAATTTGGCAAGTCTCAACTGTCTTTTTAAATCAAAGTTCAATGACGTTAATGCTCGCAAGTTTTTGGATTCCATTGGAAGAACAATAAATTGAAGGTTTCAGTACAAAAGTATAATAGAGTTTATTCACTAGTTCTGGGTATAATCCATGCAATTTTAGCAAAACCCAATTTTCGATCGCTGTATCGAAACAACATTTTAGGTTTGAGGTCTTAGAGCATAAATTGAGCTCATGTTAAAGGTACACTCTCTATTTTCCATCAAATACAAGCGATTCTAGAGCAAACGACTGGCAGCGGAGAAAATGAAAAAATTCGCTTCCTAAACAAAATAAGAGACCACTCTGTTGTATGTGTATATGAGTGGAACTAATTAGAATTATATGCGATAAGAAGATTACATGTGAGTGCAAATTTAAGCTATACCAAAGGCACGCGCTCGGATACGTCTACCGATTAATGCTGATTTAGTTAACTCGCTCTCGTCGTGCAATATGCTGCTAGTCGCCCACTGCGAAAAGAGCCAGAGGGAGGGACAGAGAGAGATAGAGAGAGAAAGAGAGAGAATGATGTTACTTGCTATACATTGCAGGATTTTCGCGTTAACGTCGAGTTATCGGGGTAAAGCGAGATCAGGAATAGTACAATGCGTATATATGCAAAATGTATATAACTCGACGAATCGTCGAGGCGTGGCTCGACGAGGTAACAAGATTAGAGGAAGGGATTAAGTGAAACAATACAGAGACCGCATTTTACTCACTAAATTAAATTTAGAACAGTAGAGGAATAATAGTTACCCACATACATTCCTTCTCTATGCACATGCATAAAAGAAGAACGAAAACGCATGTGTGTATATTGAATCAAGTACGTGACTTTGTTAGCGAAAGAAGAAGTTCACATACATTTTGACTAACATGTTAGTCTTGTAGTTCCATTCGATTTAAATGCGGAATTATATATTGAAGTCTTGTATTGACATTTGCATTACTTCATAACATGAAACGTTATCAATTTTCCGAGTATGTTGCAGGTTGAGAATTTTGTCGAAATTCAATCTAACTTCTTCGTGGTTGTGAAATTCATGGACAGGGTTAAAAAAAGAATAAAGAAAATAAAAAATGTAATTGAATGAATCGGCGAAATGGTTAATGCGTTGGTGCAGTGAAATCGTTTCTACATACGGAGCTATCTCTGGGTGAAGAATGAGCGAGAGAAATGAGAACGCGAACGACACGAGAACCGAAGCCAAATCTGCCTTTCTCTGCTTCTACCCTCTCCCTTTTCTTCCTCATGCAGTTGCTCTTATCCTCTCTTCCGTCTCCCTTATTGGTGTTTCTGGATCTCTTTCCCCGTCTCTTTCTTCGGCCAAGCCCCCGCAAAGAAAGCTCGTCTCGCAATAGCGAAGTTCGGTAAACCTAATTGAAGAGAACGACTGACCTAAATTGACAGGTAGCTACTCGAAGAGAGTCGGAACAAAGGCAACCAAAACTTGTATATTTATGTATACAGAGCATCCGCGATTCACATTGATAAACATAAGGGCGCACAGTACCTCACTTTGACGTGTGAAATCCAGTAGAATAAAGCCTTTTAAGAGAACACGAAATCGTCTAAGAACAGGAGTTCTTCCGTTCCGACTTGGTTTGGCTCTTACCGCTACAGTGCTACCCTACTGTACACCTTTTTCGTACATTCAAGGACTACCAGAGGGCTCTGGAGCGCCTGGAGTCCCGTGCTACCACGAAAACTACATTAAAGTTTCTCGAAATGCTCTTTTGGTAAAGAGGGCACGAGCTGGAGCAAGAGGATAACAAAGAAGGAGAACAAGGTTTGCCGGGCATTTCTGTTTGTTGTTCATGCAAGTGGAAAATACGCTCGGGCAATGCTAGTGCGATCGCGCTCCTGGTGATGCTGACAGTCAGCGAGCAAGTAGGCCGTACTTCCGAGATTGTTCACACCGAAAGGCTACACTCTGTTGTTAATAGTACATCTGGACAATATATATATATGTATAAACGGGTCTTATAGGCGATGTGAATTGAGAAGGCTGTTGAAAACGAGTTTCGAAACGAAAGAGCCATTCGCTTCCGTCACGGTATCTCATTTACACGGACAGGATAATTAGAGGTACCGCAACTGCGGATCATTGGCAGCCGATCGATATTCACCGCTAATGATGTCCCGTCTCATTCATTATTTCGCAATACCGACAAAGAAAAATCGGATACACGCAGTATAAAGATCAAAACATTTATATTTCACGTATATATTTGAATGATTGGAGATTCATTTCTAAATCATTTTTAATTTGCAAAATCGAGCCGCAGCTACCTTTCGTAAAGTGATAGCTATATTTCTATGTCAAAACACGAAATTTATCCAATCCTTGATTTCTCCAATAAAGAAAAAACCGATTAGTCTATTCAGATTGCGTGAAATGAGTGTGCGCAGGGAAAAATCTGTTATTTCTGTCTGATACTATGGTTCTACTTGGATTTGTTGATTCGAAAATGATTTCAACGTTATGAGATTGCAGAATCAACAATAACAGCAAAAAATAAAACATAAAACGAGGCCCGACAATTCGCAGCGAATTTACTGCAAATCGCGGCAGTTTAGAGTGAATTCACGACGATTTCCTGGTTCCCAAGCATCCTAATCAATTAGATGGACTTTAAAGCGAGGCTCGTGACGACTGGGAGCGGTCGGTTTGCCACGAGAGCCTCCTGTATGATGTTTTATCCCTTTTTATATCTTTCCTTTTTCTTTCTACATCTTTTTATTCTCTTGTACTCACTCACTCGCATTTGTAACCTTTTGCCGCCGTATCAAGCCGGAGGACTGTTTTAGAAATTGCTTCGTGGCTAACCAGTTGTAAGGATTATGAGACTCGAGTTTGAAAAACGATTCTTGCCTGCACTGTACACCGCATTCACCGTAATTTCGTGCTCAGGCGTAGTACACTAGTCGATCAGCTAATCAATGTTAAGATATAAAACAATACATATATATAAAAAGTACGATTTATACACTTAGAAATAGACTTTATAGAAAAACACGTTCCCACACACTTTACGAAATCTTATGCATTGATAAAATAATTATCTACGACCTGAGAATGTTATAATATATGTATAACACTGTTGTGTAACAATATACTTTTTCCCTAATGGGAGTTCGTAGTCATAGCTTTTTTTTCCAGTTTTTTAATATTATTATTGATTACTATTTCAACAAGAAATACTACTATTTATACAAATAATTCAATAGTCGAATTCCGTACTTTGTCATGAAAACATTAATTTCCCACTGAACTACTTTAAACATCGAAATAGCGATTTTTTTACAAACGGCGTAAACAATCCAAATACGAATTGTACACAATTATTATTATTTTTTTTCAAATTTTTCCGTGCGATCGTTTTTGTTAGAATGAGAAAAAACGATTGATGAAGAATTTCCAAATTTCGAACGTTAATTACACACGTAACAAAAAAATGCTCGTAATTTCCATATGATAAAAAATATAAAGCTGCAATTACGATTCGAAATGTAACTTCATTAATAAGAAAATTCTTCGCTGCGGCTGCGAGTAGCAAGTTCAAATTCTAGAAAAATTTCGTAGGGAACAAAAAAGAGCCAAATTTTTATCCGTAAAAAATAAATTGGCCATGAATTCAAGATATTCATGGCAATATAAACACGTATATGTATTTTATAAACAGATTTGAATGGAATAGCAAAGTATTCTGACTGACGCGAAATTCATTCGAATTATCTTCTACCACGGAGAACCCGGGTAAGCTGAAAGGAAGATGGAAAAACCATAAGAAGAGAAAGAGGGCATTAGAGTGCGAGTGAGACACGCGATTTTAAGGGGGGAGGGGGGGGAAGTATAAAAACGCCCTCGCGGGTTTCGTGAGTTCGCGGTTAGTTCTCTCTCGCTCTTTCTCCTACACACACATACACACACACGCTATACATAGATGAATATTAATGTATAAAAAAACATATTAAATGTATAACTATGAGGGTTGTTTTATTCGCTCTATTGCGTTTTTTGTGAGACTACGATAAAAGTCTGTGAAACAATAAAACGTGGGAAAGAGTCGAGCCAGTTATAGCTCACAACGATAAGAAGTCTTTCTCTCCGATTTATAATAGGCGGCTGCCCACTGCCCACATTTGCCCGACCGCGCGTGCTCTTTGCCTCTGTACAACAATTCTATCTCGCTCTGACAGCCTCTATTCTCATCTTTCGATTCCTCTGAAGCCTCGTACTTCAAATATATAGATATTATAAATATGTGTTCAACACAATATCGTGTGTGTACCGAGTGAATGCCTTATCGTTTGATTCGCCTCGTTTACTAAACTGCCTCCAGAGAAAGGCAGGAAATTGTACGTGCAGCTTTTGCCTTACTCAACCACAAAATCTCTTCCTCTCTCTCTCTCTCTTATAAATTTATATATACATGTATATAGTAATAATTATTTGAGTGGGTGGATGTAGCACTGACAAAGAGAAAACGTGAGAGTGTGTACACGTTGAATAGCGTGTAGTATACTTTCGCGCTGAAATCTTTACTGTCTTTTTTGTTTGTTCGCACGAATATGTTTCTAACTTTTTACCATAGACATATAAAAAATTGTTGACATTTTTCTTGAATCGTTTCAATTACAGATATCGGAGTAAATTGTTGCATTTTAATTACAGGTTTTTTTTCTTTTATTGTTATTTACATAAAAGCCCATGAGTATTATGAAAAGCGGACATGGTTCGATTTTTTTCATTTTTTACAAGAGCATCAAAGGTTATCAGACTGGTATTTTTTGTTTATAATAATTCGTTACGAATTAACGTCGAGTACGAATATATATAAGAAGTCGATATTCAATCCATTTGAATATTAAACGATGTTAAACCAGAATAATTTCAAAATGCATGATTAACTAGTTTCTCAATTAGTTCAATTCGTCACAGACTAGAAATCACGTGAAAATAATTCGAAGCGTCGATGAGAATGAAGATTAGCGTTAGTCTAGGGTTTGCGTGAGATGACCTAAAAACGGTATTTAATATAAACTTTCTACAATGAACGGACGAATACGAGAGCGCCAGAGTGTCACGATCGAGGCCAAGCAAGAGACAGAGAAGAGAGGGAGAGAAAGAGAGAGTCATCCTCGTCGGACTCCAGGAAATGGATCGACGTTCACGAGTATCGTAAACGCGTATGACTAGTAGAAAATTATATACATAAACAAACGGAAGTAAAATGACTAAAACACGATGAAGAAAAAAAAAAAAAAAAAAAAAAAAAAAAATTTACGCCAAAAATCCACGTCTTCGCGCAGCAGGGAAACTCTGTTTTCACCATTTTTCTTTATGTACCTGTCTTAAGGCTCACGGTTATGCATCATAGATTATACTCCACTTATCTATAGTCTAAAGCTACTTGAAGAGAAAATTATATTAATAATTTCTGCGATAACATTGTAACAAGCTTCCATGATCAAATTCTAAGGATTTCAGCTAAAACATTGTAATGTTTCGTTTGAAATTTCGACAAACATTAGTGATTTTGCTTATAGAAACCCTCAAAATTTTCATTCCCATACTTGTTGAGAAACCATAGTAATTTCCATTATAAATTCCTGCCCATGAGTAAGTGGGAAACCCATGATAAGGTAGAACTGCTTTCTACGCCACAAAATCAAAAAATTTTACCAACTGAATTCTATGGTAGTAATATACTTTTGTCCTAGTTCTAGAAAATATTAATAAAAAAAGGTACCCAATCGACAATGAAAATACGCAAAATGAAACGGAATATAAAAAAAAAAAGGTAAAAAACAAAATTTGCGATACTGAGTATTGGAGACGCGAAACCAAACGGAGCGTTGATAAAACACTATTACAGTGCGTCAATGAACGTCTTTGATTTAGAATTATTTAAAACACGGCGTCTTGAAAACTATACCAAAGGCGCATAGAGATTCATAATACTCGTGAGGCAAGACCGCACGAAGAGGAAAGGCGCCGGACAAATCTGTGCCAGCACATGTGTGAAAGTGGTACGGAAATGGGTCGACATCTTGATGTATGTGCATAACCGTGGGCTCAGAGTGAGAGGGAGAAGAGAAGAGGCATGGAATATCAGCGTTGGTGCTCTGAATCTTGCTGGATTTCGAAGGACGAAAATAACGTACACCCGTTTCCGGGAGAGGACGAGAGATAAGGCATATGATCGGTGACTTGGTCGGATTTTTATACATATATGTATGAATGTAACAAATAAACATATGTACACACACATACGCGCTAACACTGCGCATACATACAGATACATGAATATATTTTCTACCTTCGGAAACGAAATTGGAGAACCAGAGATCGCTTCACGTGTCAATCTTTCCTGCTCTTGCCCTATTGTTCATTGACAATCTGTGTATAACATCAATACATACGACACAATAGTCACAATTGCAACGGAATTGATTATCAGATCGAATCAACCTTCCAACTGACACCACATCTGTATAATAATGAACTTCTCGTAACAGCCGCAACTGAACTGTAACTATATGTACAAACATACTGATTAGTATTGCAATTCCACTCTGTAATGTTAATTAAACTCTTTGTTCTTTAATGTATACAGTGGCTTTCGCAGTTGATTAAGACTGTCATTAATTTTACATTAGATCTAATTATTTCGGCGAGAATACAAAGGATTCTGTTTGAGATTCGGTACCGATTTTCGTGCGTTTGTGCAATAATGGGAATAAATCACAATGGCAAAAATAAGGTAAATTGTTTGAAGAAGAGGCTTTTTTTACACTTTATATTTACTTACACTTTCATTATTACTACAGACAAGATTGTACGCGACTCAATCTTATGCTTGAATGCCTTGTTCTTGATAATAATCAGTTAGTTATTCAAGACAAGAAACTAGTCAAAACAGCTTTGCAAAAGACTCGTTTTCGTTGACCATTTTGAATTTAAATGTGAGCATGGAGAGTCTGTATTTCTATTTTAATAAGAGAAACGTGTATTCGCATAAATGGTTGACTTCTATCATGAAAATTTGTTTTCGTCGTAAGCCACCAGAACGAATACGTCAATGTGGGCTGAATATGTGAAAGAGTGGGGACGAGAGAAGAAGAGAAGAAGGGACAATTTTTTTTTGCTAAAAATTGTGGAGCGAAAGTCTCGAAACGACAACGACGACGATGAACGAGAGTCGATTACATATGAGAAGAGGCGAATGAAGAACCCCCGGAAGCACGTATATAGGAAAAGTATTACGGTCACTCTTCGCGGAGTAAATGGAGGAAAGACGTTACACATACATATAAAAGAGACATACACATACATATACCAATATGTATATAAATCTATACGTAAGCAAGAACTTTGTGTACTTTGCAAACGCCGATAAATTCAGAATCGATTGGCTCTCGACTACACTCGAATTCCTCCAGCTCTCTCAAATGTGTTCCTTGCCACACGAGAGTAATAAATCCGCAAACAAATCCTATATATGTACGTGTTTATTTATGTCATGGCTGATATAATACAGAGAAATAAAAACTACTGAATATCAAGTGGAACATTTATTGATAAACAAAATTGTCTAATCGATGTAATAATGCATTTGTTATAAGAAGTAAAATCAAAAGAACAAAAAAGATCGTTTCGATTGAGTGAAAAGGTTTCCGAACGAAGTTTGAGAAGCTTCAATAAAATTTTTTTGAGAAAAAATCATTTCGGTTCGCCTTAAAAGATGTCCAAACAGTGAGAAATTCGTTCTTTACTATCCTACATGTGACTGTATCGATAGTCGATGATTGCACAGAATTTCGAGGTCACGTGTACAAGAGTATCATTTGTACATGGACAGAGACAGAGCACGGCAGAGAAAAGTAAGAAATCGTAAGAGAGAGAGAAAAAGAGAAAGGGGGAGGCAAAAATAAAAGGCAACATTCAAACCAAATTAGCAAAACCAAGGCCAAGATTTCCGTGAGTAGTAACAAGATGAAACGATCAGGGGGAGTTATATCTTCTCAGAATTCCTCGCTAATGTTCGTTCATCTCTACAGCTATATTAATTATGCACACATACAAATACGCGTTGCACGTACACGAATGAAACAACAAATAAATGTATAAATATCGAAATGAATATATTGTAATGCCTGTAGAGTCCATGCATGACAAACAAAAATGAAAGTAGTCCAAGCAGAGTTGATGTATACGTTTGTGGAATAAAAGTGAATTCGTAAAGTCCGTTACGTTTGTATTTTTGAAAAAAAAAAAAAAAAAAAGCCTCAAGATTCTAAAACGAATTAAAGTTGCTCGTTTTTTGTGTCACCCAAGTTTCCTTAATGCTGAAGAAAATAATGAATAGGATTATTCGTTATTCGAAGATTTCAAGAGCTTGGCCATTTTTACAATAAGTCTAAAGTCATCGTGAAGGATTTATTCTCGGATTTATTTTTGTTGCAAATATAAGTAAATTTAATGGTAGTTCTTCACATACCAAGCCCCGACGACCTCGATTTTAGCATTGTCGTGCTGCTTAGATAATATCTTATTACAAACTGAATCTACCAATTCCCGAGAATTGATTTTTTTTTTTTTCTTGTAAACGAAGTTGCACGTAATACGATTCTACTATTACAAAGGCAAATATAGATTTCTCAATGGGCTTTATAAACATGATTAGATTCTCCGAGCAACGTTATTACATATAATTACACATGGGAAGAGAATGCTCATATATCGTAGATTTTCAATTAGGAATCGCAGCATTTATTCAGAGTTTGTGCAACACAAAGAGAGAGAGAGAGAGAGACAGACAAACAGAGACAGAGACAGCGAACGAGAGAATAGACTAGAATAGTATGTTTATTAATGGTTTTAGAACACCCAGATACTGTGGTATACAAAAAATACACATTAAAAAAAAACTCCATGTAATTCTAGCAAAGCTGTAAAACACAATCGTTAAAAAAAAAAAAAAAAACGAAATTTTTATACAAAAATACCTATAGCTCCATCTCGCCCCTTCAATGCTGCAGTTAACTCACGAAAAATTGCTGAAAAGCCCCCTTAACCGCGAGCAAATTTTCCTCAGGAAGCATATTCCAGAGAGAAAACCACTGACATCGCCAAATGCATGCGATGGATCCTCATTTTTGAAGCGGAGAATCACCAAAAGCTACATATATATTTCTTCCAAGAACCACTTTCCGCTTTCTAACCTGCTCAATTAAGACCTTGTCGTACCCCAGCCACTCTGTACTAACAACTTAATAAACTGCAATATGATATAAATAATATACAATAATATAATAAAATATAGCAAGAGAGAGAAAGAGATAGATATGATAATTTATTTTCATCCAAGCAAGTCATGCAAAAGGCTCGAGGAATAGAATAGATTAATTATGAATAAGTCTTAACGATAAAACATAAATATATAAATGTAAATTATAATAATTTTTGATAATTACTAGAGCAGTATAATCTGGAGTACAGATGCAACCATATTGGTAATAAGCCATACAAAATGACAAAATGGATATATAAAGAGAGGCAAGAGCGAGAGAAAGAGAGAGAGAGAGAGAGAGACAATGCAGGAGAAAGATAAAGAGAGTGAAGCGAGGAGAGTCGAGGAAGGTACTCTTGGTTATTATTGGATGGCACGGGTTACAGATACATCCGTATTAATTATGTTACACGTATACGAGTAGAAAGTGAGCCATATGATGAGAAGCTTTGAACGTGAGTAAGTTGCATACGGTTCCCCGCGATTGCATGTATTTCAAACCTATGACTCTCGCACATAAATGTCTTCCACATGTAGGGGCAGCTTACGGGCATTCGAAAACCTACCGACATGAGCCACTCTAATGTACGACAACCAAAGTGGCACACACGTATCGATTATACGGTCAATGTATATACGCCCGACAAGTTGCGATCCCCTTTATAAACGAGTTTCGTGACTTTTCGCAGGACAGCAAATAATAATAAAAGAGTTGAAAAGTATGAGAAAATAACGTCGGACAAATGTTTTCAAGTAATCGTGAAAATATATTGCGCCTCTCAATTTCATATCATTCCAATAATTTCAACATTTTATTAAACCAAACGTTCCCTCTATAGAATATATTTTACTATGATAAGAAGAAGAAAAAAAGTTCTGTACATTGCTAATTAACGCAATTGACACACTTAAAAAGTAGTTATCCATTGAAAAGTCATTAATTTCGCTGGAAAATTTGAAAATATAAACACATGTAAAAAAAATTGACACAATGTGGTCGCTTAGTAGTTCCTATAGTACTTTCCCTCTAGCTTCCCTCTTCACCTACTTATTTCCTTCTTTTGGGCGTACCACAGAAGTCTCCTGTTCCCAATTACTTGAAGCGAAACGCCATGGGGCCCCGTGTAATTACACGGCTGAGATACTACCACCGGAGCCGCCTATGGCTGCATGAACGTAGCCGGGCATTTACCAGCGGTGAATCCCGCTTTATTATATTTTTCTCAACGAAACCCTTTCACCTGTACGATACTCTATCTACTTATATATTTATATATAGCAAACTATCGTAGTGTAACGTGATCGGAAGTCATAATCACGGAAGAAAAAAGCGTCTGAATAAAAACAGACAACGATCACGGATCGGACGATTGAAAAAACCGGAAGAATCAACACGAAGACCTGGATGTTCAAGTAGCGATGATATGTATTTATTGTCCAGTTATCCTACTGACCTCGCTGTATAATTGTCGAAAAGCCGGTGAGCTCCACTTTCCTTTTTACTGCAGATCGTTACGGTATTTTTTTATTTCTTTTTCACGAATGATGCTTTACGTTTTTACTTTGAGAAAACATTAATTTCTTTTGTTCGATGATCCATTTGATGAAGCAGAGTGGAACTACATAATTAAATTGTTAGATTATATTTGGTTAACTGTGCGATTCAAATTTTGGAATAAGCACATGAAGAACAGACTCTATTTATAAACAAAAATACTAATTTTTTTGTTCTTCGATATTACGAAGAAAAAAAGATTCATTTTAAACACACTGAATCTCTCAACAAGTGTCATATAAATTTAAAGAGGGAAAGATGTAAAGATTTTCATATAAATCAATTCCAAAACATATTCTACGTAAAAACCGTAAAATAAAAAGAAACTGAAGTTTAATTATACAAATTACTGCTTAAGTTCAATTATACAAGTTACTATACATGTGAGATGCAAACATTAGAGATGAGTTTAATAAGAGAAATTCTCATATTAATGTTTTTTTTTTATCCTAAAAAATCCACTTTCGAAATATCAAGTGAATAGAATAACGTTGCAGAAGTAAATACACGACAAAACAATTTTCCAGACACTACGTTAATCTGCGGAAACGCTCAGGCTCTCTCTTTTCGCTTCGTATCTCATTGTTTTTTTCTCTCTTAGTCTGCCCACGAGTCTACTACTATTTCTCTTCCTCTCGCTCTCTAGAAATAAAGTATATTTTCATGCGGTTAAGACCACGAGAGGTGCGCGAAAGATCCTTGATTAAAGATCCATCAGTAAAACTCTCGCAGCTTTCTACCTCATGAGCGTAAACGAATGAAAAGATAACTTTGCCTTTGGAATAAAAAGAGGATGGGGAACGAGCGAAGTAGTGGCCATGTTCCACACTAGAACGTTCCATATTCCGGACATTCATGGTGTATTAAACTTCTATCATCGCAATCGCGGCCACCACGTTTTCTCTCATACATTCATATCTAAACCACACACTCTCACATACATTTATATATAAACATATATAAACAAATGTATTTTTAACCTGACAAGTTGGCTCAAGGATCGCAATTAGCTTTCTACTCCTGGTGGTTCCTCCCACTAAGTACCTGTTATATACCGAGCCATAGAAAAATACATCAAGTAAGATCGAGGGGCTTCTTCAGCATTCAAACGATATTATACCCGATTTATAGTATCTTTCGAAACAGCTTTGCAAGGAATTTTGTAATAAATATGAAAGATCACTGTACTGTACTGTACAGTAAGTGTGAAAAAATTTTATTTCAAAAATCCGTTGAAAAAAAAATGAAAAAACTATATTTCATTTACATATAATATCGTTGACAAACGATAAGGGTGTAAAACACGATAAAAAGTATAAAACATCAGTGTTTTTCATTGTTCATACGGATACCCTTGCGTGTTTTTACCTATCTAAACACTTCGTGGTAGTAGTTCCACCAAAGAGTTTTGTTGACAGATTTTTTTCTCTAACTGACGAGTATTTTTCCCCCTTCAATTTTTTTTTTTTTTTTGTCAAAAATGGATCGAATATCAAAAATCATTAAGCTATTTCAGTTTGTTTTTGAATTTATTTGCAACTGGAACTCTGAACGCACAGCTGAAGGTGACACCAGACTCATTGTCAGACAAAATTATGTTCGAAACAAACAATATCAAAGTCTCTGTATCTTCATTCGTCAAATATAACTACGTACGATTTTAGTATATACAGGTTTTCAAGACTCAATTCAATTTCGATCCCATAATTTATTGGACTTTCATAAATTTCTTTCATTAATACAGAAATACAAATAATAAACGGCTTGAGGAAAAAAAAATGAAATATTACATATTTTACGACACTCCGGACACTTTACAACAATGGATACATCGAAAGATATGTATCGACCAGAATTGGAACTCTCAAAAAATTCATATAATTTGCATAGTGATGTATAATGTACGTCTGCAGTATTTTCAAATCAATGAATCACAGTAAATCCTACAATCTTTTTAGATTTAACATAATTAATAAATGCATCTGTCATATAAATTCTTGTTCGAATAAGAGTGTGTGACATGGGTTTACTAAGAGATGCCCAGGCCGGCGACAAAAATATGCATTTATTGTGTATTCATGAATAATAAAAAAGATTTTACATAAATTTTATTGACAAAAAACTTCCCAAGTAGAATGCTTCGCTATTCATACGTAAGTACACAAACTCGATAATTAATTTCGAAGAATCATGAACCTCAGCTCGGAGGGTGCTGAATATTTCATCACAGTTTAAGATCCTGTCAACTACGAAGCACTGTTGTGTCTAGACTACTTAAGGGAGTCGACTTAGTTTCAAAAAAATTTGACCCTCGTTTTAATGCTGCTTAAAATTTTATACCCAAAAAAAAATCGACCAGCTGTCTGCATTCGAATGGAAAACAAGGTAAGCTAAGAAATTCCTTTCTCTAGTCTCTAGCATTAAAAAATCGACTGATGTGGGAGATGAAAATTTTAATTTCGGCACCAAACATATTTCCATCACTGTTTTTTGAACGTTCGGTTCTCGAGTTAAAATCATACGACTTCGATTTGTAATAGTAAATTTTCAAACCCCGAAATATATCCAAACGATTTTTGTTCATAAAAAAGTAATCTGATATTGTGTTTGACGTGCAAAATCCATAAAAATGAAAAATTGGCGATGTAGATTCGCATCGGCATGCAAAGCAGCTGGGGTTAATATTTGTGCAGGCTGAAAAATTGTGCTTTTTAGTAGAAAGCACAGTCATTTAAGGGGGTGGGCTAACCTTTGATTACTATAAAACAAGTTTACTTACAATATAAAATTAGGAAGCAATAAATCTTTCCCGATCAAATTCACATGTACTTTTTTTTAAACCCCAAAACCAAAATATATAAATCAATTCCCGAAAATGTGCATGCGGAGTTGCCCGATTTGTAGATTCCAAGTGTACATTTTTTTTCACATTCATTACGATAAGGAAAAATATATATATCCAGGTATTAAATAAGATACTTTGGTCGCTTTTATATTTATAAACCTTCGCAGCACGGTGGCATCGTGACGTGGAACTTTTTCCATAACTATTTTCTCACAGATTCCCATAGTTTTTACTCTATTTTTCAAAAATTTTATTACCTCGTTGTCAGTTATTATATATTAAAAAAAGTAAAAGTTTATATTTAATAATCTGAGATCGTGAATAATTGTCTTTATGCAAATAAATTAAATTTGAAAAAATTCCAATTTCCTCGAGCAAATGAATACTTCAAAGGTTTCAAAGAAAATAGATTGGCTCCGGTAACAAAGTTTCGTATTAATCTGCTATGTAGATGTTATGTTTAGAGAAAAAAAAAACTAATAAGAAAGCATAGTTTGCGGAAATTGTTTGTCTTTGAATCACTCTTGTCAAGCAAAGCAGTAGACGGTCGTGTGTAATTTATATATTGATAGAAAAAAGGCTGATAATGGAAAAAGTGAAGGGGGTTGACTCAATGAAGTGGAGTAGGGAACACTATTCGGTACGTTTCGATCGATTGCCCGAAGGGATGTTTCGATAAATTTCAACGAAAAAGACTCCTTTCGCTTCCTTAAGAAAAGAATGAAAACAAAACAAAAAAGTGGCTTAAAGGATAGTACAAAGACATGCAACGACGAACACCAGACGAACGCTCGAGGCGATCGATCTACGTATATGCAGCAAAAGTCGTAGTCGCGAGAGGAGGGAAAGCGGAACAGAACACACTGTAGGCTTCCTTGAAAAATCAAGAGCCACGCTTTTTGGAAAGTCTCCAATCTAATATGCGCGGAAGAAATAAAGAGTAAAATAACGTAAAAAAGAAAAGAATGTAATGAACTGTCTCGAGTCCTCCACGTCAACTTCTGAACGATTATTTTTCGTCTTTTCAGCGTTTCCAACAGCGACATAAAGTATGAGCTCTGTGTATAACATATGAGAAGACTTTTTATTCCTCAAACGCTGAATCTCCTACGTGCTATTTTTTTCTTGCAAAACTTTATACGTTTTTATATTCCTAAAGAATTACGTTTAAAATTACGTTTTTCATTACGTTTTAAAGAAACATCATTATTACAATTGGGTCACGTTAATGAAAAACAATTTGAAAACGAATCTAATCAATATTTGGATCGAAACTTAAGCTTGACGAAGAAGACGATGAGACACCCAATACATTGATGTATAATATAAAAGACATTAGTATAAATACAAGTACATAAGGTGAGGAAAATAGGTTAAGCGTTCAAGTAGTACACCCAAAACACGAAAATGTATAGATATACATATATATATATATATATACGAATCCTAAGAAGTTGGGATAACCATGCAGGCGTACGTTCAAGCCGCTTAACTTCCGTTTACAAGTACAAAGTCAAGATCTCGAGAACGAGACTTAAATTCAGCCAAGTGCTCGGTGCCCAAGGGAAAGAGGAAAAGAGAGAAAGAGAGGAACAAGAGAAGAGGTTGCAGTACAGACATCGAAAACTCGGGTCAAGAAAAGTAAAAATAAAAGTTACTATAGCTAAAGTGTGAACGTAAAAAAAAAAAAAAAGAAAGAGAGTTATATAAAAAGATTGACGATATGTGCGAGGAAACTGAGAACGTTGATACAAAAGTGTTTTGACGACAAAAGAGTCAAGACGGTATTGACAGAATGCAAGAAACAAGAACAACGTAGTAATAGGAAAAAAATTTGGAAAAATTACAACCGAAAATTGACACAGTAGTCTCGCGACAGTTACGTTCATGAGGTACGTTTTGGCCTTGATCTTAATCATCGTTAGAATGTTTTTATGATATTTGCATTTTCCGGGTCTCTAAATAAGTGAATTAATGTGTTAATTAACTGACTCATAAAAATAAAGTGAAATCCTTTTGAAAATATGGTTTAATTATGATTGATAAAAAAAAAATAAACATTATGAGGCTCGTGGTTCAATAATTTGATCGAAAAACGTATTATACAAAAAAATAACTATCGTGGCATGTAAACTTCACAAATAACCATATGAAGTCTACACTCCAATGTGATAGTGTTAACAGCAGACAGGTATATGCAAAGAACGCATTTATCCATATGTTAAGGGCATGGATCATGACGAAGGGAAACGACAGTACAGTGACTGGAATTATGTGGACGTTGTACATCGTGTCTGACTGTAGCAATCCGGTGGGACGATGATGGGCTAGTTGTTCGGTGCTTTACAAATGTTAAATAAAAAAAAAATTAATGTTAAAAGTCAGGGAACAATGGAAACGAGAGATAGGAGAGAGAGAGGGAGAGAGAAAGAGGAGAAAAAATAATGAATAAAAATGACGAAAGAGAAAAAGGTATGAAAATTAAAAGATTAAAAAAAAGATCAAGAAGAATTGTGTACACCAGAGACCGTTCGGGCAATCGGTGAATAGATAGCACAAAAAATGTGGTACACAATGGGTGGAAGCGCGCAACGCCCTTATACCGTCTCTCAGTCTCTCTCTTTTCCTTTCTCTCTCTATCTCTATCTCTCTCTGTCACTCTCTTTTTCCCTTTTTATATTTCAATATATATATATGTATATATATTCATATATCCATCTTATTTGTATCTCTTTCGATAAAACGCCATGTGATAATTCTACACGTTTCCCTTGTCGGTGTTCATCATTTTTTGTTCATTTTATATTTTGTTATTTTTATTCTTCCTTCATCCTAGGCCACATCCTGTTTGAGAATGTACCCGCGAGACGTTGGATCCCGCGCAATTCATCCACCCACCCGAGCAAGAGGAACAAGCGCCTGCGCGTCTTGGCACACCCACTTGACCCCGATGTCAAAAGAAATGAAATTATGTAGGCACTAATGTGCTCCGTGCTAAGCGGGCGTGTCTCTTTATCTTTCTCCTCGTTTAACACTCTTCCTCTCATTCATGATTCCTTTCTCTCCCTCGCTCTAACCAACTATTGCTCTAATTCTCACTCTCTCTCTGTCTCTCTCTCTCTCTCTTTGGCTTGTGAATGGATGAAATCTACTGTTACAAAGATCACAGCCTATTGTGAGGTGTGGGAAGGGGGAGATCGATTATTTAGCAAATTTCATCGATATCCCTTTAGAGCAAAAGTTAATTGGTTATCGTCGAGTTAATTAACCCTTTCAACGATCACCTAGCTATTTAGTATCCAGAGCTTTTAGAATTTTTTTACATCATTAAGAAAAAAATTTGCCCTATGCGCAGATAGATACTCTCAGATTGAATTGCTAGCGCGATTGGTGCAATGGCAAAAGTTTATTGTGATATGATACGCAAAGTATTTGTAGTGAAAAAAAAATCGACGATTGTTATCATTACGTAATTTGGTTCGTGAGTTAAACGTTTCGAGAAAATTGTAATTTAAATGAAGAAATCAAAGTAATTGCATACACGTTAATTCGATATAATTGGGATTCATTTGACAAAAATGTCTCCAACTTCACTCAATGAATCTTCTCTCACGTAATTTTTCTATATTCCTCATTAATTGAGAAAAGAAACAATTAATTACTCAATTAATGAATTAACTAAACACTAATATATTCAAAAAATTGTGTAATTCGATAAATAAAAATTAAAACAACGTTGATATTATTGTTCGTTATTGTTTGATGTTTGCTTGTTCAATGTTTTAATTCTTTGTTCAATTCAAGTGCAACGTTCATGGAAATCTTGAGTACCCATTAAGGTCAATATAAAAAATTTAGAAAAATTACCAGCATTTAAGCAGTAAAGAAAAACTATTAGTCTTTCAAAGGTATTGCAAAATATTTAAGCGGTGATGGATTTCAAAATAAATCTAAAACGAGCAAATTAAACGACAAAAAGTACAAGTAAACAGAGAAAAAATGGCTAATAATCAATCGAATTGTAACTGGATTCAAAGAAACGCGCCTCTTGGCCTCCCCGAGGCGTTGGTAGCGCCATCTAAACAATATTTCACCAACTTTTGTGCTCGATCGATAAAACAGTTCGGCACAGTTGAATTTCGCGAAAAATCTTTACTAAACGTTTGAGTAGAAAAACATACACAAAAAACTCAATTAAAATTATTCTTCGTAACATAAAATTCAACTGACCTTGTAAGTTGTCGAGCATGTAGGACAGCAGCTTGTAGGTCCCCGATGGTTCCCCGTACAACGCCATCATCTCCTTGCTCAGCGGATTTCCCTGAAGACCTAGCACTTGTAACTGGAATAACTTTCCGATTTCATACGGTAACACTCGAAGATAGTTTTGATTCAACAACAACTCCCTGTGAAATAGATAAGAAAAAAAACAATTAGAAACAAAGAACAATATATTAGATTAATGGATTAATAATTTTTCATTATATTGGCAAAAGTAAGACTTCTGAATAATTTCAATCTAGTGACTATTTGCTTGAACTTAATGTTGCAAAAAGTTCGCGTAAGGATTGTTTCACAAATGACGTAATAAATATATTTTGTCTATGAGTCGAATATACAAGGATCCAATTAAGTTGAATTATCATTTACGATTGCACGCTATTTTTTATTGTTCCAATCAGTCATCCTCATTGTATTGTAAAAACAAATAGATACTCTATTATCTTTGTATTGGCTTTGGATCAAATGTGTTTACTAACAATGCAAAAGTTAAATTTGAAATTATTCGCTACAGTTTATATTTTGAATAAGTAACTTTTATGCACATATTCCAACAATAAACGTACGATTCAATGTGCACATAATGAAGAGTGTGAATCTCAACTTTCAACAAAGTTATTGAATGTGTTTGTATTTATGAAAAATGAAATTTTGTATGAAAATATATTAGTACCTAAGGTAAATGAGATCCCCCAGCTCAGCAGGCAAACTACGAAGTTTGTTGTTACTAAGATCTAGAGTCCTCAGATTTACAAGACTCCCAATTTCAGACGGTATCCTCTGAAGACTATTGTCATTGAGATATAGAGCAGTCAAATGAGTCAATTGCCATATATTCGGACTAAGATTCCTTATGCTTCCTGTTATCTCCAGCTCCGGCCAAAAAGATTTCTTTCCCGAATTCGCATCCTCCGTTGACATAATAGTATGCATTCTGCGTGGATTGGAGTTCTCATACTTGTCCTTGTTATTGCGGGACATCTTAAATCCTTTTGATACAGGAAAAAAAGTAAATTAGTCATTTGTATAATTTCTTCAGGCACATTGAGCAACAATCTTAAAACTTGCGACATTTTTCTTTCAATTTGATATAATGGTAAAGGAACATTGTACCAATTTTTCGCATCTAAGTGTATCCACGTTATAATTAAATATTTAATATCAATGGTTATTCTTTGTTAAGCTTCGAAGAAAACCAATAATATTAGTTAGTTGTAATTTTCAAATACAATCACTAGATTTCTAATTGGTGAATATAATTATTTGGACTTTCGATGACTGACCAACCTATGTGATGGGATGAGAAGGAGCATACAGGAAAAACAGGAGCAAGGAAATGTTCCGTCTGGGTTAGCGTGATTCTAAACACTGGAATTTCCCAAATAGAGGAATTCTCGCAATGCACCAAAATTGCAGGAAGGGCCATCTTGACGAAGAAGCCCATAGGAAACATTGGGCAATCCTCATATCATTGGATCTTGAAATGCCTGTACAAGCGTATGTACGCCAACAAATTCTGGAGAGACAGTATTCTCATTAATTTAGGCGATATCGATTTGGGTTTTGCTGCTCGGAAGAAAAAATATAATTCAACGAAGATTTCAGAATTTGGGAACGGATCATTTGAGGAAAAAGCTAAGTTGTTTTAATTATTCAAGTTTTTAATCACTTGCACAATCGCGATCAAGCCACTTGCGTCAATAGACCTTGTGTCGTTAAACCGTTGCTGTACCAGGGTCTTTCGGCTCAAATATTCAATTTTATTGTTTGATGCGTCAAGAAAAATTTACTATACGAATGAATGAATTTTGAAAGTCAAAGCAGTTATGACCTTTGCATTGTGTTAGGGCTTACAGAGCCTCCATAAGAAAAAAGTACGCAAAGTAATTGCAGAGATACGATGTTGTTTTTTTCTTACTGTTTTTGTTTGCAAATGATTTCGGAAACATCTTTCTTTTGGAGAATGTTCGTTCGCCTTAAAGTTTGAAGAAATCGTATAACCAAAAATTGAACAGTATTATTTAACCATTAGCTCCGAAACTGAGCTATTTTACTATATTTTAGGTTGGGTATACAAGTAATCACGATAAACCACGACGTATGTACTTTTTCCGAAACTACGAAATCTTTTCACGATTTGTGGCGATAGATAAGTCTAATCAACTCGTGAGGTTATGTCACACTGATCCCGATTAGCGTAATTTCGCGGCTATAAGTAAAATACGGAAAAAAAAATTAACGGAATTATGGCTTAATGAAACGATAGTAATTTCGCGATTTATAACCTGGAAACCATGACTTTTCGACACACAATTTTACCGGCGACTATTATACTTATACTGCCGCATTCTATCGTTTCTGAAAGTCGTAACAAAGCAGTCTGTCACGCGGAATATTGGGAACAACAAGTTTCACCATGAAATATTTATACTTTATGTCACAAAGTCAAGACGTTGTATAAACGTTGAAAAAAAGACGATTTCATTTTCATGTAGTACGCGTCAAGTGAAGTATCGTTCGAACACACAGTGAACTCAGGAAATGATACTTTTTCTCATACAAGTTATAAACTATGTTGAAAAAATGTGAAATTTCGAAATAGCTGCGAATCATAATATTTATATTTACGCACCTTCATCTACTTCTCAGCGCACACACGAGACCGCACGGGGGAGTTAGTTTTTCCGAGTGTAAGTTAAACGCGTAAACAAAAACTACCTTGACAAACATAAATCCTCCATTTATCAACTTCACCGATCACGTATCATGCGAACTTGTGATAGGAATGTTAGTAGCGCGGAAACTACCCGAAGCAGCCGTCACTCGACGAATTCGCGAATCGTTGACTTGACACACGGAACCCGGTTACGGGAGGGGGGGGGAGACAATGATAATTCTCTTCACTACGTCGCGCGCCGGTAGCGATGCGCATCATCGCCAACGTCACACGATTCTATTATCTACTATCAACTCGAAACCTCTGATCAAAACAACTCCTCGGGCTAAAATGTATAGTGTTTCCGTGTTGCTTTTTTAGCATTTTCAATGCTACTGCTAGAATTACGTCGTTAATTTTTATAAGACTTGGCCAATGTTGAGTTAGTAGGCTGACAGCATTTCCCTCTATCGATAGTTTTACGAATAGTGCAGCGAACCCGAAGAACGAAATAGTAACAATTTTGTGTTAAAAGTCCGCATGTTTTAATATCTCGTCTAATTTTTTTATATCTTTTTGGAACGATTATGAAAAACAAATCGTAACAACGTAAAGACGGATCGTGAGAAAACACTAATCAATTATTGCTCCGAAAACTGTCAAAGACGACTGAAGATTCATAATTTGAGGGATATCCGCGGGAATGAGCCCATTTTCTTGACACGGTCCTACGAAAATTGTCGATATACTCTTCACCCGCAGACGTTTTTTCATATCAAAACAAATAAACATATCAAAACAATAAAAAATGTCTCATTAAGATTCTTATCCGACTACATGAAGCATAGGTGCGTGAGGGTGTGTGTGTGTTTTGTTTTTTGTGTACGAGTGCATTAAAGAAAAAAACAAACCCATCTAAAACCAAAGGTATAAGAATTTTTGTATGGTATTGGAATTTTCAAATCTTCACTGATTCGCGGTTTCCGTGGTTCTTTCAACCCAGCGCTTTTTTCGCAGTCCCCGGCGACTACACATCTGTAGGTGGTGTCACATTCCCCTATCTGGGGAAATAGCCAGGAGGAAAAAGAAGAAGAAGAAATCTGTAGGTGCTATATAAGGATGTGGCCCGAATTGCGCTTAGAACGTAGTGACGTACAGCTTAGCGTGGCAAGTATATATATTAGGTGTTTGAGCGGTGTTCGCACAATTCGGACCGCGGCCTAAGATCATTCATTTAACATCGAGTACAATCAACTCTCCCAGATGTCAACTCGATGGAACCGTTCCTTTCTGTCAACTTCCCTTTCATGCCCTTTTTTAAAGCGATCTACCAATCGTTCGCTCGGCTCTATATACTTGTTGCTATAGTTTAGGTATCGTTTATGAAAGTTAATGAAGCCATTATTAAAGTTTTCGAAATGATAGTTAGTGAATAATTAATAAAAGTTTATTCAGCGTTCAATTATCAGAACATAATTTGAGGCGAATTTGGGAAAACTTTCTAGCATGAAAATTAAAAAATTTTAGGGCTAACTTTGCAGCGAATTTCAAAGGTGATTAGCAGTGACGACACTAGTCAAATTGGTGTTGGACCTTCACAATAGTTACATGCAACGATCGCAACGCATAATTTAATGAATTGACGCTGCATCTGTTTTGCCGGATGTCTTTTCAACGAAGAGAACAACTCATAATAATCGATTTGCTCAACCATCATTAGATGAATACGAAATTCCACGAATTCATATTTCGATCGAGATTTCCCGGATAATAATCCGTATTTTTCAAGCAATTATAACTCACGAACCCTTATTTGCTGCCTAAAAAAGCCTTGCTAGTATGAGAGACAACATGAATGGCAATACCTTAAAGTTTACTTCAAGTTTGTTTTAACTGTTGTGCTGTCTATTTCATGCTATGGAAATAATTGATTTACTCACCGTTAGATGTCTTGTTCCACCTTTCACGGACTCGTCAACCAGGCGTCGCGTGTGGCAAAGTCTTTCGAGTATCGCAGAGTTGAGATCCATTGCACGAGACCCGGCCGGGCCTCGCTAAATCATGTTTCACTTGTTTCCTTCCATTCGATGAACTTGCGTTTCATAATAACGATCGTGCAATATTCATCAATGTCAATCCTGCACAAATAATCAAATTCGTCTCACTCATTGTGGCTTAATCGGCTAATTATCACTTTAATTCATCACAGTCCGCGCTATCAAGAGCAGCGTCGCGCATCTATTCTTGAGATTCGACCCGTATCCGTTACGCTTACGCTTCAACTCGATGCTATTTAAACTTTACGTTCGAAAATGTTCACAGCTAACATTTGTGTTTAATCACAAAAGTAATTTTGAATCTAAAACAAGTTGCTTTACAATTTGTAAATAAAATTTAGAATTTGACAACTTGGAAAAAAAATGTAATCACTATTACGAATTATTTTTTTGTAAACCCGCTACTGTCCCGCGCCCGCCCCACCAATTGCGCTTCCCCGCTTCACCCCGCGCGACGCACCGGCACGGTGAGCGTTCCCCCACTATAGCGTATAGCACGGGCGACCGTAGCAGGCACACGGGACTTACGGGAGCGCGTAAAACGTAAACAAACCAAACGTATACCACACAAATATACTTCGACCTCTTTAATAACGACGTACTGGAAAATAAATTCATCAAGTCGAATTTACTCGATAGTATTTAGATTAGTCAATTCAAAAGTGAGTTTTAAATCTCTCATCGTTTTACTATTTGAATGATCAAAGTGGTACGAATCGTAACGACACAGAGATTCACGAATACAGTCATAATAATTTCATATATTGTAGCTTACTATTTTTAAAATTACAATACTGGCGTCATCAATTTTCATAAATGATTTCGAAGCTATAGAAACAAAACAAAAAAAGAGTTGGGAAATATATCTGGCGAAATACAACTAGCCTGAATATTTGGATTATAAGTAGTTTACTAATGCTGTCATCTGTGGGGTTTGTTGCAAAATACCCTGTGAAGTAAATCTTTACGATAGGTAAACAATGAGCTTTTAGAGTTTTCTTGCGGTAGAAAATTACTCGGGTAGAGTTCATCTGGTAGGCTTTTTTTGTGGAAATTCCATTATGCGGCCACTTAACCGAATAACTCAAATTTTTTCAATTCTTTTATTAATCTACCTTTTAGTATTCATGCAGTAATTGTTAGTGCCGTAGATAAAGTGTTTAGTGGTCAGTAATTATCGATTGAATTTGAAAAATCAGATGTGGTTTGAATACAGCCGAAATTTTTTTTCATGAATCCAATAAAATAAAAAACTTAAATAACGAAAATCGTTTGGTGATGATTAGTAGTGCGATTAAAATGTTGAGTGGTGATCAATCTGTTTATGACCATGTAAATATGAAAGAGTAGGGTTAGGAGAGGTGCAACGGATAAAAAAAAAATAGTGACTGCGATTTCTGAGAGCTAATCATGACAGAAGACGTAGATCGTTTAGGAAAATGTTTCAAACGGTCGTTACAAACTAATTACAAATCTAATGTAAGTCACTTTCCTCACGATAAAATCACGTGAAACCGTAATAAATCAATATCAAAAACATATATCTCGTGTCCCATAAATTGACAAACTTTTCACGTTGAATTTCTTATGCATCAACAATCTGAACAATAATGATGATTGAACTGATCCAATGAGATTGAGTTGAATTATTTTGGTGTTTTGTTTGAATATAACTTGAATATTTTTTTTATTCTGAAACAATTTCGCAATCTAATTCATGACGAAAAATAAACATGAACATTCTCTCATCACTCCACATGAATATTTATAATTTGGCATGATTTTGAGAAACAATAAATATATTCTTCAGAGTATAAAAAAAAATTTAACAATTTAGTCCATTTGGATTCAAAAATGCAATACGTAAAGCTTCCACCATTTGTAACAAGTAATTAGGAAATTCGAACTTTTTTCTTTATTCTTACAACAGATTTTGGTAATGAGAAGCCTTTCTTTTTCTTTACACAGTCAATCAGCATTTACGTCACAAATCTAGAAAGTAAATTCTTTTCAGGTATTAGAATGTCGAGTTTGCGAAGAAGTTTTTTCCATGGATGGAGAAAAAGTACCCAGACTTTTGCAATGTGGTCATACGGTCTGTCACTCCTGTCTGCTGCGTTTACGCATTTCAATGTTGGATCAGCTATATTTGCTATGCCCATTTGACAGACAACCAACAAAGATCCAAGACAATGGTGTGTATGGATTAAAGAAGAATTTTGCTCTGATAGAATTGCTTGAGCGGCTAGAACAATCGAGCAGCGAAAAGTCACTCACACTTGAAAGAGAAAAACTTCAATCGACACAGTCTTGTGACGAGGACGAGGCTCATCTTGCCGTACTCTATTGTACGGTTTGTTCCAGTCATTTGTGTGAAGCCTGTGACATGATAACTCATTCGTCAAAAACTCTGACGAAACACAAGCGAGTTCCACTTTCTGAAAAACCTCGAGAAAAACCCAAGTGTCCAATACATTCAACGCACATTGCTGAATTTACTTGCATTCAGGAAGGTTGTCATAATGCTCTTATGTGTTACCTTTGCAAAGACTATGGACGACATAGCATTCATAAGGTAACATAGAGTTGGTTCAATGAAAGCGGATGCAAATCTTTGAAACGGCCGAAATGTACACAGTTTATTCCGAAATTCTTATTCAACAAAATAGCAACAATTCCTCCTCTGGATCGTTTTGTATTGTTTCTCAAAGATTAATATCCATTGGCACTTATTAACGCCACACTTCCAAACATGCAGCTTTTTCGAAAAGAAATGAAAAATTTTAATTGAAGAATATAAATATTCTCAATAATTGGAAATGTATTATTCATTTTTTTTATTACCTTTTGGTTTGAGGGAGATAAGAGTAAATTTAGAAACGTAATAACGTCATGAAACCGCCATTTTCGTGTATAGAAGAGTGAGGCTTGGCCCCGAGTCGCTTCTCTTGATATTTATCTTTTATCCTTAATCATCATTAGAACAATTGTAAAATATAGTTTATAAGAAAAATACATCTCCATCACACAATAATCGAAAATTCATTTTTATAATTACTCATTATCGAGTTAAATTGAGGGATTTTTTTTTAATTCCATGTGTTTGACCAATAAATACTCGATAAAAAAAACAGCTGTACCATATTTTCAGCCCGCACTAATTGAAATGGAGGCAGAAAGTGTGCGGAAATCCATAGTAGCTGCACTCCAGAAAATGACTCAGTTTATGGAAAGCATGAGGGATACTGCTCACAGAATAGGTTTGATGAACATATGAACATATTGATGGTATCGAAGTTTGCTACGTTGAAATGCAACGGGAAATACTGTCGTTAGCTATTTTCAAAAAAGTTATGAATCGTCTCAATTGTTTTCTAAATTGATTTCTCAGTTTCAGAAAACAGTGGGTGAATTATTTTGTATATAAAATTTGTGCTTATTCTACTAAAGGATCGGAATTCTGAGTTTCATTTTTGTTTGGGTTTATACGTGATAAAAATGTAATTAGTTTTGGATTTTTAGAGACGGTTGTTCAGGAGTTGGAAGGTTGGGCAATAGAAGATGCGAAACACAGAGTGAGACAACATTTCGAAGAACTACGTGCTCTCCTCGCAGAACAGGAGAAAGCGGCAATGACGTGTGTCGATACCGAAACACGTGGTAGATTATGTGCCCTAAGACAACAACAAAAAGACCTTACAACTACGAGATCACAAGTCGCTGGAGTTTGTATACAATGCGAGAGTATACTTGATTCTGAGGACTGGAAACTTCTAAGTAGTGCAGAAAAAGTTAAAGAGGTGCTTGCCTCCCTGGAACAACAGCAAATACACTATGCTCAACTTGGACCGGATTTTTTGACTCCAGAATCTTCCATTCCTATTATTTTTAGCAGGGTTAGTAATATACATTACTAAGTGAACAATGAAAATTACAATTGGCAAAAAAAATCCTATGATTTTTCACTAGAAATCGTTTTTTCATTGTCTTTCAAAGATTTTTTCTTTTCTAACCATTTACTCGTTTATCAAATCTTTACGAAAGCTTAAATTTTATCATTTTCTTTGGAATTATAAAAGTTCTTTCAAAAAAGCCAGGGCAAAGAGTGTCCACATTTTCATGAATTTTTGAACTCACTCGAAACTTTGAAAAACCAGAAATTTTTTAATAATTTTTTCGAAATCTCGACCCTGTAGTGCAAAAACCGATGTTCAGAAAAATACGTAACGTTTCAAATTTTTATTAACATATTTGAAGAATTGATTGCAGTCTGGCTTTTAAAACCCTCTTCTCAACATTAAAAAACAAATAACCTTTCCCATTTGAACAGCAAACAATATTTGCTCACCGGCTGAATACTTTTGTACAAATTTTGATGAAAACTCCCACAGGACAACAGGGTTTATATCGGTACGAAAATAGACATGAGAGTCGTAATTTTGGGTCTGGATGGTGCTGGGAAAACGAGTATACTCTCGGCAATGAGAGGGATGACATTATCCTGTCCACCGATTTCAACGATTGGTTTTAACGTTGAGAGTCTGGAATACAAAAATCTCATGTTTACACTGTGGGATGTTGGTGGACAACACAAATTCAGGCCTCTCTGGAAACATTATTACCACAATACACAAGCCGTAATATTTGTCGTTGATGCTAGCGATAGAACACGCTTTGAGGAAGCTCAAAAAGAATTGTCAAAAATTGTTAACGAACGTGAGCTCAAAGATGCGTGGTTCTTAATCTATGCCAATAAACAGGTAATATCATTTTTCAACTTTGAAAAAAATCAAAACCTTCTAGAATCATGTATATATTTCTCATGAAATATTTTGATTTTTCGGTGAATTAAACTTTTGTCATTATTAAACTCACGAAAGTTTGTCAAATTTTGTTATGAATATGTTACAAAGTATTCCATAAAATTGACACACACTCAATCAGATTCGGCTGGTACGTTTCGCTTATCTTTCAAATATGCAATTTCAATAATTCGCCTGAAAATTCAACTTAATGATATTTGTTCAGAGACATTCTTTACAGTTGCTAAACTCTCAATAATTAGTCTCGTAATTATTTATAATTAGCCAGGCAAAAGTTTATGTTGGAAAGACTTTCGCGGAGAAATTGAAAAATTTTATTCTAGCCGCGAAAGTAAACATTCTTTACATTCTGCAACGTCCAATTTACTCTTTTTTTTCAGGACGTAGCAAATTGTGCAACAGTTGAAGAGCTGACGGATATTTTAGCGTTGCAAAAATTGTGCTGTGGCAGAGCATGGCATATCCAGGGATCATCGCCGATTACCGACCCTGGTGGTTCAACCCAGGGACTTGATTGGTTAACACAGCAGCTGGGTGCTCACGAAGGTTTATACTCGGTTCCCACTTCACAATAATTAAATATTTATCTCCTTGCTAGTCGACTTTGTTCCCTGAAATAATTCGAAATGTAACTTGATTGTCCATACATTTCATTGCCCCGTGCGTGCGATCTCTATGAGTCGCTATGGGAATTAAGTATTTCCTTCAGTTGGACTAAACTTTAAGAAAAATGACCTATTGGTTTTCATTCAAAAATTTGTCATTCTGTGATTTAACTCTAATACCTTAAATATATGCAAATAAATCAAAGGTATCTTTGATAACGACAAAAAAAAATTAGTTTTTAATTCAACCTGTCGATTACCCACGGTAATTCGTGCGGGAAAAAGGGATTTGAGATTAAAGAACAGCTTAAGCACATCTATAAAAGTCTTTTTCATTTATTACATGGTTATTGGTGGCATTTTTTCAATTTTGATGTTTTATATAATTTATCAACCATTTAATCACTCAGTCAACTTTGCACGCACTCATACCCATCACTCATCTCGACCGCCAATTATTCACGGATAAGGGATCCGGGGAGGGGATTCACGGATATTACACCGCATGGAAAATGACGTTATAATCTATATATTCATATATATAGCGATATTAAATTACTTTTTTTCTTTTACCTTCATATAAAAACACTTGACAAACAAAAACGGAACAACTTATAGTCTTTTTGGAGCTGTGGCGGTGTTGCACGACACGGATTAAAGGGTTGGGATGAGGGGAGCGGGAGGAGAGGACAGAAGTAGGCAAGTCCAAGATCGCTTGTTCTTCTGTTGTTTAATCATTCGTTAGAGTGCAACTCTAACAAATGTACGATTCGCACTGTTTTTTTTTTTTTTTTCTATTTTTTAACACATCTGTGTTATGATTTTCATAATTCACGCTGGATGACAAAGAATCGTGATGTCAAAGGACTAGGATAAATGCTTAGGCTCACGAGTCGATGAACGACTTGGACACCCACTTTTTGACATTCCAATCATCGCCATGAATCAGCAACATACATTTGTTTTCCACGGTTCTTGTCTTTCCATTTTTTTTCTTTCTTTAAGTATCAAACGAAATTTATATCACTAATTCTTCGACAATTCGAGGCTTGCAAAGCGGAACACTCGAGAACTGAGATTACGATGAATCATCCCTTATTGTACGTTGAAGCAAAGACTACGACGAAAAACTGCCACGAGAGCAGTTCTGTTCGTTCCCAATTTAACACCGTGAGCGTGTTTAAGATTCGTTTTTTTGTTTCTCTTTCGTTCGTGTACGTTTTATGTTCATATATTTTTGTGTTTATCGTTTCCGTGTCGGCTGGTGCGTCTGTCAAAGCCTGACAGCTCCTGGAATACAGTCTGAATTTATTCCTCCCTCGAAACACGCGTATTTACAATTCGTCGTGTTCCTGTAAACAATTGAAAAAAATATAGATATTATTAGTAAAAATGTTCATATTTTTTGCATCTGTTGATTAATTTTTTGAGTCAATTTTTTTCAGTAACGAGGAATTCCACTTGAATATCGCTCATGTATATCAGAAGTGGTGTTATCATCATTAATTGGAATAACATTATTTTATCCATATAACGAAAATAATATTCGTGTTCACGATTGATTGTTATTATTTCTTTTTTCTTACCTCAATTTCGGGAATTGTGTTATCTTCTTCCGGGTCATCATCCTCTTCTTCGTCGTCGGACTTATCTGCCTCGCCAGCCTCTTTAGCCTCCTTCTCTCTCTCTTTCTTCTCCTCCTCATCTTGCTTCTCCTTCATCTTCTTTTCACCTTCCTGCAAAACAATCAAAAATTTCCCCTCACAGTTACTAAAAAGTTTATTACCTCAATTTCTATTTTTGTCTAAATTGTAAAAAATTATCAGCAACGAGGAATTCCAGCATTTTTATCGCTCATTATAGTCAGCCAAGCTTTTTTCATCATTTTGTATAAATAAGAAAATTCATTTATTCATCCGTTTCAAGAGAAACGAAAATAGAGTTTTTTTTTTTAGTTACGATATTTCTAGAAAAAAATAAGATAATGTGGTAAAACTTACGATCGTTGGTGCCCAAACTTCAGTGCCCACTTTGTGAGCTTCATCGGGGTCATCCGTGATGAGAACATTGTCGAATATTGTACCAGATTTGACTTGCCAGAGATCGAAACCGATGGCGCAAATTTCATCGCGTTTGTACAATTCGGGATCGGGACTGTATTCAGGATTGTCGATTTCAGGATGAACCCACGGTCCTTTGTAGTTCGGGTTGTCGATTTGTTTGGGTTTCCATTCGCCCTGGAAAATATTACAAGGTGTCCGTTCAAGATAAAGCATTCGTTTTTTTTTCTTTAATATTTCAAAATTGATTGGTAAAATGAAGAATCCATTGAAGAATTATTGTATTTAATTGTCTCAACACCGATTGAAGTGCAAAGTTATTTAAGCGCTATGCCCACACCCAGTGAAGAATTTTATTCTCCTTCCATTGACGACCTTCAGTGCCAATACAAGCGAAATGCAGGTGCTTTTTAATATGGAAGGTGAAAACTTATTTTCATTTGATTATGCTGAAAAAAAGTATACCTTGTAATCAGGATTGTCAATCATTGGTGCTTCCCATTCGCCGTCCATCTCATCATCCCAATCTTCAGGTTTGCTGGCCTCGGGATCAGGAATGTGTTCAGGTTTGTCCCAATCTTCAGGTTTCGTGTCATTGGGATCAGGAATAGTTGGTTTGTCGTCCCAATCCTCGGGTTTTTTCTCTTCGGGATCCTTGATTTTCTTCGGTGGCAAGAAATCCCAGTCACTTTCCAAATCACCCGATTCGACAACTTCGTTATCGATGAGTACCTAAGCAAAAATAAATTGAAAATGTATTACAACAAGGGTCATCAATACTTAACGTCATTATTATTTATATAAGGGAGTGTCTGAATGATTCATTTTAATAACGAATAATTAATGTTGGCCTTCACGAACTACGAGAACGACAGTTTTTATTCTTCGTCACGTTGCGTAAGCGAGACAATCTTTCCTCTTCGAGTACCTTCAGCACTTGCCCTTCGAGTAAAAGCTAAGGGCATGTGACTCGAGGCTCGTTCCAGAGATTAGATTCAAAGAAAATTTGTAAAAACTGAGCCTCAATATTGAAATATTAAAAATCGTGGAAGTATTGCGATTGGATCTGATTTGAAAATAATGAAAATATTTTTCTCAAATAGCCATTAATATGACGAAAAAAAAAATCGTCTTTTAATATTTGAAAATTAAATGTAATAATTTTTTATAAAAACTTTCTACGTTTTTCAAGTATATTGTAATTTTTGAACTGAAATAGAAAATCGTTTCCATTTATAGAAATACACCGTCTTTCGTCAAAATTATAAATTTCATTCAATGGCGTACATACCTTGTACGTGTTGTCGGGATTAACGACGAGAGTGTACAGATGAGTATAAACATCGTCTTTGCAGCGAATATCTTTGTTGATCAGGAGATTCTTTCCCTTGTAGTTGAAGATGACGTGAACCTTTTTGGTGCCCGGTCCGCAGATATCGGGTCCTGAAAAACCAAATGTCGTGTTATATAGAACCACGTGTAAAAAAATTAATAAAATTTATGGAATCAGGGGAACTCGTTGGAAAAGTGCCCGGAAAAAGTATGGAAATATCGAAAATGCGTTATTTCTTTGTTAGCGAAATAACATTGGAATCTTTCCAAGTTTTCGAAGCCACGATGATTTTGTGCATATTTTGAGGCATTTACGTCGCAGAATTTATTTCTTTATTCCTTCGATCCGACCGCCAAAGTTTTAATATTTCGAAAATTGGTGAATAATTTAATGTATGTGCTTTATGTATGATGTGGAAAGACAATCATTGTTTCTCTACGTGTACCTGGGAATAGTATATCGACTAACACAGGGCATAAAGTGAGAATTTTACTTTCCGAGTTCCTATAGCACTAAAAAACCAATTTCGGTAAATCCAGTGACTCTAGGCTCGTGTAAAGATTCAAAAGGATTCAATTTTATTATCCAACTTATTATTTATTTTATATCTTTAAAGAATTTGTTTCGAAGTATTGAGATGTGACTTGTAAAATTACATTATTGAAATGCAGACATTCGAATAACGGAAATTGAAACAAGATTGTTTTCGTTTTTGATGAAAATTCATTTACCAAAATCTCTGACGAAAATTTGAACAATTACAATAATAAAAAACATCAGAGATCGATAATTAATGTTGCAAAATCTTACCGAACATGAGAAGGTACGGCGTCTCTCCGTGCATATCCTTGCTGTCCAACGAGCAATCAAAGACCTTGACGTAACCGCCACCGCAGTCAATGTTTTGTTCATGTTTGACAGTGAACTGAACAACAAGCGGTTTGTCTTTGTTGGTAAATGGCTCGAATTTGGTGCTCAAAGCATAGAACCTTGCATCTTGCGACGTCTGGATACCTATAAATGATATGTTCATTAATATCGGATTTTTCTCTCAAGCTAGGGTTGAAGAAATGGCAACTTTTTGTTTTTAAACAAATGTGCCTGCACTGGGTACCTGGAGTTGTACAATTACGAAACCCAGGGCATAAGCCAGACCTTCTTTCATTTCCGAGTTCCTGTAGCACTTACCATCCATAGTTTTTAAGGAATAGCATGTGACTCTAGGCTCGGTTTTAATATTCAACTTTGGATTCAATGAAATACCCATTTTATAAATGTTTTAAGAAATTAAAAAGCAATGATTTGTTTTTTCTTCAAAATCATGAATATTTCAATTCCACTTATATTTTATTTATCTAAACAACTTCAAATAAAAAATTCAGCCCATTATTCAGGATAAACATGAAATTTTTCAGACAACAAATGTTGAATCAAAAATTTTTGAAGTTTTAGATTTGATAGAAAATTATTCAAGTTCAATAAATGAGAACTAAATTTGTACATAATTTTACTGAATTCTATCTTTAAAATATGTTAATTATATCGAAGTTATTCACATTCATAATTTTCAATACATTTTTCAAGTCCAAGAACTAGAAATTTTCAACATTGCTCAAAAGAGAAAAAAATGCAGGTATGTGTATAAAGTTCTTTGATATATTTTGTTACTTTAATAAATATTTCCACAATTTTATAGTTAAGAAGACTGCCGCATTAGTCTGTTGGCATTATTACTTGAATTTTGGTTTGGGCCTTTTTATTTCTATAGAACACACCCAAATTAAAATGGTGGCATAAACTTTGTGAAGCCCCCTTAAAAATACCCTTAAAATACGGCACTGACCACCGCATATACCTACATAATAATAAAATAATCATTTTATCGATGAATTTTTTTTTTATTTTCACGTACCTGTGTCTTTTTCATTGTGGTAAAACTTTCCAGGGGTACGGACGAACTTTCCGAATTCTTTGCCCGGATGTTCCGAGTAAGTCCAAGTTTTTTCCCACGTGTCTGAATATCCGAGATGAAATTAATTATTACGATAAGTATAAAGAAAATCTGCGTATGAAAAGTTTATTTAAGGGAGCAAAAGAGGCGAGTGAACGAATTTTCTCTTTTTGTACAATGTGGCATAAAATAATGGCTAGGCTACCGGAAGCGCTAAGAATCGACCGCGTGGTGAGATAAGTTTTTTTTCCTATTTCAGACGACTTTCTCTTTAAGAATCAAAAGGCTTGTCTCGTAAAAGCGTTCAAACTTTATCTCCGTTTTATAAATGTTTTCATTTTATTGTATTTGTTGATCGGGATCGCGTAGGATAATTAAAAAAAAAAAATACGAGCGAGAAATAGCTTGGTAACGTACCGCATGATCAGAGGAGAGGCGAGCGAATGAACGAGCTAAAGCGCTAACACGATTTACTGAAGAGGAAAGCAAGCCGAGCGAGTGTCGCCACGAGCAACGATTGGTGAGATGGGAGAGAGAAAAAAGCGACAGAGAAAAAAAACGTTGTCGCTTGATCGTTGCTTATATGAAAAGGAACTTTAAAGATTTCGCCTTATTGAAAACCAGCGATGACGGAGATAAATCTCGAGTCCGTGTCCAACAAACCGAAATATACACCGAATGATTATATTAACTTTTATTTTCTCGTAAACAAATATTTTTTCATAAATTAGTCTAATACATCAACAATCGGGACATATGCAATGGAAACATATTAAGATCGGCGAAAATATAGATCAGCCTTGTAGTTACAGAAATTTTATAGTGCCGGTTGCTAAGTGAAATATCGGGCGAAAATAACGCACATGTTAAGCATTATTTGTTTTACAATGAAATGGGCATTATTCTACGATCTAGTCATCAATCGAAACGTAGGGTGTGGTTGGTAAAAAACAACGATGTTATTTTTTTTGAGGCGGAAGGGATAATTCAGAAAAGGGGAGATTCTGAAGATGAAAGCGAGAGAAGTGACTGGAATCCTGTTGCAACTTTTTTTTGCCCGAAAAAACAGAATATTGGATATTAGTAATTTCTGTTTATTGAAGAGTTTCTCGTTGCCATACTGACAAAATTAATCTTGTTCTTGAGTCAATTTTTCTTGTTTGACTTACCGTCGTCAAATTTCTCTTCGTATCGAATCTCGGCGAAGGCGACGCCGATCACCAGGAGTAACAGGAATCCACAAGCGGAACGCATTTCGAAGACCCGCAACTTTTATTGAGCTATTATACCTCGAAACTCTTAAATATATGTGTCTTTATGTTAAATATACTTATTTTGTAAAAAAAACCTCCACCGATCTTATACGCGCGACGTACTAGCTGATTATGCTTCAAGAACGAGTTGCTACTGCCAAGTGTAGGCGACAGCCGGGCCAGACAGATGGAGTGTGACGATTGGTTGAAATATTTAGCCCAATCACAGCCGACCACGCTCGAGAACCATAGCGCCACTCATACGGTCGCGGTACGCAGCCGCAATAACGCACTTCGACTTAGGCACGTTTTCACACGGTTCAAGGTGCATTCACAACACAACTGATAGTACTTCCTCAATTTTAAAATACACTTCATAACTTCATAAGCTCTAGAGGTAAGATAAATTGATGACTTATAATAACATTCAATTATTTTTCAAGCGGCAATGGCAGTACAGGAAATACGATTAGGAATCAAGGGAATCAGGGAAGGGGATCAATATGCGACTTCAAGATTTATAATTTTTTTAAATTTCTTTTGTATTATTTTCTTTGATTGCCTTTCGATCATGAACAACATGTGTATATTTAATTCATGTTCGCTCTTCATAGTATTCAAAGCCTGATATATTCAAAGTCCTTCAGTCATCCCAAATAAGAGAGAGGAGAGAGATTTTTATATGAAGGCTGTCATGTTCAGAACATTGAAGATTAAAAAATATTAGATTGGGTTTTTCCTATAGAAAGAGCGTCAATTGAAATTTATATTTCTTGTTTTTTATCCTCATTGTGCTCAAACCTTTATACCGTGTCAACAAATTCAACCACTTCTATTCGGCTGTTTATCCACACATGCGCACTATCTCTAGTAGTGGCATTGTTAGGTTTTTGCGTTTTGCAACAGGAGATTTCTCTCTAACCTCGAAAATTTGACTTGCGATCCTTCTTTGCACATGCGCGATTGCCATAAATTCTCTAATGTATAATAACATTGGTATTTCGAGTCATAATGAATGAGATAGAAAGAAAAACGACGTGTTTCTTCCTAACTAAAGTTTGACGATATTCTCTTAATTAACCATTCAGCATTTGCCACGCTATCCCGTAAAGATAACACACCAACGTATAATACATTCTGTTTCCGTATGATATAGCCTGGGGAAAGAAAGACAAAGTATCTTTCAGCTGATGCACGAATGGCACACGCTCATTGGTACAGCAATCTAACGTGCCACCGACTGCCACGTAATTTTAACTCATCGACATCAGGATGGTGGCAAACTTGACTTTTTTTTTAAGCTTTTATGAATTCTAAGAAAAATATGGTTTGTAGACGCTTCTGATGATATCGAACTGCCATATATACGAATAAACTAATATTCTTATCGAAGCTGTAATTACAAAAACATCTAGCAGATATATTAAATACGGTACGTGGATTACATGAAATACATGCCTATAATAAAATATGTTATACAAGGAAAATACATAAATTACAAACGTTATGAAATAAATACTATATTTACATGTCGAAAAAAGTAATTATATCAAATTTAGGTTGCACATGGATTGTGGTCATTATTTTTATACGAAAAAAACTAATTTCATGTTCGGAAAAAATTTCACGTAGTCAATTCTATGAGTTTCCAAAACATTCACGCTGCTCCGCTCGGTTCACTTTTCTTGAACGAAAAATGTGAAAATTACTACGAATTATTGAAGGTGAAAGACGTTTCAAGATCTAGTTAATAATGAAATTAATTTCTCTCCTGGTAAAATTTATAACTCGACATACGGACTATTTCTTCTGAATTTATTATTATTGCCCGCCTTTTTACCTTGTCATTTAGTTTGCCATCTTGTCGCTAGAGTTCGCGTAGATGTCAAAAACTGAAAACACTTGGTCCTCGTTGGCACTCGTTGCTATGACAACGGAACGTGCATGACATTGATATGACCCTGTGTATGTTATATGTTCTAATTTGACTAATTTTTATAATCGCGAGTATTCGTTGTTGGGAACTTTTATATATTTATCATCGAATAACCTAAAAAATGATAAGATCTAAAGCGACTGCCGCTCTCATGCGTCTCAAAGAAATTGACAAAAAGTATAAAGTGCGATACGATGATCACCAAGAAAACGACAGATCGAGCGAAAACACTGAAAGTTTAATAGGTACACATCGTCCGAAAAATCATAACATTGATTACTCAATCCCGGTAGAACAAAAAATACTAAAATCCACATTGAATATTAAGATACCCGATGCTTGTTCGGAACATTTTGAAACTCGTTCTTCGACATCCGACATTGATGTTTCAATACGAGTAACTTCTGTCGAAAATACCTCTCGTGTTATTACGCTTAAAGAAAAAACGCAATTTTCGGAAGAAAGTGACAAATCAAGATGTACGAATAATAGTGAAAAAATACAATCCACAAACAATAGTGAAAATTCACAACCACTAAAACAAAAAAGTGGAAATACGAAAGAAATGAAACAATCAGATATAATTAATGACCATAAAAAACAGCAATCATCGACAGAAATTGAAAAATCTCCTTCTGTTACGGAAATCGATGAAATTTTAGACAACGACGAATCTATTACTGAAATACTGGATCACTCCCATATCTTAAATTCAAGAAGTTTTGAAAAGTCTGAATCCAAACAAATTGCAGCTGACACAAAAGATTTATCTACAAAAAATAATGAGCCGTTAGAGAGTAGCAGTTTTTCTGAAGCATCTGTAAAATCTGAAGGCTATTCCAATGATTCTTTTGAAAGTGTTGATAGTGAAAAAGAAAGTTCAAGACAATCGCAGAGTAAAAAATCTCCATTCCAAAGTCTTGTTTCAGAATATCATGTTGGCACTGAAAAAAAATTATTATCCTCAAATAGCGAGAAATTAGTAACAAAAAATAATGGAATTTCATATAAAGAGACATCCAAGACTGACATTCATGGAGAAATATCGAATTTGTCTGTGTCTTTGGTTTCCAGTGAGCAACGATTACAAGTTAAAAGAAAAATTCATGAAACTACAAAAATTTCCAGTGATGCTCATACAACTTCAGAAAATATCGAGTCAGATAATTCTATAGAAAAACTAGAATCGTTAAAAGATAGTTTCACATCTAGCAATAAAGAAGAATTATCAACCTCTGCAAAATCTTTAGATTTGAAAAATAATGAATCAAATTTGGATTTGAATTCAAAGACTTCGAGAAATAGCATCAGATCCGCCCGTCATGAAGAATCCTCCAATTCCGTTGACTCTTTGAACTCTGTAAGATCAAGCTTAGATCCGACTTCAGAACAATCGACAATTTCTAGTACTCCCAATAAGCTCAAAAACCAGGACATCCAAAAATCCATCAGTAAGAAAACTGCAGCCTCGCATAGCAATCAAAAAGACTCCATGGATTTATCACAAGATAAAAAACGCTTAAAAAAATGTAGAATAAAAGATATCAAGAGTTCTGGTGTTTCTAAAAATAAAGTGGAAGCAAATACACGAATTATGAGGAAAAAAAAGAATCATGGAGGTGAATTTTCATTTGAATCAGAAAATAAAATTTCCACAGTACAAAGTAATTCGGAAATTGAAACCAAAAGAAATAATTTAATTTCTGGCAACAAAAATGATTCAACTGGAAAACAGAGACAGTTGAGAAAAAATAGACATGTTGAAGCATCACAATCAACTCGGTTTCATTCACATCCCAGAAAAATCGAAGTCCATGATTATCATAATCGAGAACTTCGATCACTTAGGGAGCAAATGAATAATTTGCGAATCGAGCAGGAACGAGAAACAATGCTGTTTTGTATGAGGAACTTCGATGAAGATAAAAAAAGACTTCTCTTGTGGCCTAGTCAATTAAGTGGCTCAAGAAAGCCAAAAATTCCGATCATTAAGCCATTGGAATTTCCGAATGTGGCCAACTTCACCGAACCTGGTAAAACTGAGATTTTTTAAACTTTCAGATGTTTACTTCATTTTTCTAAAAATAAGAATATTCTCGTTTGGTTGGTGTTGAAGTTTGCATCGTTGCGATACCGTGCAAAATATGTTATTTGCACAACAAAGATTCTTCATAATTAACGGTACCAAACTGCATATAAAATTTTGGCTTGGCAAAATAGAAAAACAAAAAATTGGTTGCGTGACAACGATGCAAAGTTCATGATACAATTGGAATTTCCGGGGAAAATTACCACCTTATTTTTGGTGTCGTTATTCATTTCTTAAATTTACTAATTCGATTTGTATGAAATAACGAAATTGGACACTTTAACCAAATTATGCAATAATGGAAACCTAATAAATGGATTAACACAAACTGTGCATTAAAAAATCTGCAATTGAATTCTAGCCAAGACACCAAATTTGGAGCGGTGCATTAAATAAGTTTCATATATTTTTTTCGTTGAATTTTCAATACTCGAATTTCAAGTAAACTTCGGAAACCATACTCGTCAAACAGATTTGTGTGACAGCTTCTCACATGAATCAATTCAACTTTCTCTAATATAATGTACGCTTCGACGGCCCCTTATATCGCCCCTACTATATGCAGAAATGAATTGACACTTTAAATAACAGACGTGTTTGACAAGATTTTCATTTAAGATTTATTCGTTTTGTTTCAATTAGATAGTACGGCGGACAAGAGTTCACTTTGTGTCGACGTTCACGGAGAACTGTTGAAAAACCGTATCCTCGAGATTCGCCGGTGGCTTAAGGATCAGTTTATTTTGTATCGTGACTACTGTGATGTGGCTGCCGCGATCAACGCTAAATACGCGGAAAAACAGAAATGTGCGAAGGTGAGTAAATTTTTTAATTCAAGTTCAAATAAAAAATCATGAAAGTCATGATATAACCTTCGATGCATATTTTCTTGTTTTTGTTTAACTGAATTTGTACCAAATTGGACGGCATTTCAAAATCAATTAATCTTCATCGTTGCATTCATTTCTTTGTTTCTTTTTTTTTTCAACGTTTATTCATGAGAACCGTGGACACAACTTTGTTAATAATCATAACTTTTTGAAGCTGAGTACCAAATTTAATGAAAATTGGAATTCATGAATTTGACTTTGCATGGAGTTTTAAGAATTCGAGATTACCGAGAAATTTGGAATTACAAGTTTTAAAGTCGATTGTTAAGTTTTCCAAATTTTTCGTATATTTATGACGTAATTTTAACGGCCGTTGTTCACACGGACAAGTTTCGAATCTGCATGCGATATAATATCGCTGGAATCGGAAGTCATTCCTGTCTAACGTTTTTACAATAAAAACGTGGACCATGAGAATATAAGCAATAAGGAACCATCCCTCACGTGAAAACAAATGCACAATACATAATCGCCACGGACGAGAATTAGCAACAAAGAAAGCCACAACGTTGGCATAACATTTTCACCGTGGCATATTACGTGTTCTCGGAAGTCTCAAGCTCGTGTGGCATAATTTTAACGCCGTATAAATCCACTATCTCTCGCCTCTCGTAGGTTCACCCGCGAGATTCATCAATTAAATCCATGATTCGAGAGAAATCGTGTGCCTTAAAAAGTTGTATAAGTGCATTAATTTCATTTGAAATTGTCGAAAAAATTAATTCAGTCAAAAAAAAAGTAAATTACGGTGAAAAAATGAAAATCTCGAAATATTATTGTAGGATTCGTTCCACGAGATAGGGTTTCCAAGTCAGAACACTTTGAAAGAAAAAACCTAATTTCATGAAACTTTACTTTTTATTTATTTTCAAATTAAATAAGTAAAAGTAAAAAAACTCTCCCTCGTGTGCAAAATTTCCTCGTTAATTTTCAAACATGTATTTTACCCTATTTTTACAACTGAATAATTTTTTCTTGTTTACATCTTTGAAATTCCAGGAAAAAAAACGTTTTTCACTCATCGCCGTTAAAATTATGGTAATTCTCACAATTCGTATAGAAGATTCAATTTTTAAATCGTGATTATCGTAGACAAAAACTGCCTCTAAATGGGCGACTCTATTATAAAAAATTCAATATTTTCGTTGTATTTCAACGATGCAATGTACGACATTGACTATTTGCATAATATGTTTATAAAATGGTTTTATAAACATGGATTAATTCCACCCCATTTTTCATATCATATTCATAACGAAATATTTCCACTTTCGTTGTATAGTGATTGAATCGAAAAAGGCAAAAATTGATTACAAAGCCAACGTCATGCAGATGCAGTCAAATGCAGAACGTCTCGATTTTTTGCTCCTTCATTTTTTCCCTCATTCGTTCATTTCGAAAAAAGATTCGACCCTTCGAAAAAAGGCCAGTGGCGCATCATATTCAAAGACGAACGTCATCATATTGATGACGCAATGAAAGGATGCTCATACCATGTGAGAAAATAAGGGTGATGACGTCAATATCATTCAACGTTTTTGCACCCTCTACATTATATACATACTTTATCCGAGACATAGAAATAAATAAGGGAGAAGGATATAAAATTTTGTGTCGGCGCACACATGTGCGCGAAGGTACGTGCGCGTTCGTTGATGTTTCCGATTAGCTCTTACTCGGTCTCGCGGGGTGTGTAGATCAAGAAGCTATAGGAGAGGACTCTGCGGTTTTTCATTGACGTTGTACGACCAATCTCGTGCAGTTCTCCTCCGACACTGAACGCCAACGGTTCGTCTCGTACTCTTGTTACGATATTTTACTTGGCATTTTTCTTAACGTTGAAATTCATGCGATCACTTAACGTTGAATTGTTTTGTTTTTCTTCGATACTATTAATCGTTTGATCATCAAATTCCTCATCTGGTGGTCAGGTTACGATTAATTGACGGGAACATTTGAAGGATTTTAATCAATATTTTTCAAGGTGAATTTGTGCACGCCAACTTTTAGTGTATACTTCGGCTAAGGACTTTTATCTCGTATATTTCAAGAGCAAACCTTGATCGGCGTGCTAAAGCACTTGCCGGAAGTTTCTTCCGCGGAGCTTGCTAGACGCATTACTTCCCATCACGCGAGCTTTCGGTAAGAACACAATGCTATGTAAATTATTATAATTCAGTTATTATTATTAATCAATAATTCGTTAAATCTTGTAACAAAGTATACTTTGTAGTATAATTATTTCAATATTTGCCTGAAAAATTCATAAATTCGGATATTTTGATAACAAAAATTGATAATTTATATTGTTTTGAATTCGTTCGTTCGTTTTTTTTTCGCGTAAACAAAAAGTAAAAAAACTGGATTCATTTTTTAAATATTTACTATTAATTGGTTGACTTATATTTTATAAGAATACAAACAATTTTCGTCATTATTTCATACTCATTAATGCGACTGTAAAACTGCTAAAACAATCAGACACTAAAAATTTCTCCCCTTGGAAAAATAGTGCCATTTTAGGGTGATGGAAAATCGATGTTTTCTTTAGATTGTTGATTTTATCAACGTGCTCGTATCTTATCGAAAAGTGTTAGGTGCGGCCTGTCAAAGAATATTCGAAAATATCACTCACAATCGTCACTGCTTATAAAAATTGTTATACTATTCTTTGCCAAAACATAATTAAGTTTATGGATTTAAGTATTTACCGAGCTTTTTATTCCTTTTAAGATGTTCACATGTTTTATAAAACCTGATTTACGAGTACCAAAGTGCATGACTCAAAGCCGTCATAGCAATCTTTTCATATCAAGCGAAAGCTTACCATAAAGCCCTGTAACGATTTTTCCAAACATTTAGCAATTACCTCGTGTTTAAATACGACTGTTTTCGTTCATGAAAAACTATTTTTCTTCAAATTAGTTTTTCCACAATGTAAAACAAAAATCTGAGAGCGATCGAAAAACATAGAACATTTTTTTACAGTTAACAAAGATCGTAATTGATTGTATTAATTATTATCACATTTTTTTAAACATTATTTCAAATACACCGAAGACGAAACGAACGTTTGACGTAAGATGGCTATTCAAATTGAGGAATTTTATGATATTTGCAAAAAAAGCATTTTTAGAACGAAGATTATTACTGACCATAGAAAAGTGTATTTTTTGCGTCAGTTATGTTAGTAGAAAAAGACTGTGAAAAAAGTACGGTTACTAAGTGTTCTAATGTGTGGAAGTTTAATGTAGGACACATGAAAAACGCACTTCGGATATACCACAAAAGTCAATTAGCCAATATGTGCCGTGTCGATTGTTTTAACACGAATAAAGCCGAATGGATAACGTGACCGGAAGTCTGTGTTGAGATTTAGGATAAAGGCGAAAGTTAGCGATGTAAAAAAGTAGGTTTTTTTTTCTTTCAAAGTGCTCTTTCGCATAAAATGGATGTTTTTACAATACGATTGATTTACGAAATGCTCGAACGTCTGAACCTTATAAAGAGGTTCAGGAACTTTAACTATTCAATAAAATATGATAATCACACCTTATTAAATCATATTCGAATATTTGAAAATACAATGAACAAAAAATAAAAATTAATCCAAAGACAATATAAATTGATCTTCAAAAGCGTTTTATCGAATTAATCATCTTCAAATCAATCATTTGCATTAGACTTCGCAGCTATGAATCTTTGACGACACGAAATACAATCGTATGTTATCGAAACAAACATAAAATTGTATGTAATCACGATTATTCATAAATCTATTTTTTTTAAATGATTGAGAATCTAATTATTTAGTACTGATGTTAGTTCAATTAGAAAAATCGAGTTTTGCGATTCTTCATGTGGTGGCGATCGTACAATTTCAATTGTAATTATTAGCACTACTTTCGTAGGACATCTATATCTTATTGTTAAAGAAGTTTTAATTGCACAAAATTGTTTTGAACAACAAATTCATTACGAAATAATAGATTATACTTATTAAACTGTGAAGCTTTGTCTCTACTTTCTATTTTGCGAGTAGTAAAGCACAAAGACAAAATAGCAGTGAAACTGATTGTTCATTAGCAAATAAACACAAATAACAATTATTACATGTTCTTTGCGATTATGCATAACTGTTTTTCCAATCCTTCTCTCGTTCTCTTTTTCATTTTGTCGTTGCTCGCATAAATTATGAAAGCACAAGATATATACCTGTTACGTATAATTACCGGTCTTAATCGACTGTGCGGTGTCGACGAGATTTTTTTCTCTTCTTTTCCGTTCGTCAAACGACTCTTACTTGTCCAGAGAGCGAAACGCTCAGCTTGCAATCATTATAATATCACAAGTTGCATTATAGATCACATTCGAGTGCAACGAACGATTCTATTTGCTCAAATTTTGTAAATCGAACCAATTCAACAAATGGTTTTTTATTCAACCAATTCTAAGAAGATTCTAAGAGCATGAAGTTGAATGAAAAGTAACATATAACCTAATATTATTCACACAATATTCAATTATATTTTCATTTAATAATATTTTCATGGGACTCTTTGTGAGGACAAAAATTCACGACTGACTCCTCGTCTTAGACATCGTCAGTAATTACTCGGAATAATATACATTTTTTGTATATTAAAAAGCTTTAAATGTGACTACTCGATTCAACGTATTCGAATAGTAATTTATTTGAGCGATTTGAATATTTGAAAAAATTGAGGTGACCATTCTAGTAGATTTTAATTTGGCTTCCTTTAGGATTTTCAGAATACGATATTATTGTTATTATTTAACATTAGTGTTAACGACGTTTGAATAGATAAAACAAATATTAAAATGTAGGAGATATAGTCCAAGGTGTTGAGAGAGTTATAATATTAGAGAAATTTGCAAATTGATTGCACGAACTTATGCTAAATGGGGTAATAATACGAACAAATTTTATAATGAAATCGACTCGTATGTATGTGAACGAATTCAGCACATAACACTGTAGCATTGGGTTTAAATTTCGCAAACCCGCGCATGAATGCTCACGACCGTCGTCATTTCACGACGAAAACTCGGTTTTGCTGCTTTTGTCCAATCGCTCGTGCGTGACATTTCGCCTGGAGGCACGAGAATTGTGCACACTGACAATTGGAGCACTCCATTTTATCGATCCATTCGATATACTTAGTGGATCTATCACTAATACACATTTCATGAATCAGATTTGTAAACGAGTGCATGCATGTAAAAACGTCATTCTGAACTGCAGTCATTGCACATATAGACCTACATTATGTACGATTATTATATCCGTAATTACAAAGGACAGGAGAAATGAGCATCGAGGACAAATTCACATACGTCAAAACGAAAATAGTAAACATTACTTACAAACATCAAATATGGTATCGACGACTATTTAATTTCTTTTTTTTTTCCTGTGATACAATGACGATTGAAACGAATTGTCCTTGAAGACATTCTCGACTTTTAAATCGTCCATAAAATAACAGTTATTATCATCCTGGAGAATAATTTAGCGATAGACCTTCGTCGTCAAATTTCCTTACTCGTACGTAAACTACTTGTTTCGCTTTGACCCAATGAGAGTTTTAAAAGAGCATCGATTTCTCTTGATCTGAATGAAACAATCGTACGTGATTTGGTACCTTGCCAAAAAAAAGTCTCGAGAGAGTCCTTGATTTGAGATATTCCACCGAAATTCATTTTTATTGCCTGAACATAAATACATTGAGTACAGAGAATAAAAGATTTTCGTTTGGTCAAGCATCACGACACTTAACACGATTTTGTTGTTTATAATATGATATATACCAAAGTATTCATCACGATGCATTGCTATTTCATTCGAATGAAGTTTTTTCGAGGTCAAGAATTACGATTTAGTATTCTTGAAAATTTTTATATACCTTGCAAAATAATGCTTGTGGAATGAGGAGATTAACAATTTATAAAACATAATAAGCTCATTATTTGTGCAACGAACTTTTTTTTTGTTAGTATTTTTTTATTTCATAAAATAATCTGTAGTATTATTGGTGAAGATTCCGGTTTTCAAACAACGACAATGGACAATCAATAGCTGGGCATGAAAAATTGTCAGAAGTGAAAAAGAATTCATTTAAACAATATTCCGAGGTCAATAAAACAATGTTTCGTCCGAATATTTGAATGTCCCCAGCTTTTGAAATGATATCACCCTGTTAAAGTTGTTTTACTAGGAAAAAGTAAAGTAAAGAAGTAAGAAGAAGTTCATTTTCTAAGAAAAATCACTTTTTCTTAAGTCCTATCGATTTTCGTTTCATAATTTGTGTCATGATTGCGTTTCCATAATTTTCAAATAACCTGACCTCATTCGATGATTCCGGAAGATGAGTGTAACTCGCGAGGCTGACCTTTTTCATACACGGTTACTTTTTCTCGTCATTAATATAGTCTCGACATTAATGTCGAGGTCGAGGATAGAAAATCGTCTTTGATAAATCCACCCTTCTTCGTTCAATCAACAAGCAGTCTCGTGTCGGCTGACTATGGTGCAGTCAATGGAGTGTAACGAAACTCTCGCGTGTGTAACTCTCTTTTTCGCTCTCTTCCTCTAGTCTTCTGTTATAATCTTTGTCGACCGGCTATGATCGAATTAACAAGCTTGACGTAGTACCATGAATGATCCTTTTTTTTATCCCTTTTTTTCTCATCGCCAATAATAATGGAGACCCGTTGTTACACAATGTAAGGCGTATGCACACCGGAAGTGTGGTTCACTCATCTGTATGTAATGGCGAGAGAACTCTATCGATTAATAAAACGTTGTATACCAGGATCGCATTATTGTAGAAAGAAGGAAAGGCCACCAGATTTAGTAATGTCAACGGAAGTTGAGCGAGCAGCGAACTGAAACTTTGTTCCGTACATTCTATTAATATTATTGCTTTTCATCATGTAAGGATTAATCAATAATAAATTACAATTTATCATTGAGTTACATTGTTACATTAGCCTTTCACTTGTTCAGGCAAATACTTTTATCATCAATTAATTCACTAAATGTTTATCAAAATATCCGTTGTGTTTCTCTGCAATCGTGTCGATTTATTTGAATTACTTGCACATGGAAGAGCTTTGAATTGCAATATTAATCGCCATATATTATTATTTCTACTGTTCTAACGAAAAATCGTTAGTATTATTGACGAATCGTTAATAATGAAGTTTCAAAACAACAACAAAAATTGTAGTAATCCAATTATGAAAAATCGTAAATATTTACTAGTAAATAAAAACTATGATTTTATGTGCTGCACACTTTCTTGAAGTAAACATATTGAAATTTATTGATTAATTCGTTGATTACTGTAACTAGTTTGTTGGTAAATAGTCGGATAAAAAATTCCATAGACGGTTCATGAAGACTTTTTGACGTGGCTGTGAATCGTTAACGTTATGCCTCACCCGAAACTCATCCCCTTAATAGCAAAATTCTTGACGACAAGAAGCCCTGCGTGAAACCCGAAAAAGCCGGAAATTGGGAGAAAGTATACGATCCCAATGAATCATCGTGTAGATAGTATGGTCTGACCTCACGAACGAGGGGTTCAGTGCCACCAGACTCGTGCCAGACGATAGCGTTCCTTAGATTCGTCATTCTCCGTCCTCCATTCAAAGTGTCCAATTCTCGGCTCGGCCATCCCCTACGCTCTAATCTCGAGAAAACTCCAATCCATCATGTCGATTGCTTTTTCAAGATAGTTTTACTGCATCTAGGCTCTGAATCACCGAGGCCAAGGGTGTCGTTAAAGGTCATACCCACATTTCAAATCCGTTAAAAGTTTCAATTTTCGTCGCCATAACCGTTAATAAAAAAGGGGAACATCGATACATAAATAATCAGGAAATAAAATGGCTGGCAAATAATTGTAATAATGTCGGTCGTTTCATAATTTAAAGGCGCTGCGTTTATCGTACAGTTGTCGCAGATGCTATCATTGATAGCTTTCACAACTTTAATTAAAAAAAAAAATATTTTCTTATTGAAAAAAAATATTTCTAAAAGCATTTTTTCTCCAGTAACTCGTCGTTAAGAACTGTACTTCATCACCAGGATTATCTTGTAAGAATCATCCTACGCACTTCCTTTTTAATTACAGCCTGAACCGAGAAGAGCCATAAAAATTCCTACAAATTTTAGAGCCAAAGAAATGTTTAAAAATAAAACGAATGAAGACAAAACAGGAAAGTAGAAAAATAAGAGTTGTGCCCTAAACGAATGTAGTCGCGTCGGGACATTTAGCTGCGAAAATAGCAAAAGACGAACATATGGTAAAGGGGAACTCGGATCAAAGGGTGGACAAGTTTGGCTCATGTGTAAATATACTGATGCGCGTGAGTCTTTGGCAAGCACGCGACCGAAAAACGTGTGCTTCGCTAAGAATAAGAAGAGACGTCAAAAGTCAGTGAAACGCAAAACTCTAGCCTAACTATGTGTGTATTTCATGCAACGAGAGGGAGCGAAAGAGCAGAGAAATGAAATAGAAAAGGCCAATCCTGCGTTCCGAGTTCTGAACCCTCTTTTCCTTTTCTATTTCCACTCTTTCACGGAGTTTTCCTTTTTTATTTGTCGCCCTATGTTCATTTATATCTGAAAAGTTTCTATACATGCAAACTCCCTTTATACATGCACGGTACTAAAACTTTGTATGATCACGTAAAATAGTTTATTTTAAAAATAGTATCCATTATTATAATAATGAATTAGATTCATTTTGATATTTCTTGAAACCAACTACTTTGAGACCTTTGAGCCATAGTGAGACTTATTTTACCCTAGATTTTAGCCTAGAGATTTGTAGTCTACAACGAAAAGCAAGGTTTTTGGATTCTACCTGGTCCCTGAGAGGTAACGTTAGTTTTTCGATGTTAATTCTCTCAGCACTGATATGACGACGTTCTTTGTTCAAAAGTGTTTAAATGTGAATCGAATGGTTCCTAGTTTGCTGTCTACATCAATGTTTTGACAATTCGCACACCCTTTATACACCCATAGCATATATATAACCTTATACAAACGTCGTTTTCCACCTGTATCCATACGCATTGATTGTGTGTATTCAGGTACATACGTACTCATTATAGCGTAAGGTGTGTACTGTAGATATACAGAAAACCCGTCGTGGACACGGTTCTCGGAAGTACTCACTCGGGACCCCAAGCGTTCGAGACGCGGTTGCTTGGATTCATTGCAAAGAAAGATAGAGACGGGGCTAGAGGGAGATGGGAGGGAAGGGAGAGCAAAAGACTGGTGAGGGCTCATTACGAAGATCAGTGAGGAAGGTGGACGAGGTTGCTCTCGAGCCTCGCGCCTGTCTTCACGTCGTTTTATATGTAACTGAAACATATGGTCCGACTATGTAGTCTCTTTCTTCACATGCGCACACATCACGTATATACAACGTGTATATAAATTCAATACCTGTTAAAGCACATGTAGTGTGTACATTCTGCTAGCACTGGTCTCCATAGACTTGCCTCTTGGCGTGACAACCTCGAGGAATGGATAATGCAAACCCTACCTATTATGCGAACGTTTTTTTTTTTAATACTGTGAGGCTGCGTAGTATGAAGAAACCATATTGAGATTGTATAATTCTTTAGTGTAAGAAGAAAGAGACCGATAGATAGAATCAGATTTCTATTTTTAAGCTACGCAGTTTCAAATTGAGCTATAAATCCGAAATCAAAGAGACAAAAATATTTAGCTAACGTATTCGATTGGATTCAATTCTCTTTGTTCTGTTTTTATTTTTCTCTCGGATTTGGAGTGTTAAGTTCTCGACTTTTGACGTCATGGTTCATAGCCCACACAATCTCGTGAAGATCGGTCCATATGCTTAATCGTTAGAGTGTGGCACGTTGTTCAACACCAAAGAAGATAAATGTACTTCGTGTGACGTCGTTTGTTTTACGGTTTATGGGAACTATTTTTTAAGTTTCTTGAGTGTCAGAGTTGCCCGTAAGCATGAAATTTTTTATTTCTTTATCGGTAGAAAGGTTGCTCAATGAGCCTTTTGTTGCCATCATAATGTCGAAGCAGGTTTTTAAATCTTTTCTCTTGATGGAAAATTTCACGTGATTTAAAAACAGTCACAGAAAACATAATTTTAGTTATCGAATTGGGACAAAAGTAGTTACCGTTTAAACATTTTTTCACTTTCATAAGAGGCTCGAAAAACTATTCCCTCAATGACAACCGGTCTTGGATGTTTACTAATAAACAAAAACGCTATCAACAAATTCTATTCACATATGTATTTATTGAAGTAAATTAGGGAATTGATAAAATATTTCAATCAATTCCAGGTGTCAATACCTCTAGCTGTAACGCCGACGATTTTATGTCAAACAAGACAGGTGTCCAAATGTTTTGTGCTTAATTTCCTAGACTGTCCAGCCACTAATATGTTGGCGAACAGAGAAAAAGAGAAACAAATAAAGGGCCAAAGAGAGAAACAGAAGACGAAAGAGAGGAGTGGTACGAAGTAGAGTAGGATTTTCAGACCGAAGCATCCAGTTGGGCTGCAGTGTGTATGGCCAGTACTGTTGACGTTTGGATCTGCTTCCGGCGGCTTTCAGACTATCGAGTTAAACGTTCACATACAGTCATCCACATTCAGACAAACATAAATGTATAAGTAAACATACACACATCTAGAAAACCGCTCACGTCTGGCTTGTCTACCGATGTTGGAAGCGGTTAGTTGAGAGAGCCGACAGTTGCTCTCCCACGAGAGTAAAACTTCCTAACGTGTCATCATCGACCACTCAGCCGATACTCGTTTACTATCCTTCCCAAACTTTGCTGCTTCTCCGCTCATTCTCTCCTTTATTTTTGGTTTATTTTTTATTTTTAAGCTACATCAAAACTGTTGTGATTTCCATCTTCGTCTTTCTTTTACCATTTCGCATTCACCCTTCTTTTGATTCCGCTCCTTCGCCTTACTCCTGTTTTCCATTGGATAGATCGAGAGATGAACGAGCTAAAGAATCTTTCATCTTCCTCATTCGTCTCCTTGTTCATCTCGCTTTCGCACTGGATCACCTTGGTCCGCACCGTCGATTCGCAACTCAAACTGAACGAACCAACAATCCATCGCGCGATCTTCATGTGGTCCTATAAAATCCATGACGTAGGAATCATGTTCGTATATCCGAGATCGTTGCAGTTTCGTTGTGCATAAAGTAAGCCTCCGTGACAAGCTTCACCCATCAAAATATACACGAGAGACGAGATCCGTTCGGTGACCTCCGCCCGTTTATTTCCATGACAAAGATTCTTTGAAGCTTAAAACTGGTTTCTTTTTCTTCTTCTTCTTTTTCAATCATATAGATACCTGGCGCTAACAACCTCGAAATAGGGGATCAGTGGTCTTTGTACATAGCATCAATCATCACTATCTCAAATGACACCTCAATAGGAACTTTTCAATTATATTTCGAAGAATAATTAGGAATACATTTTTAAAAAAACTATATATCCGATTATATCTTAATAAAATATTCACCGCAAATATCGAAGATAAAAATGTTTTGATATGGTTTTTTAATTTTCACATTGTTATTGTATATTGCGATAATACAATAATAATTAAGAATTATTTCCTTGATAATATTGCGCTAATGTATTCATTCGAATCTTGATAGTTGACGTCGTACTTTACCTCACGATTTACTAATTTTAGTTGCTTACTTACATACGTGCAGAATCAAACGTCATCCACTCCAAGATCAGAGTAGAACGGAAAATTCCGATTTTTCTTAACTGAAACGTTACTTTAATTTCTGTTGAAATGGTCTTTTGTTAAACGTGGATTATTGTCCCAAGCGAAATTTTGGATCACATCCATTTTTGCGATGGTGATTCGACCATAAAATAACAAAAAAACCAGCTTTTCGTTCGTTGACTTATTCGTGCAAAGTGCGAACGTTCAGTCTTCCAGTGATTAGCATATACGGACAGTTTTCAGGGGCATTTTTGTCTCGTTCTTTGAGGTTTGCAAGATTTTGGAAAATTGTAAAAGAGTTTATTACAATGATTCACATAAAAACCTCAGTAAAACTGAGTCATACGGTCATGTAGTGTCATCTGGGACAGTAAAGCGATTTTACCAAAAACTAAGTGACAGAGTTTTCTGATCGAAAAGATAAAGATACTTTCGGATGTACCTTAGCCATCTATTTCGTTGTACCAAAATGATGGTAACGCTCCTAAAACTTTCGAAGGACTCGTCACTGCACGTTCTCATAGCCCTGAAATTTTAAGTACATTATAATGGTGTCATAAAGAATGAGGAGGTCAATTACAGTTATCACGGACCAAAAAATGTGAAAGCGACTTAAAATCGTGGGTATTCCGACTAAGTTTACTTACTTGATCTCACGGATAGCGTTTCTATCGAATGAATAATGCAAAATCTTGTTCAATTGATTGCTTTTAACATTTAACGAATTTCACGTGCATTCATGAAATAATTCGGATTTGAGATATTTCATTACAAGATAGCTACAAAATTCCTTTGACCTTCAAACTCTACTTTTTAATAATTACTTCAAACCCCACTGAACGACGTAGTTTTCTACCAAATGTACATTATTTTTAGATAAAATTATAATTACTGATTCATTAAGTAAATATCAACATCATAGCAGCGAAAGAATGGTTTAAATTTGTTTTTTCGTTATTGAATCCGAAAAAATTACAGTATACATGAATTGACTCGTGAAAAACAATTACGATAGTTTCAAATGGAAATGATGAAACTTGAAGAATTATTAATGCGATTGAATACGTGGGAAGTGAAGGGAATAAAAGTTTGTAGATATTTGGATCGTTGTTGCGGTCAGTACGTAAAAGAGGATGAGGGCACCAAGAGGGCCTCGATATTTATACGATGAAAGAAATATAAAGAGGCAGCCAGCGGAACAAAGAGAAATTACCGGACAGAACGGAGAGATGTTGGGCAATCAACATCGGATTTCGTAATGATCGACCGGCGAATACAGTTCAAAGTATTGGTAGCGTTTCAAGAGATCGTGATACGTATATATACATATATGTCTGACTAATATCTAGTTTTTTTTGTCATTATTCCTGCTTGTGTATTTCCTACCGCATATACCTGCGAGAATATATATATGTAGTTCGGGTTAGCTACGAAATGTTGGTCAAACCGGTGTTTGAGAAACTTCGAGACAAAGTCGTCGAGTAGGCGGTGGATAAAGTCTATTCTTATTCAAATAAATCGACGATAGATATTGAACGGAACGATTATATATTTCTCCCAGATTTTTGTCTTGATACAAAACTTCCTTCATTTCTTCATCCATTCATTTGTCCTTGATTCAATAAATTAATCCATTTTCATTACATTTGATTAACATCTTGAGAAAAAAACAATACCCTCTACTACATTGACGATCGCACATTCGTGCAACGACGACTTCACGTAAATTGTGTTTGTTACCCACAAATCTCTGTGGTTATTCAGGAAAGTGAACTTTTACTTTTGAATTTGTGAACACAATTTCTCTCCATTAATTAACATTTCCCCAAATGTTATAATACAAAATATTTTTATTCACTTTTGTTTTCGTGGCCATTTCGACGGTTCGAAAATTATTTACATATTTTTTCCCACACTCTGTACTATGAAAATGTGTATTACACATTTGTACACATACAACTATGCGTCCACGCGGATGCACACACATATGAACTGACACACACGATGGATTATAATTAAAGTTGAAGTAATGGGAAACGGGCGCGACGCGGTTGAATCAGGCCTGAGAGACCCGGTGTTCCTTGATCTTATATACACATCGTGTGCCTACCTATTCGATATATTTATAGGCATTAAACATTACATATGCGAACGAACATTCGAACATGTCACATATATGCACAGCAAACTGACGCTATACTAATCTGAGGGTTATAGTCGCTCTGTGAGTTGGAGTCTGAGGGCAACGGCAGCCTGATGGCAAGAAAACAGAGAGACTCAGGGCAGCTCCGTTGACTACTGTTTTCTTGTATATAAGCCTATGTTGTTTGTGGCATCGGCTAGTAAAGAGAACCCACTCGGCACTGGTTGCATAACGGTTTGCATCGTGAACTACCATCGATATATACACGTATGAGAAAAAAGCGAGAGAGACGGAGCAAGAGCGAGAAAGAGAGAGGGAGTTCTTTTGAGCAGAAAGCCCTGGTATCAGATGACTCGCAGTTACAGGGAAAAAGAAAGAGAATAATGTGTGTGCTCGAGCTGGTCCTCAGTTGGTATTCTCTTCATTTCTCTACCTTTATCGCAAGTTCATACTCACCGATCCATTCGCACGGTATTGAATCGATATACTGTGCTCCATGTCCGTTAATTGCCGTTTCAAATAACGATGAAGAAATAGTTGAATGTACTTTTCATGATATAAACACTAATTTATTAAAAGTACTATTCACGGTAGACGTTAATTTATAATTCGATACCATATAGTGCGTAAAGTCGAGCGTAGTCCATTTTGTAAGGCCATTAGTTTTCACCATTTTTAACGAGTATTGAATTGGTTGAGAATCATTCTGAATATGCTATCAACTGTCCGCAATTATGTATTTTCGATCGTCCATCAGCACTCAGGATTTTCGGTTTTTACTTTTTTATCATTATTTTACAATTTTATCATGTCTTTCAGGCTTTTTTTTTCAATGTATTCCCGAAAGTTTTTCATAGATTATCTCATTTTTAGGGAACAAGAACGATCTCTGATGTTCTCTGTAGTTGACTCGATATCACATTCTGACTGAGCTTAATTGGTTAATCTCTTGAATATAAAGACGAAGTTTTTGGTCATTTTCTAATGTATAAAACTATAGTTTACGAAAAATGAATGAAAGGTAAAAGCCCGTACAAAATGGGAAGGCTCTGCATGAAATTGAAGTGTTATGAACTTGATACGATCGTATTGGTTCGGCGAAGGTTCATTGGTTTGTACACGTTGTCTCACGGACGTTATACTGGATTTTTCTCACCATCGAAGATCAAATGTGAGTGAAAAACCGGAAGTACAGGATCTCATATACATCGAGTCCCATTATATATACTATTGCACTTGATTCCTTTTCCGATCTGTCTGAGCCCATGTTGGATGACTTTTTTTTAGAAATTGCGTGTCTGTTCTCCTTGACCAGGCGATGAGGATAAATACTCACTCCTCGCGTCAGGGTCACTTTCTTACACCATGTCTTGGCCGTGAAACGTCAGAGCTTCATTGGTGTTCGAACATGTCAGATTTAAAAAATCATTCGTTTCTTCAACGAATTTGAATCGTGATTGACAAATATCTCTTTATTCTCGATGTTGCTCCATTTTTTCATCGTGATCTTATCGAGAATCGAAAGATTATGCGTATGGGTCAGTCGCCCCAACACACCTGCAATTTTTGGAAGTGAAACGGTATGGCAGAGTTTAATTTTCGAAATTTGCAGCCATCTCTTTCACATTTACGGGCAGCTCATACCGACTGATCCATGACCTTGAAATCAAAAAATCGGAAACTAATTTTCATAAAAATAGATATCGTCATTTATGTTCAAAATAACGTATACTTTTTATTTCTCACGAAACCCCCATTAGACCAGCAATTCATTTTCCCATGCATGTTTCAAATTACGATAAGTGGTATGTAAAAAAATAGGTGTGTAGGTGCTTCTCTACAATATAATGCATCTTCTCATCAACGTTACAAAAAGATTTTCCAAACTGTGTCTCACACTACGGCTACGTGTCATTTGCCACACGGGTACTTTACTTCGCGGTTGTTTGACAAACGTGTGAGAGAAAGTGTGGATTTTATAAAGAATGAAATATTGTTTATAAACATGAAACATTGTTTATCACTAACTAAGTCATAAATGATACACTATTAGAGGATACTCTTGTTTAAAACTGATGAATAGCAGTTGTACGTGTACTAGGTTAAGTTAAGTAGTATTCTGGAGTTATACATTTATAAATATATAAGTAAAGCTATGCGCAACACATACGGGTCTAACGAAGACTCGATGTTATTACGAACGATAATAGACGTTCTGGTTGCGCTAGGATGGGAAAGTGACGAAGAAAAAAAAGCGAATTTCGCGTGTGGTAGATTTCCAGGGTTCCGAATAAAAAAAAAAACGTAAGAAGAAGCTGTGGTAAAGCTTGCAATTTACGTTGTTGAAAAGATATAATATTGATGTATGTTTATGCAGAGCTATGTAATTGCGAAAAAGTGATTAATTGATTGCATTTTGCGGAGGAGCTAACGAGGTCGTACCGCCAATTTTTTTCAATGAGATTTCACGTACGAAGTCACAACTCTCGCGTTCGAGCGTGACGAGAAGCAGACGTCGAAACTTCCTCCGTGCACGGATACCGACGACTTTGATAATAATCTTACTTTTTTCATAAATATATGGATGTTTATGGCACGATATCTTGATCAGCGAATCTGTGCATACGCAGATATAATGTAATAACCAGTAATATAATGGATCGGCAAGATATTTGCTGAGTCTTGTTGCAGATTGCCGGACATCCCTTTTGTTATTTCGAAAATAATTATATTTATGTAATTATACCGTCGCTCAAATATTTACTTTGAAATTGAAAAAATATATATATTAAGGCTCGAGGGTAAATTGTTGAGACACAACAGCATTTTTGAAATGTTTATCGATTCGTTCATCGCGGATTAATTATAATTAATGTACACGTTTATATTTTCATACACTTTGGTTGGATTTTATGAATGATACTTAAATTTATCTAACTTGTATTTTTGGTTTCATTTCGATGAATTTAATTGAAAAAAAAATCAATTTCCCGTTATCGCGCTGATATTTTATTTATATATTCCTTATCCTATTACGTCGTGAATTCAACGTCTCTTTGCTTGTACGTGGTTTCCCCATCAACCGATTCGACATAGGATCGTTGCGTATTGTATAGAACAGCGGCGTTTCGAATCACACACTAAGGGAATCGGATTAAACGCGCTGGTAGATCGATAAAAGCGATTAGGATCCCATGCGTAGCGGGAGATGTAACCGGACGCTGTTCGGAAAGTATGTTCGCTATCGAGAGTTCTCCGCGGTAGTTCCAGGACTCGTCAAGACTCGTTGAAGGTCCTTAAAGAACGCTTCAGCCTCGAGTCATCACGAACGGCAGACGAGTTGGCAGTCATCCATGAAATACTCTCATTTTTTCAAAATTCATTGATCGTTTTCTTAATTCTGTTTCATAAAAAATTTAAATAAGTTTTTTATGGAAATCTAATGGAAGTGAAAAGGAGATTCATTATGATGAAGATTCAGACGAAGGACGATCAATTTATTGAATAAATTGGCTCAACCTAAAACATAGAAACTTCCGTACGATCGTTCCATCATAAATATGAAAATCACTTTTCTAATATATTGTGATCGTTCAATAGTTTTCAAATTATTTTGATCCATGAACCCGCGATATTCTGCTGATACATTAGATTGCGAAATTTCCATATGATTCATGTGACTATGATGTTACTAGAGCGGTTTCAATTTGAATGGACAGCCATCCTAAGTAATGTAATATTAATTAAATAATCCAAAAGATCATGAATAAATGAATCTATCAAAAACAAAATTCATAGTTAGTACATAAATCCAAGAAAATCATATCAAATTCGAGTTTTTAAAAATAACCACAAGTCCAATAAATTTATTCGACATAATTCAATATCCCGTTGAATCGGTAAAATTGATAAAAGTTCATAAAAACCATATTTTTTATTAGAAAAAAGATCGCGGTCAAACTTGTTGTCTACAGGAGTGCAGCGGATAAGATAGAATCAAGAGTTTAGCCGTAAAAACTGCTAGACAAAATCCGCCAAGGAAGACATGCGAGCACTCACTCGGCGGTTATGAAAAGATAGTCAAACTAGTATGTGGAGAAGAGACCTTACCTGTCTGTTTCATCTTGTGACGTCGTCGTTCCTCGAACGGTACCAACGCTCATAGTCTCAACAAAGCCAGCGACATGAACTCTTTTAATGTTTTCGCTCCGTCGCCTCCGTTCGTCCCTCCAATCTCGCGCTTCTTCATCTTTTCCCTTTCTCTCGTATTATACTTTTGCCGCCATTTTCTTTAGCCTTTGTCGTTCTATCATCCTGAAGCGACGTGTTAAACACCCGTATATCCAGGAGAAGAGTTTGCGTCATAATTATCCCAGAGGGTTGTCCAAAAATTCGTAAAAAAACATGCGCCTGGCATATTTAAATTCATTGCCTCAACTTGACTCATCTAATTTTGACTGTTCATTTTTTGTTCTTTCCTTTGAATAAATAAAGATGAAAATTAATAATTGTACAATAAAAAGCAAAAGACATTTACTATAAATTCTGGAATAATTTCAATAAACAGCACCGGCTATTGAATCTATGACGCTAAAAAATATGGCAAAATAATTATTATTTCTTTAAGGCAAAACTCAGATTTTGTGACATTGAACAGCAAATTAGATGAACTGTGATGAATTATCCAGAAGATCAAGTCGTATCTTTATTTTTATTCTGTTTTAAAACAAGCTTCGAATTTAGTAATCGAGCTTAGTCATTGGAACATCATAACTCGTTTTGTCTTTAGTTCCAATCAAGCAAAGCAACTTCCTTGCTTCGTGATTTTCACAGCCAGTTCTGGTTGGTGCACTTACCACCTAATGAAAAAGTATTATGAGAATCTAATTGAATAAGAGAGAAGAGTACGTTTGCTGGGCGTCAATCCTGCTCAGAGTTTATTGTTTGTCAAATGGCAGAAAGAAGAAGAAACTTATTCAACTAATCTACATTAAGTATTATTTATTTATAAATAATTTATACTTCCAAGTAAACAACAACAGAAAAACGTAGAATGTTTTTGAACAGTAGAGATTTTTGGAAATCTACTTAATTAAAACGAAAGTTCAATCATTTGAAATATCACGTTAATTTTTTCATAATTATCCTGATAAGGTCTCCGAAATAAAGAAGAATGTGACTTTCTTGCCTTTATCTTTGTTGTAATATGATTTATTCCTGTTTCAATGTAACAATGTTCGTTTGATAAATGGACTTAAAATTTTCACTCTCCTAAAAATTTAGATACTTTTGCGCAATCTCATTTATATTCCCGAAAACATGTACGTATGTGAAAATTTTTATTCTCATAAAGAGTCACAATTAGTTTTAAAATGAGCCAGTTTCGATGAGACGATATAAATGTTGATATGAATGTTGAATGGGATGGCGTACCGTAGAAAGTCTTTCTCATGGCGAAGAGAAACATCATCACGTTCTTAAAAGAAAACGGTGTGCAATTACACCGAAGGCGTATCATTTCTTTGAATACACAATATGCTCTTTTTTCAAGCAATATTGAAAAAAAAAAAAAACAAAACAACAAGTTTGATTTCTGCGGCAACAAATTTGCTTAAAAAATGTATAATCTGTATTAATTGTTTATTATACACCGATAACGCTTTCTTCATGAGTATAATTACGTATTTTCAAATCCTCGATTAAAATCAAAGAGGCAAGATATTTAAATTGTTACTATAAATAGATTCTGTACAAATTTGAATGACTGTAAAACTCCAGGGTCGGGAAGTCTTTCTCACGGTGTAGAGAGTATTTGTGCAGGCTATATAGTTCGCTGCACATGCAAGCGTTATTCACAGTCCGGTCCTCCCACTTACGTTGTGCAGCGGTGACTTCTCTTCAGCCTGGACACTCCCGTAGCCGGGAAGAAGTCTCGGATGAGTCATAAATCCTTACTATATATATAAAAGTGTACTCGTACCGGTACATGCACTTTTTTATATTTATACATAAAAAAGTATTATCTATTACAACAATAGACAGCTGCAATAATCAATAGCCAACTGCTATAATTATAGCACTGGTTATGATTATTCATCAGATTCATTCGACTGGATTGAGAACGATCACATTTTTTTTCTAGTCGCCATGATTTTTCGATCGGTTCCATCAAAAATTGTCAAAAAGAACCCCGTTTTATTGTTTAGGTCCGAAAAAGGGTCTAGCGATGTTAAACGAAGAATTTTGTTACGTTTCGGTCACGTCAGCTCGACAATGTATACAAATTATTTCTTACCTGATGCATGAATTATGTTTCATTTATTATAATGAATGCGCATGTTTATAAATCTTTCATACCGATTATATATCCGTAAGCTTTTATATGCTCGACAAGTGCCTCACGATCTGACAATGTCCGTGCACGACGACTAAATAATTTTCACTCGTGGGAGCAAAACATTTAATGCAGAACAATCTGAGTGAGCACTTACGTGCTGTAAACGTCCATTAGAGATTCATTTTCCGTAATCGTTCCTAATGTCCTTATTCCGAAACCATAAGGACGAATAATACCTGATTTAACTATTGATGGGATAAGGAAAAAACGAAAGTTCATTATGTGTGTGATATGAAAATACGTGTGTTTAGAATTTTGCATAAACTGTATCATTCTCTCTTCTCCAGGGAATCTTTGGATTGGATTGTTTAACCCGCAGTTTTACTAGGCCATTTTACGACAAATTAAGGTGGATCCTAAATCAATAGAAATATTTCCATTTGAGATTGAATTTTATTGAATAATTTTTAAAAATCATTCAATGTTAGAAACGTTTGAAACTTCAAAAGTAATGATTTGCAATTTCGCTGAATAGCACGAACGAATAGTACAAAACATATTTAAAAGATGGAGGCAGATACTTTTGTTATTTATTTACTTAGACGGAATGAGGAAAAGGAAGAGATGAAGTTTATGTATTATTATTTCATTTAATGCGGTGATTTCTCCGTGGACGTGTGACTTTATAGATTCAAATACATTTCATACGATTATAAAGGAGCACGAAGAATGGTGAGTCGTGGTGGGATTCACCTGTTTAAATATAAATATCAACTTTCAATCTGAAAAAAATACGAATATCCTACACGTGTATACACGCGCAACCATTTTCTCGACATATAATTGTAATTACAATGTTTTTCGCATTGCGTCCCATTGTTCCGCCGTAATAGATCGGGGCCAGGTCTTGCATACTCTTAACGTTATAGTAGAAAAGAAAATCCCGACAGGAAGTTTCACCGCTTCGTTTCTGAGTGTCATAAAGTTAAGCCTTTACTCATACAAATTCAACTTACAACAATGATAGGCTTGTACGAAAAGACGATATGCGTAAAATTTACATTTACTAACATTCAGTGAACTTTGACCATGCTTAAAATTTGAAAAAATAAATGCGACTGAATATTTTTTGATGATAACAAAATTTTACAATTTCAACAGAATATTTAGTCGATTTAGAAACAGCAAAATACACTGTTGAAGTAAGACATTTTTAATATTATCGCAATATATCTAGTTGACCGTGTATTTAACTAAATAATCAAGCTTTTCAACAATATGTTTTCCTCAGTAATATGCACAAACAGGTCCTGCGATTGCTGACCTTGGAAAATCAAACAAAAATCTCATATGAATCCATGTGAAAATTTACGACTTGTTATAAATTTGATGAAATACGTATTCACACGATAACTTGATTAACTTAATAGTCGTCATGACGACGAGTTCCATGCCGTTTGATAAGCAGTTTATTTATTTTATTAAAAGTTCAACAGTTTTTGTACGTGTTTTTTTGTGTCGTTGTATTTTCTTAGACGAATTTATCTCCCGAGGAGAACCCTGTACTTGCCGTTATCGATAGTCATATATGGATTATTTGTCAGATATGGCGTCAATCGGATTATATGGTGAACGGAAATAAATCGGTTAGTTGTTTTTTTCACTTTAATTAGCTCCTAGCCGCCGTTTCTTATCAAGAAGTACATTGCATTTATATGTCTCTCACCCTTATCTTTTTGGCGACGCTTGAATATCTCTTGCCTCTTCCTACTTGTTGGCAGCTTCGGTTAATAACGTTGAACAAGCTCGTTGATTCATGTTTCGTATATACAGAAGCGATTAAATCGTTTTTTTTTGTTTCTCCTATTTCATCGGGTGAACGAGAAAAACAGTTTAAAGAACTTCAAATCTTGCGACATGAGAGTTCAAATCTATATGTCTGTTTGATTTCGATTATTATTTTTTCCTTCATCCTGATATGAATAGGCTTATGTAGTGCCTAAAGGATAGTCGCATTTTAAAGCTGTAGTTTTTTTGTTCATTTTGTCAATTGATTCCAATAACAGGAAGTCGTGATCCCTTTTACGTCTATTTTTGTAACAAGTTATTCTTTCTATTGCGAATATAATTCTTAATGCAATTTCTAGTTTCGTAAAAAAAACCTTGGAACTTGAGATTTTATCACAAAAGACTCGCTCATTGTAGATCTCCAAGTAATTGATCGACGATGAAATATGTCTTGCAATAGCAAAATTCAACTCCCTTGAGAACAATCGAACTCCCTTGAGTCATCGAAAGGGCAATCGGAACCAGCAACAACGTATTTTCATGTATAGTTGATTACAGCTTTTCACAGAATTTGACAACAAAAATTAGTGAAACTTTCTCTTAGATGTTTGTTAGTACAGCGGAAACTTGAATTCATCAATTGAGAATGAAAACCGATGAAAAAATAACTTGCGATCGATTCAAACTATATTAAAAACGGGAAAACGATTACAATTTCGATTTTACATCAAATGATATTTTTACATGTATGAGTGTAGTGTATGTGTTTAGTAATATATATAAAACGTTGGAACATTTGGTCACAAAGCGCAGGAAAGAGAAGTGAGAATCGAAACAAAAAGCGTCAGTGTTTGTGTATTATATCGTCGACTTATGTAACGAGGTCCGAGAGTTTCCGCTCGGTGTAGCGTGGAGGTTCCGTGCAAAGCTCTCTGTGAAGTCTTATCCCGTGTTGGCGGAGTACCCCGAGAGCGTTGTCCAGCCGCGTGAACTCCAGTACAACGGAAAGACCTATTGTCTGCACGGTACAGGGACTACCCACTTCGCCTACCTCATCCTTGTTTCTCTCTCTCTCTCTCCCCCACTCGCTCTTTCATTACGTCTCTATCATACTGGTCGCTGTTCCTCTCCGTCGGTCGGTCTCATTTTTTAAATCTGTTCCTTCGTAGTCGGCTGTAAAAGCACGAAGCACAACGAAACGAACGAGACTGGAAAGATCTTTCAGGACTTATCAGCCCGAGAGATCCTCTTTGAGTGAATCTCGTCAACTTCCAACATATCCGGAAATAGTCACACGACTCAACTCGAAATATTTACACCACTGAATTATCGATATACCACACATTTGATCAATTTTTTTATTTACGCAAGATTAATCTTCAAGACGACTTATCGGGGACGTTTCATAATCCGAGAAAAGAAAAGTTACACCTTATCGTCTGGTTGAAGGCGAAGAGCATTGAACTTTTATTTACCTCGAAAACTGAACCGAGAAAACTAAGCAAATGATATAAGGCTGAATCTTTCGCAACGATTAGTTCCCTTGTGATTAAAGTAAATTAAAAGTGCAACCAAAGATCGATTTTGGCTTGGGTCAAATTGACCTTGAGTAGAAACCTGAAGGCTGAGCCTTTCTAAAATTCACATCACGATTCGAAAATCCTCTTCGATGTCCTAATTTTCACAAAAGTTTTCTACATTGTTTGATTTTCCAAGACCAACGTACACGCATGATTTTTATTCGTTACTTGAAAAAAAAAAACATTCTATTCGAGAAATGTTTATCAGATTTTGTAAAAGAGTGAAAATCAAGATATTGTCATTCGAGTATAATCAAAAGAAAAGATCACATTATGCTGTGCTTTCCATTTACACGCTATGAATATCAAAAATTTGAGAATCACAGTTTTGTCTTTATGCGGACAATAAAATGACTGAATAAATGATTTTTAAAATCTGTATGGTCAAAAAAGATCTTGTGCTCGAAAAACACAAAAGGATGAACGTAATATGTAGGTGACGATGAAATATGCCAAATTCCATCGTACAGTCTTTTTCGAAACGCATATATTTCGAAGGTATGTTGATTTATCGTTTGATATTAAAACTAACATACATCGTGCGAGCTACTGAGCTATTCACAATTTTCAACGAATACGGTTCGCTTAACCGTGATCCAGTTCCCAACGCATCGGCTGCATTAACCGTTACGCACCTCGAGCAACATACACACACACACACAAGATTCTCCATGTAGCTTGTGATCTCATACAAGACTTTATGCCGGCGAAGAGAGTCAAGTACAGTGGCAAAAAAAATTCAGTCCGCATCACAATTTGCCCTGTAGTAAAGAATCTTCCTAAAATGGCCGCAACGTAACATGTAATTGCTATGATGGGAGGGATATACAAAGTAACAAATCTTTTTCGTTGCCTTACACCGCTTCTCGCAATTACAAAACAATGGGTCGATTTGGGTGGCATCGCCATTTACGTTAATTAATACACTCAGCGAATATTCGTAAGCTTTTTAGCCTTCCTCTTTTGTTGTTTTGTTGTCAAGATCACCATCGAGTCACAAGTATAATTATTATTGAGTGCGCATGATAATCTATCTTCAAAACTAAGTGGTACGCCCCAAAAAGGTGTAAATTTTTGAGGATTTTTCGTCATGGAGAATAATTGTTGAAGGAAATGATACAGTTGTTCACTCGTTCCGTGTGATCCCAGAATTGGGTCGCAGAAAAAAAAACATCGTTGTTTTGGTTGTTTGCAAATTTTTCTTAAATTCTATGCAAAATTCATTAAATTCAGTTAATTCTCTTCAACGGTTTTCGTTAAAATTTGCATTTTTTATTTTCAACACTCTCACTGAAATTGAATAGTGAATATTTAATTGGTATGATTTTTTTTACGTACGTACTACATGGTGATTTTCGAAATTTATGCTTAGCTAACGTTTGTAATAGTTTTTCAATTGGATCTCATGAAAACCGGATCGTATACATTCGATCGTAATCACGGTACGAACAAACAAAGCCTCGATTGCCGGTCGGTCGGGTAAAAACAGTGATCGCGCTCTATTCCATCAACAAATAAAGAGATGACGTAATGCTGAGAAAAAAAATGCATGAAAAGAGTCTATTAAAAGAATATTAAGATTAGGATCTACAGTTGGACAGGATATTATGGAAATAACTTTGGAGTTTCGCCCATGAGTCTGCACCATAGTGCGCATCGAAGAGTGATCGTAAGATCAATTAATTAGCATCGCCCGAGACCTCGAAAATAACGAGGTGCGATTAACGGAAGTGAATAAGCAATTTTTATACGTGATCATTTCTCTTCGCTCATTAGCACTGCGAACAAGTTAATATTGTTCGATACGACAGAGTGCACTTGCTGCAAAAAAATTGCAAAGTAAACAAACAAAAAATAATGAATTGGTAAATTTTTCGAACGTATTTCTCATTTGGCAGTGTCGCGTTTGTGTGTTACCTCGTTCGCACGTGGGGGTTATTTCGTGATTGCTAAAGAAGTCATCGTCCTGCAGGGAATCTTCTCTCGTCGTCAATTAGAGCATCCGGGTAAAAAAAAAAAAAATACATAGAGAGAATCAAGTAACGAGTCTCTGAAGCTTCCTCGTGACAAGGATAAACGACATTAACGTTCGTACACCTTTCGTTTTTCGTTCCCTTTCATCGTGTCTTCGTCGCTGAAGAGTTTTACGACCTCCCAGAAAGAAGTCGACGAAATGAACGAAATGCGTGTGCGCCCGCCACTCTCAAAAATCTTTGACAGTTAAAACGTATTTTATGTATTAATTTTCCCATGTATTTGATGTACAAGATGTGACCAAATCATACGATTCAATTCTCTACTTATTCTCACAGCCACTTCTTGTATCAACCCACGAATGTATATATGCATACACAGGTTTTCGATGTAAACATATTACTGACGAGAAACAACGATTAAACCGGTACCGGCCTCAATGAAAACTCGTTTTGATACCCAGGACTCGTTATGATGTCACTCTTGTACCTCTTCGTCCCGGAAGAAAAATATTTCGTTGCAATGCTCTTAACACCGATGTAAAAAATAGAATCCTATTCAAAAGTTAAAATGCATGTGGTTTATAATGATTCCAATCGATTAAATTGTAATGATTAGCATTATTTCAATTGTTCTCAACAAAAGCAGCAAAATCTTTACCTTTATTTGTCGTATATTCTCTCTACATCTTCAATTGGCAAGATATTATTGTTTTTTATGTACTACCCTGAGACGTAATCCGGCCAAAAAGTACGGAATAATCTTCAAAGGAAAGTATTTTATAAATTTGTCATTGTTTTAAATATTGCAAGTGTCCTCAGTTTATCTACAGATTTCTCCTTAAGTCTCAAATAATGATTGTCAAATTATCCTGGCATTGAATATAAATTTTGAACTCTAAAAGAATGAAGAAAGTCGTTGCAATCCAACGATGTAAACTCCAATATCATTTCTTTGATCAGAATTATGAATATATATTTTCAAACATATCAGCAGTGAATTTCTCGAGTACCAAATGTCAATATATATTGCTATTAAATTGTATCAAATGAAATGATGATCGAATGAATTTGAATGAAACAGAAACTTCGCTTACTTCGTTGCTACATTTTTAACCAGAAAAAAAATATTTCGTAATTATAGACGATTTTCGATCGAACAAATAATCGAAATAATTAAATATGGCCGATTTACATAAAAGTATAATAAAACAGGTGTGAGTATTCGGATCACTCTAACATTCAGGTGTTTTTGTTGGGTTCATAAAGAGTATACGTACGTCGTATAGACTCTACGATATATAATACAGGTTTCCTCGTCAGGGTTTATCATGCTCATCTGGGCCTATAACGAAGCGATTCTCGATGGGGTAATCGACTGTCAGTTGATACGTAGACTATGACTGTGTATCTAATGCATATATACCTTCATATATTAAAGTATATAGGCATATACATGTGTATAATATGTATACTTCGCGTGGTAGAATCCTCGGCAACTTGGAGTAGAGAACACACCTCACCTTTCACCCTAAAGTAACAGTACAGCGTGGAAAGGCGGAGAATGGGTTGCTAACAGAAGCAAATAACACTCCCGATGCACGCTCTTACTCACTTCTCATACCGCTATGTTGTGCTACAAATTTTTCTATTCCTCTAAAAAAAAAAAAAAGAAGAGTTATATTACACCAATAAACGTATCTTTATTAAAATATGAAATAGACGAAATAAAATGATACAGTACTTAAAATATTTTATTTTTTCAAAAAATATCCTAACTGAATTAATCAATGTGCAACTTTTCCTGAGGAAAAAAATTAATTAAAAATATTTTATATAATTGAAGGCTGTGTTTTTTATTCATAAATTTTATGAATACAATATCGTTCAATCGTCGGTTATTTATTCGATGTACGGTTTTCGGTCACACGTGAGAGACTTCAAACGCGGAATCGACATAACTCATTTCTCTTGCTGGTTGGCTCATTTCTCTTTCTCTCTCTTTCTCTCGACCGTTATGCGCCGAGAGATCTTAACGGCTCGTTTGGACGAAACAAAGCGCCAAGCAAAAAATCTCACAAGGACTATCGCAAAGTTTGTAAAGCCGAGTCGACGAGCTCTTGGAGAATAAAAATGTTTGATTTTTTGGACTCGTATATTTTATATTTTTCGGACCCAATGTGAAGAGGTACGAAACCTTTTTTAAAAGTTGTAGGATTTTGAAAATCTTTTTTGACGTTTTTTGGACATTCGAAGTAAATTATTTTATATATCATTCAATTTTCTCAGTTCAACGGAGGATTGGTGTCAACACTCGTTTTTTTTAAACATTTATGTAGATAATTTGACCATTAGTGAAACTACTTCATGCGTTATTAATGGTCGGATCGTTTATGTTAAGAATAATTTTTAGGTTAATCGTCGTAAATATTACCCAAAAAACTTGTAACTCCACATATTTTCCATCGCACTAATCAATTCGTTTTATCACTGGTATATACAATTCGTCTCTACAAATTCCATTGGAAAAGAAACTTTCATTTCTTCGAAAGGGAAAAAGTGAATTCCCCAAAAATGCTCCTACTTGATGAAAAGCTCGAAATGAAATTAATTGTGTAAACAAAAAAAATGTTATTATTTCCGGAAATCGCAAAACAATAGCGTTGTGTATCCTCTCTCTCGATTGCAAATATGATCGCAAGTAATAGCAGTTACAAAATTTACAAATAATTAGCCGAGAATTACAAAAGTTGCGTTCCTTGAAACGCAATCGTCGAATAATGTTAGAAATAAAATCATAAATAAAAATGTTTAAAGCCAGACAGTGGAACGAGTCGAGCGATCGGAGTTTCGCGTTGAATACGTGTTCTTTGCCGGTTGTGTCGATTTTTATATGGAGTGCAGTACAGACTCGATCACTGGCTCACCTCTCTTACTCTTTCTCTTTCTATCCCTTGCTTCTTCTCCGTCTGTCATCCACCCACACTGTAAGATTGGTTAGGGAGAGGGGAAACTTCTTCCTCCTTGGCGGTATTATAACCTGGACGAGAAAGAGAGAGAAAACCCCCAATACACTATAGCAATCGACGGAGATCGTTGATACCCCCTCCTCCTTCTCCCCTCCGCTAGTGAAAGTCCCGCGGTTCCGAGTTGTTTGAAACTCCGACAGTCGCATCGCGACGGTTTTCCTGGTTGGAACACCCTTTGTGCACTTAAACTCTGCGTTCCCTTTTGCTCACAACGGGAAATACGATTGTTTCCTTTGGATCATTCTTTTTTCACATCTTCACCGGTATTTGTTCACTTGAGGTATTTCCAGAACTAAGTTATCGGACAAATGAGTGTCACACGTTCATGATTGTTTCTACTGTCACGCTCATTGTACGATCGAGAATAATGAAGGAATCGACCGGTACTATAACGTGCGTTCGTAGCGTTGAAAAATAATAACTGGAGTAAATTAAACCTCAATAATATCAACTCGTGCCAATTTGTGATCCGTGCAATTACTTTTTCAAGTAATAATGTGCATTTTTTTTGCATATTTATAGGACCGCAAGGTTTGATTTCAATAATTATTTTATTTTTCACATGAGACAAGTAAATTAGTTACGCTTAAATGACTGAAGCAAAGCCCCGGAAATACAAATACGAACGGGAAGTTTCTTCATAAAAATTTTGATTGACGCTAATTTACCCAGTCTTTACATTGATGTGTAACACTCATTTGGTCAACTCGCAGTTCTGTAATTACATCATTGACGAGGTTCCTTCGCTACCCACATAAACATACTACGACTATCAGTGCAGCGCAATTTTCACATCAACTTTATTTCGTACCGTGGGATCCAATTTATTGATTCGTCTAAATTCGATTTAAACAAACAATAGTGAATATTTGCTGTGCAATACTTTCTTCTGTAAAGATACATCTGACATAATCATTGAAGTGCGGAATGAGGACTGTGTGTGCTTTGTCTCTCTCCGCCGTTACTATAAGGTACGAGATCTTGGGACTCAAAGGATTATTTGCTGTGAGAAAACTCAGTTATCGGTAATGATACTATACGTTTCATCCATAAATCTTTATTTGTAAATACTGATAACTGAAGTTCCATTAATTTAAACAATAAAAAACAATTCGCTATATCCGGTCGATAAGACCCCAAAATTAAAAAGTATCAGTGCAATTAATTCGAGTTATTGGCTCGTCCTTGTATCCAAATCGATTGTGTAAAAGTTATCAATAATAAACAGAATTTGATTCATGCAATATTTTTCGTTATACTGTCCTCCAAGTGGATCGCTTCTCTCATTAAAGACTTTCAATGTATTTTAATGTGCAATTTTCATTTATTCAATGAATTAACAACATTTTGCCATGTCCTGTGTAATGTTAATTCGAATAATCATCGTTTCATTTATATCGATTGTGCGAAAGCGATTAACTTATTAGATCGAACTAATCCTTTAAAAAAATTAAAGCATATTCTTTGTCCGTGTAATTACCATCATTTGATTCATGCAACATTTTTTCTTATACCGTTTCTTAACTGGATTTTTTTCTCTCATTAGTGACTTTCGAAAGATTTTAATGTGCAAGAAGACTTGATATGAGATATTTCATATCTCATCCATTTCCAAAAGCGTTCTACAAACGATCTATGGTAACTACCTTGGGAACAGTCAAAGAAATCATTGATGACCCCATCCGTATCTCGATCATACATACCTTGCGGTGCTTTGCCAGACGTAATCGTTCATCGAGAACTCGGTTCAATTTATCTTTTTATGACCACATTGTTAGATAATTGTATATGCAGTATGAAAAAGAGAGAGAGAGAGAGAGAGAGAGACTAACGAAGGGAAGGTGAAAGGTCTGGGCTTATCCATCTTTTTTTTCCACAACCAGTAGCAGTCAGCATAACCGTCGACGAGTGGTTGCCATGCGGCTTTACTTTAAACCGCAACACCCAAAGTTTCCTCGATTGGGGCAAGCGTTTTTTGCTCCCTTTTAGAACTTGTCAGCAAATTAAAACTCACACATTGTGATAACAAAATTTCGTCTCTAAAGCTCAAATTTCATAAGATTTGGCACTTGATATCCGAACATTATTATTTGGAGAATTTATTTGACTTTTCAGTCAAGACAGGACGAGTATAAAACGGTACATTTTACTTTTTAATAGCAATCATGCTGCAATTTAGAAAGAAAAAGTTTTTTATCTTTAGTTTTAAATAGATTTGTGTGTCTTTTTCTTATTTAAACCTTTACCTCTCAACTTTTTTTTCGCGTGATTGTCTTGTATACTTTTTTTGCTGTTTCTCGAGGTTTTATAATACATGGATCAAACATAAATAGCAATTTCGAATTCATACCGCCGTTTCACTCTTTCTTGCAACTTTAAACTCGTTACATCGTGTGTACTGTGTAATATAACACTAATACGATACGCACGTAATGTTTTTGCTTCACCTGTCCACATTGTTCAATGTATATGTATAAAAAAAAACTTGCACAGGCCCAGGTTTCTTGCTGTCCTTGTTTACCAACGAGGACACGAACTCTGCAATGACCACGATTGTGTTAAACCTCGGAGACAAAAATCGTTTGTCATGTATCATTGTAAGAGCGACGTGACAAGAATCACACAAATTTTTCGTCCTCCTTTATCATCCACCAATATTTATAACTTGATGTCAACGAAAACCACTAATTTTAATGTGACGATTGTACGAAATTTTGGTATTCCATTGCAATTAAAATAAGATTTAATGTTGTTGAAACGATTTCCAAGTTTGGAATACATTTAATAATTCGAGAATCATTTCAGATTTCAATCCGTCGAAACGATAATTAATTAATCACGCGATCTAATTGTACCTCGAGTAGTAAAATGATTTTACGTGTCAAACAATCAAAAATAAAAGTCTTATGTTTCAAATTGACAGTTTCATTGAATGTCAATATAGAAGATCGAACATTTTTTTCGATGTATTTCCATGATGCATGTAACTTTATTTGAAACGCTAGACTGTGATTTTATCATGTACTTCAATTTAGGTTTAATTCATCTTCGGTCGAACGATATTTGAGTCTTCATGTTCTAAACAGTTTCTCGAAATTCTCAAGCGATTTCTTAGATGTACAAAACAAGGAAAAAAATCGCACAAAAAATAAAAATTGTTTTGAGCAATAGAATATTGTATTCGGCAAATTTGTCTTCTTCATCAGATTAGTAAATAAATAAACACACACACACAATATGAAACGAAAGATCCACCATTATAAGTAAGGTCATGAAGTCTCAAGGCTCGACCGTTTTGTGACCTCGAGTAACGTAGACAAGCTATAAATCGACTTTAATACACATTCTCCGTGCTGTTGTATTATATCATTTTTATATTTACAATTCGAGCCAGTAAAGCCTCGATATTTATGTACATATGTGACATCGTCCGGCTCATAGTTTAAGACGTGTGCTGTTTACCTGCATCTGGCGTCACTAATTGAATGAGTACCGTGACTGAGTAGAAGCATAAGAATCGAGGGAATTCGTGCTATCGATAAAAAAATTGTAAAGAGGGAAAAGAACGAAGGAACGATAAAAATAAATAAAAAGAATTTGTCTGGTACGAAGAAAACGCGATAGGGAAAACCAAGAATTATAAATACGTCAGCGTGTCGTTAACACGTGCATAGAGTGAAACAGAGATGAGAGGGACATATGTGGGTTTATAATAAGAATTACTGGAGTGTTTTGTAGTGTAAGTTTTGTACACGAGTCTGCTACGTCGTCAACTCTAAATTCGTTTCCAAATTTTTGTCCGTACACAGTTATAGGATTCGCAGTTAAGAATACTTCATTAACAAAAAAGCTTCGATCATGTTTTATAGAAAATAATTAATCGGTATTTGTGAGAAAAAATGTCGATTGAAAAGTCGATAGCAATAAATTAATATTAAACAGCAGGATTCTCGTGTTCGTTCATACAGCGGATCTTCGTTAATATTATTTTATGTAACAAATATAGGAATGTAACACTTATGTATGGTATTATATATTTATCTGTATTAGTGTATCCTTCGAGCTTGAGGAACGCGCAATTCCCTTGCAAATTTCTTGTGCCTGCTTCAATCGAAAAAGTATAAAGTACCAATACATTATCAGTACAGGTATTCAGAAGGTGTAATATTAATCTCGTCTTTCTACGAGATCGCGTTCACGAAGTAAGAGTGAACGGATTCGAAGGTCGTTCAATTCTCCGAGTATATTTTCATACACACAGATCGCTCCGAGTCCTTATGCCGCTTTTCGCTCGTTCTATTCGATAATATGCATTTCAAGTTATCGAGAGAGTGTACAAATATTAGACTTTGGTAGACGACAGAAAATCCTCGTAAAAGCGAAGACTCTCTCGTTGAATTTCATCGTTTTATACGAACGCGATCTAATGTTTATATTCTGTTGCTAGTAAGACCTGACAGGGATTTGAATTATAATCACTAAATAAGTTGTAATTGAAATTTTATTTTTTGAAAATAACTTTCTTCAGAATGGTCACATGTTAAAATGTGAGAGTGTTCATTTTTTCCTAAACATGTTGGAATACAGCTCCTCGAATTAGACAGCGAGCTGTGTATTAGGAAAATTTCGAAATGTATTGGCTGTACACTCGTTCTTCCACTAAATTAGCTATATCTGATAATTGACGAAACATTTTGATATTCAAAACAATAATGTTGAATAATATCTATTCTCCATGGTGAACCGAATCGAAAAATTAGTGAAGCGAAATTTTCTTTACTTCCTTTCTATAAGTGCCAGGAACGAGACCACACCATGGACTTATAAATCCCCCAGGCAAAACTTGTCCTGGGTTCTAATACATTACTTGCCCACGCGCATGGAAATCAGAATTCTCTCACTACTTGCCTCGCCCGATTCTCGTGTGCATTGCCCGCTTCATCAGGATACACATATTACTATATGACCAGATGTAGCATGCATTTAGTTCTACTCTCATGTAAACTCAGAGTCTCAAAAGTTTCATCTCGTTCTTTGTTCAAAGTTCTGATACAACTTTGCCAGTCACCCTAAATGCAGACCTAGAGAAATAAAAATTGAAAAATTACCGTTATAGCAATAGAAACGGGTCACAACCTTAAATTTTAGGTAATTTTTACTATGCAAAATGCAAAATGTAACGAAAAGAAAACCAGGCTATACTAAGCGACATTTTGTTAACTTCTAAAGCATCTATCAATCAGTATTATTAAATACGAATAATATTCGATGTAAATTTTTAATCATGCGTTTAACGTAACAGTCACGCCACCAGTCACATTCAATAATTAGTTTTCCGATAAGTTTTCATACACTTGGAAATAACTTGCGAAACAATCTAACAATGTTGGTTGGTATGTTCTATAAGAATGGAAAAAATATAAAGGTTTGGGAAAAATGTTTGATTGAAGTTTACAGTTTGAGAAATAACCACCTTTGAATATTTGACAAACCGAGCTTATACTTTATATCGCTGTATCTTCGAAACTGAGCAGTCAAAATCGTTGTTTTTCTGTTAGACGAACTGCGTCATAAGTTCTTCTGTAATTGCCAAAAGAAATTAAAAAACCAGTAGAATAATTTCGAAGTTATAAAGTTCCGATAAGACTTCTCGGACACCCTAAATATGTAAATCCGAACAGGATTGGGTGCACATGAGTAACTATACAATGTTAGGAGTGCACGCGCTCCGACACGGATCTCGTGGGACGTATAGTCGAAGCAGCAGCCGGCTGCGCCTTAAGACTCCCTTGAGATATAAATAAATACTTTATTGCACGACCAAGATGGTAAAGATAACGCCACTGAGTACTGCTTGATATTAAACCGTGTGGACAACATTGGGTTTTAGTCGACAGGTCCATCGATTCACCTTTTGGAGCTTTTATCATAAATACTTTACACACTTTGATAACAAGTCTCTCAATTATTCATAATTGTTTCTATTGTGCTATTGTCTTAGTACATGTAAAGTATTTTTTTAAATAAATTAATGGCTACATGAGTGTCGAAAAGTCCTAGACCTGACTAATAAATTGGACATGGATTTAATCTTCGAACAAAATAGAATTGGACCAGAAAATGGGGTTTTCTGTATCGTTGTAATTTAAATTCGAACTTTTGAGCCGATTTTTTAGAAAATCTTCATACAAAAATCCCAGGACCACAAATAGCCTTCTTACGATCGATCGATACTCCCGATGCTGGTAACATTTTTATTTGCAAACAAAGATATAATCCTATAGCGTGAACATGAGAGACCGTAGAAACAGAAGAGATTCCTAGTCTATTTTGTTTATTTGCACGACACCTCTTGCGATTGAGAGCAAAGGCGATGACTTTGCTCTTCTCTCTCCCATGCCGAATGCTTTCGAACTCACTGTAAAGCTTCCGGGTCGCGAGTCCACTTTCTCGTGACAAAGGATAATGTCGGTGGCACTTTTCTTTTTCTTCTATTTTTTTTCAGAGTCACTCCTGTATTTTCTTACGTATATATCAATATACATAAACATAGATGTTTGATATATATATCGTCGTGGTTTACTCCGAAGTGTATAATCGAGATTCGAGCGTGACTGCTCTTTTCTCGCCCCGAAAGCCTCTGATAATTTATAGTAGCGCAAGAACTATTGTATCTAGTGCAGCAGTAGAAAACTACGCGATGAAGCAAAATATCGAGGTTATGGGGCACATGTACAAGCTGTTAAAAAAAATCACAAAGTACAAGTTTTTTCATTTTTAACCCAACACTCTATTCATTGCTATTTTCTCTCTTTCACTGAAGAGTAGAATAAAGTGCATTCTCATTTCATTCCATAACGTATCATTTAATTTCATTGCAATCAAATGTTACAAAAGATTAGTTCGGGTATACTAGAGTCTTGTGAATATTTTCGAACTTAATTCGATAAACAATCTTCAAAACTGCAACAATTAAACACCCAAAATTTGCAGATAATTATGATTATTTTTGTATGAAATATTATATACAGGTTTTATATTTTGATAGGTCGTACACCATTCTTAAAATCCTTTCTCTTTTTCTTTCTTTCTTTGAATTGAAAAAGATTTATACTCGTCATAAACGACTGAAAACTCGTAAGAATTAGCACTGCCAATTTTGAATTCTTCTAGATTTTCAAAAGATCTATTCAAATATACCATGTATAAACGTTTAATCAGTTTCCTTGAATTCATGACATGAGATGATTTCAGACATGCCTAAAATATGTATATATAAAATATACACGAATAATAAAAGAATTCTTTATGTCGTTTTTCAGATAAGTCGCTCCGCCGCGTCTCGATCTCGACGCCAGACGCCGGAAGTTCAAAACAACCGGTGAATTGGCGGGAGTACAAGATCACAGGAAGTCGTAATTATCACGATCATCTACAGGTATACAGGCGGTGAAGAAAAAAAAATCGCTGTTTATACTCAAAGTTCTTGGAAGGAGTAAAGTTATAAAGAAATACAGGGTAAATAGAAAAAATGGCGAGACAACAGACGACGGATCGTAATATCCCTCACTTGAGAGATATCTTTGGTTTCGGTAACAAATGGGAGAACGGTAAATCTCATCAGCTCGAAGAGAAAGCTCCAGGTCACGACAGCGCGATATCTGTTGGTTCGACTTCCGGCGAGGAAGAAAGCCCAAAGAACAGCAAGAAAAAGAAGTCACGTCGTCGTGACAACAGCAAAACTCTTACCGAAAGTGATGTCAAACATCTCGAGCGTCATTTGTCGATGAAAAAAACAATCAGAAAGAAAATTATGCGAGATTTGCAACAAGCATTTGTCGAAGATCCAAATGAATTTAGAGTCGACGATATACCGCACGAAAAACTCAAAGCTGAAATAAATATACAGAGCCTCAGCTTTGGTACACCCTCGCAAAAACAAGGACGCACACGTGGCAATGCCGGAAGTACGTTCCTCGATATGCTACGTGTAGGTGGTGGTAAGTTTAGTTTTTGTCTGCAATACTACATTAAATCATTTTTCCACAATTTCCTTTTTTTAGCGATTTCATTACTTGCCAACGAAAATCAATTTCTCGTCTATAAGGACTATTCAATTACAAATTCCTCAATTTCACAATGAATGTTGCTTATCATAATTATTTAATAATTAACCATAACGAATTATTGCCTTCAAGGTTTCGAAAAGGGAGCAGCAATTGATGGTGACCGGGATTCCGGACACGGTGGTTCGCCAACAAGAGAAGTTCCCAGTGCACAGGATACCGACGATGAGTCCAGTTATCCTTACGACAGTCATACGACGACACCGTCGAAGAAAGGCAGTAATTTCTGGGGGCGTTTTACAATGAAGAACCGCAATAAGCGGTAAACCGCGGGGGCGAGACACACCTTTCCCAATATTTTTCTCTCTTCCTCCTATCCCCCCGCTGCCCTTCGTATGCGTACTCGCAAGAATAAACCGAGGCACTGAATACTTAATTAACCTAGTTTTTCCCTCCCCTGACCCTTGCCCTTATCCCATGACTCTAACGACGTAGTTCTGGAGCAGAGCTCACGACTGTGATATACGTAAAAAAGAGAAAAAAATACATCTTCCCTTCCTCGATGATTAAACTCACGATTTTTTTATATATTTTTGTCAACCCCAATGCTCGACGTTCGCTGCATCTCTTACTTTTTATTATACGACCGCAACATTTTCCCCCAAACTTTTGAACCTACAAATACAATTCTATGGATCAATTTTTATAAATATATCGGACCAAATTATGAGAGGTACACGTTTTTTGGTATCTTGAACGATTTTATACTTGCATATCCATTCTGTTCATCAACAGAATTACCAAATAGTCAATGAACGAATATATTATTGGTAATACAAATTTTTTGACATTCTTTTTCATTCGTTTTTAACAATTCTTATGAAAATCCAATTTTTCTTGTGAACCATTATATCATATCGCACTTGAAAGATCCTCTGTTGAAAGTTCCTTCGTGGAATAACATTAAAAGACATTTTCGGCCTTTTTCCAAAGTTAACGAGAAAATCGTATCGAAATTTTCAGACTTACTCACGTGGTCCATTTTTGTTGGAGAACATGACTTTTAATATGTCCAACACTTTGAGAAATCACTGTCGTGTTGAATTTTTGACTTTAACACAGAATACTGCAGAGTTTATTACTTTATATTCTTGGCATAACATTGTGGCCTTTTTTTACCAAGCTGTGCATATGGTGGAGACAATCTTTGCGGTGAAAAATGACATTGAAAGCTTTCTAGAACCAATACTGAAATGACCGTATTTAATGGAAATGTATACATTTTATGTAAAAGAGACTGGAAAATTTTGAATGACTATCTACATCTACATCTTCGTCGAGGCAGAATTGCGCTTTTTGAATTAAACGTAATTTGTCAAATGTTATTGATCAGTACGTACAAAAACATGTCATAAATGTTTGTATTTTCCCATCGCATGAATATTGAAATGAAAACGATGTGATCGTTCAGAATTTTATTGTCAATTATAAATTTATCAGTCTCTCGAGCTCGATGATTTTTTTTTCAACTCACAGAATTCTACGATAGAAAGAACTTACACAACGGAGAATAAAACGCTGACAATTTAATGTGCGCGATCGTTCTCTGCTTTGGTTGCAATTTTGTTTTTGTCGTAACATACTTAATTAGCATTAGCTAGTCAATTTTTAAGTGATGTGTGACACGCTGGTAGAGTTATCCACGAAGCGAATATTTTATATATACATACAAAAGTGTGCATATGTATGTACATCGAAGTACGTCGAGAGATTACTTGCATCGATCTCCATGTAAAGATTAAGAAAAGATAAGATATTATTTTACTATATTCTCGAGAACACTTTGATCAATGCAATGTGACTTTACGATTTTCACTGAAACTTTTATCGTTCCTACTTTCGAGATATGTCAAAAAGAAAATAAAAACAAGAAAAAAACGCACGATCCACGTACAATGTTCGAGTGTTCGAAAGTCCAATTGGTCAAATTTTTATTTTATTTTGTTTTCAACGGCCCCATAGAATTACGATACCTATTTTAAGTTGTAAATTAGTTTTTAAGCAATGTGTAATATTCATAAGTGTATCATATATGACGATCTTCATTGTATTTAGAGGCAATGTACGTTGGAATAAATAGTTCTTCCAGCGACGTAAGCGTTATTTTACAATAGTTTTATTCAACGATTTTACATTTACGGTATAAATGCTTCGAATTAACTATGTAGCTTAAAAAAAACTTTGTCTTTTTATTTAAAAAAAATAGGGCATATTTTAAAAACCACTTAAAGTCATTTTTATGTACCCAAGGAATTTTTTTCAGTTGATCACCAAAGTGACTTATTTTATTTGTTGGTAAATTTGGGTGCTCGCTTCTCTACGAAGGCACTCATACCTTCCTTTCGATCATCCTAGAAAATGTCAAAAAATTAGAATGAAACGAAGAAATGAGCAAATGTTGATTATTGAAAAAGATGCATTCGAGAAATGTTCAAAGTGTTTATAAAATATTAGCTTACTGTGGCAAATGTTGCGTAGAAAGCTTTTTTTTCAAAGTGCAGACCTTCTCTCAGTGTTGTTTCATAGGCTGGAAGAAATATATTCAAGAGACGATACATATTGCAGAATTGTTTGTAGCTTTGATCAAATTAATGGAAATTCTATCTCACCTGTATTTACGGACTCTTTGGCAATGGCAACTATCAATGGAGAATACGTCGCGATCTTTTCACCGAGTTTGACAGCTTCAGCAACGAGTTGATCAGCCGGAAAAACTTTGCTCACCAAACCTGTTACAGCAAAACAAAAAAGTTTTTTGAAAAATCATAAGGCAACGACATTTTTTTTTCATTTTTTTGTTCTTTAGAACATCGCGAAAGAAAAATCGAAATCAATTTTTTCTTAGTGCTTCTTCATGAAATTTAAAATCATTCAATGATAAAAAAATTGGTGAGAAATCTTTTGTGAGTGAAAAAGGACATAAATGGTCAGGTCTCAATGCCCTCTAAAATTGTCTTCTGGACAAGATTCTTGAAGAGGGACTATTATGTCTATAAGTTAGCAATTTCTGTGACGTAAACATAAAAAAATGAAATTACCAGATTTTTCGGCTTCCTGCGCCGTAATTTGGTTTCCGCTAAGTACAATCTCCATTGCTTTGCTCTTTCCCACAACTCTCGTAAGCCTTTGAGTTCCACCAGAACCAGGAATCGTTCCAAGGGCAATTTCTGGCTGACCAAATTTCGCTTTGTCACCGGCATAAATAATGTCACACGACATCGCCAGTTCGCAGCCACCACCGAGCTGCAGACAAGCACAAATTTTCATATTTTATTGTTTGTGTCAATTAAGTTTCTTTTTTCGATTTAAATAAATAAATAAACTAACGACTTACAGCATAACCATTGACCGCAGCTATCACTGGTTTCTTAGCTTTTCCAACTTCGTTCCAGTGTTCCAAAAAATTTTCTTTCACAGTAACAGGGAAAGTGTGATTCAACATTTCCTTGATGTCAGCGCCTGGAAGAGAAAAATGAGTTGAACTGAAGTTTGAAAATTGATGATAGCAATAATGAATGTAAAGAAACATCAAAACACAGATTCCAAAAAAAAATCCATTACAAATAAGGTTCGAGGAATCTGTTAATAATTCGTACTGCATTTAATACAATGATAAACTCTAATGCCATAACAATTAGTGACAATATTTAAACATCGTTATATTAATGAACATCAAAATATTCTGCTTACCAGCTGCAAATGCTTTTTCGCTGCCTGTTAAAACAACAGCACCAACACTTTCGTCTCCATCAAATTCCCTCACTGCCTGATTGACTTCTATCATCAATTTGTCACACAAGGCATTTAAAGCCTTTGGTCTGTTGAGAGTTATCAGTCCAACGTTTTTCTTCTCACCAACCTTCTCGACTTTGATAAACTCATAATTGGCTGCCTGGCCTATGGAATAGAAGGAAATTATCCAAATAATTAAAATCCATGGTTTTTTTTTTACGCCAACAATCGAATAATCACTATACTTGTAAAACTCGAATATTTCAAATATTGTTTTCCCGCTACATAAACCATTTCCAAGATCTAAATTAAATGATAAAATTATACAAATAGAAGTTATACATATTATGGAACAGTTCGAATGTGATAATTCTTCAATCGTCAGTAACGAATTCGTTTGATGAACAACGAATCATTCATTAGATATTTCGTCACACCATTTTTCAAACGATTTCAAGACAAAAAAATCAAATTGTAAAGACCCGATGAATTATTGTTTGGATTTAAAAAAAATTATAAGTTCTTCATATTATATTAACTGTAAAAAAAATGTTCAGAAGCTTCAATAAAGATTGTTACGAAAGCAAGTGGAGCCGGCTTTGATCATGTGGCTTCATGGATCGATCGAAGTCCAATCTTGTGCTCCAATAAACTGACCATCCAGTTGAGCGCAGTAGTGTGTATTTGTTTTCTCTTTAAATCGTTCAGTGAAATCAGAGACTAAATGTTTACTCACAAGAATAGAATTTAATGGTCTGTGCAAATTGTCTCGATTGTTGAGGCACACGACCGATGAGAATACGAGCGATTTGTGTGGTTGCCATGTTTCAGAACAGTCGATCGATATGGACTAACTGGAGAAATATCTCTCTCGACAGTATTCCACGCGGATCGTATCGTTGTAGGAAAAGATGGAGGGAGAACTTGCTTGAGTGTATCCCACTAGGGACAGCCTGTACAAACACAGCCGCACATTTCTTCAGAGTCGGGAGATTTCAATATACAGTTTGAACTCCATTACTGTTCCATATTTTCGGGATCATGTGTCGAGGACTTTTGTACAAAAAAAAAAGAGTTTTATCCCTACATTGAAACCATAAGTATAATAAGACTAAATTTGTAAATATTTCTTGCTTGGTTCGAGCTACTGCGATTACAAATAAAATCTTTTTTTTAATTCTATGTATTTAACCAATTTCATATACCAATGAAGTTGTGAACCTACGATTGAGAAAATGTATTATGCAACAAGATATATGGGATTAAAAATAATGAAAGAAAAAACAAAAGCTCAACAATCATAGAATATGAATGACAATAAGATTTGCCACAAACAAAACAATATTTTTATTTTAATGTGTATGAAGACACCTTTCGCCAATCAAGATAATCACGAGCTCAATTACTTGCAGTTGAAAGAAAAGTACTCAAAGAGGTTTAAAATCACTTTTAAAATGAAGGAGAATAGAAAGTAAACTGTAATCAAAATTCAACTGTATAACACCCAAACTTTGGCGCTATCTAGCGACGGAATGAATCTGCCAACGTCATCAGAAGATATGGAAATTTACCATAAAATGAATAATCTGTTGTCGCTTATCTCTCGGCGCTTCTGCCATGGTTGATTGGCCGAACCCAAACAAATAATATATATATATATATCAACATCACTTAACGAAAACCTTGATTCTTATCAAGCAAACATAATGCAGAATTGGAAAACAGCTAATTTTGGCAAAACCAAAGTTTACAAAAGTTTATCCATAGACTGTGTTTTAGAAAATAATTTGATACCAATGAGATTATAAATAATAAGAATAATACGGTTCACAGATGTCACTGATGTTATATCATTGTATATTTTATAATTAATTATTTATATTAATTATCGACGCGATACGTCGATACAGACTTACTGTTCGAAGTTAAGAACGATATCTGCAGCCGTACGATGTACGAAGGAAAAATTTGAACAAAACTCAAAACGGAGCTTTTCCTATTGGATAGCAACTAATATTTTTCCACAGTTCGACAAAAAGCATATTTCTCAATAACAATATCAAGTTTATCCAAATTTTAGCTATTCCCAATTGATCAGCTTTGGTGCATGTTTTTTTATTTGTTTGTATAAATATTTTCATTTATGAAATTTACAAAACTACAAACAACAAAAGCCAATTGTCGATAGAATTTCAAAGACTTTCGAAGCTGCATGATCGACGAAAGGATGGGAAAAGTTGAAGACTGAAATTTTACAGAGATGGTCAGTCGTTCAGAGATATTGGTGGGAGAAAATCTGGGCAGGTAAAACACGTTGCCAAACGAGATGTCCAATCCGAGGAAGGATGAACTTGAATCACCTTTCAGTTCACGGACGTTCTTCGTACTGGAACGTCTTTCAGCTCTATAACAATGCAGGCTACGTCCATGTTTATTTTCTCTCACCTGCTACTTCTGACATTTTTTCAAGAACATCAAACTGGTAATATCACTGAATAAATATTCACGAAATATGTATTTCTTCATAAATGTTATAAAAGTCGATAGGATTTTCGTAAAAAATTTCATTCAATGTTATTGAATATTGTTAATGCCTTGAAAAAAAAAAAATTAACGTCGATGTTTTGTATTATTACAATTAATTAATGCGTGATTTTTCGTACAGAAGAAATATGGGAACAGGATCTCTCGGAAGAAATCGAAATAGGTGCATCAACCGAGGGTTACGATAATGTTACGCTTCGATGTGGAGCTGAAACGATGATCATCGAACTTACAACTACCGAAGACTTTTCCGGTGTCATTTACACTCAGGGGAGTTTTCACTCGAAAAAGTCACCGTGCTTTCTTGATCCTAAACATGGACGTAATTTCACTTTGAATATTCCTCTGAATAAGTGTGATACGATAAAGGTATTTCACATATTGGCATAGGAATAATGAGTCATGTCTTCAGAATTAGATTATGATCATCTACTGCTTGAATGGAATACCTCACAATTTGCTAATTCCGAATTGTTTAATTATTTTTCATTCTTAAAAGTTAGAGCAGTTGAAAAAAAAACACACATACAAAAGGTCAGTGATAAAGTAGACAGTGAATGATTGAGGGAAGGAACAGTTATGAAAATTCAAAGTATGTTTAAAATATTTCAAGTTGTTTGAAATTTGGTGTGTAAATAAAATTAAGATTTTTTCCATAAAGTAAACTTAAAAACCGGTCTCAAAAATATCTAGTTCGAGAGTTGCAGTGAGTTCTAATTTTATTTTATTTTTCAATAATAAAAAAAAAAAAAAAAACCGACAGGCGTTTACGTCTGCAATGCCAACCGACTGATTGAGTGATTGAATTAGAGATACTTATACTACTGCATTTATTGAAATTTCTCGGGATTAATTCATTTACTTGGTATTTGATTTCTCTAGAACGGCGAAAACTACAGCAATGTACTAGTACTTCAACATGATGATGAGCTCGTCACCCCAGGTGACGCAGCTTTTACATTGGAATGTGATTTTACGAAGCCCCGTGACCTTACTGTATCCGCCGATTTGACTGGAATAACAAAAAGGTTATTTTTTCGCTGATTCGTTGGTTACTTCTTAAGAAATTTATTAACTGATTTTTTTGGACGTTACAGAAAAGAAATCCATTTAAACTGCTATCAACTGCTTTTTTACTAAAAAATTTTTTAACTAAATACTAAATAAATATTTCCACATGCTCATAGCACTATTTATCAATTTATATCATTTGGAATCAAATATTCTTTACTGGTGTAAACGTTGTAAAATTGACATGACAACTTTTTGAATATTTTTGTTTTCATTTCTTCTTCATTATTATGAGAGAATTCATTTCAGACCTGCAAAATCTAGCATAGCCTTGGTCGACGCAGATCCCGGACGTGACAGAACGAAGAGAGCAGCTTACGTCGAAAGTAATACTGACGAGGTTGTTTTCACACCCGACACTATCCGAAAGAAAAAGGATGAGTTGTGAGACAACGCTTATCGTTTCGACTTCAGTGTCAATGTGACTTAGACATTTGTAACATTAAGTAATAAACGCTTATTTTCGTATTTCAGTCTGAAAACTATCCAATCATCTATATTATAGATTAAACATTACATTATTTATAAACAATCATATATAATTCACGATAAAGGAATCGATAGCTTGCTTTAAAACGTAGCACAGCAAAATGGAATTCTACAAAAATATACAAGATGATCTGCTATAACTTTAGACCACATTTAATTTCGTATCTATCACGTGTAATTAAACTTATACAAATCTCAATAAATCCTATACTTTATTTATTAATTCTTCAACTATTGGCTTTTTATTTACTCCTTTAATTCACTCCAAATTCCGACATTCTTTCAGTTATGTGTTCTGAGATTGTTTGTAGACCCGATTTTTAAAGCCCCAAAGAAAATACACTTCGATTGGATACTCCATTAACGATATAAATGAACTGAGAAAAAAAATTGTTCATTAGACAAAACCCCATATAGTTGGACAAAAAATACTTGACCCAACTCTCTTTTTGCTGTATTTTATTGACTCTGTTCAACTCTAAAGAAAAAAATAGTTATATGTACCATTTTCCATTCAAATAAATGAGATTTTCTCCAAAGAACAACCTTTTTTGTCAATGTATTTAGTGGATGTAAAACACTATGGTGCTTTTGGTGGCAACATCGCCTCTACAGCGATAAAGAGATCTGAATCTCTTAGTTTTTTTAATAACGAATAAAGTGATGTACGGGAAATTGTATTTTATAAGAATGAAGTTGATGGAAAATTCGGTTAAAAACTGAAGAATTCAGAAAGTCGACAAAAACCTCGTTTTTTGACATTTATCTAATGAACCATGAGCTCTAGGATCAATACACACGATTTATGGAAAAGGATTAATAGAATTTTCGTGTTATTTTGATTAACCATGATAATGATGCGTGGGTTTTTATTTACTTGTATAATCGATCTAATGTGGAAACAAAGGGCAAAGGCCATTGAAAATCGTCTGAGTTATCAAACGCGCGACTATTGCACGATAAATACTCCCACCATTGAGCAGAGAATTTGCGTATAAATATTACGCGAATGGATAGTATTATCACGGGCTCTGTAAATCAGTCAACAAGAAATGGCAACCAACAAATTTAAGGGAACTTCACCGTATGTCAAACCAGCTCCGCAGCCACATCACTCGGATTATCTTTACAAAGGGTAAAAATTAATAGTTATTACAATCTGTCACGGATCAGTGATCGATTCATGACGATCGATGAAGTAATTTTTTAATACTTGTTTCATTTTAGATATTTGAACGATATAGCTTTAAAGTGTGAGAATGATGCCCCTGTTCTCAAAGTTGCTCTTTTTGGACTTGGTCGTGCCGGTACCATTCACTTGGCATCGATACAAAGCAACCCCCGCGTCAAATTACTTTACATTGTTGATGAAATGGAGAATAAGTTTGCTAAGATTAAAAAATACTGGCACTTGGATGGTGTCACTGTAATGACGAGCAAACAGGCTGATAGAGTTTTTAACGATGCAAGGTAAAAATGTTTCATTTTACGATCTCATGTTTCGCGGCTGAAAATATAATCGCATCAGGATACTAAAATTTCACAATTGGACGAAAACCTGAAAAAATTCAGTGGTCTTTTTAACTCTGAAAACATTAGAATTTCAGTAGTAATAACTTTTGAGAAAATAGCATGAAAGTAATTCTTCCTTATTAGTTAGAAACACGTATAAAAAGTGTCAAATAATTTGTTTTAAAACGAAGTTTTAATTACGTCAATTACTAGAATTTTTTTCACAGTGTCGATATGGTGGTAGTTTCGTCGCCAACTTACACACACGAGGGTATTGTCACAAAAGCTCTGGAGGCGAGGAAAGCAGTATTTTGTGAAAAACCAATAGCTGAAAATCCAGAAAACACTCTGAGGTGTTATGAGACGGCAAGAAGAGTTGGTAAACCACTATTTTCCGCGTTTAATAGACGTTTTGATCCAAGTTATAGTGCAGTACGTGACCGAGTTCGTAAGGGTGAAGTCGGTCATGTTCATACCATCAAGACAACATCTCGTGATTCGCCCTTGCCAACTATCGACTATCTTGCTCATTCCGGAGGTATCTTCCACGACTGCATGGTCCATGACATAGATATGATCACGTGGGTCATTGGAGAATATCCTACAAAAGTATGAAAACTATTAAAATACAATTTATGCATATATTATTATACCTCAACTATTAGATTAAATAAATGTTGAATGGAAACGGAAAATACCAAGTTTGCGAACAAAAAAACTGATTGCAGAATTTGTTCCATGCTGTTGTAGAAACGTTCAGTTATTTGTTTGTTTTATGTTTTGGTTTTGCACGAATTTATACTACAGAATGATCGACATTATCATTCAAATTTCATTTTCATACCTAAATTTTCTTCTGGTTTCAGGTGACAGCTCAAGCTTCAGCAAATATACCGGAGATTAAAGCGATCAATGATTTTGATACGGTAGTCGCGACGCTTCAATTCCCATCAGGATCGTTAGGAATAATCGATCTCTCAAGAAATTCGAGTTACGGTTACGATCAGAGACTCGAAGTATTTGGACCGAAGGGTATGGTACAAGCGAACAACGAGCAGCCCATACACTGTGTATCAACGATGCTCGATCTGAATGGCCCGAACCAAGCGCCAATCTGGTATTCTTTTCCTAGTCGTTTTATGAGAGCGTACAGAGCCGAATTCGACCATTTTCTGGACGTTGCACTTGGCAAATGCGAATCCACGGTACTGCCTAAGGAAACAATGGCGGTTACAAAAATAGCATCGGCGATCGAGGAGGCTGTACGTTCAGCCAAAGTTGTCGAACTGAAATGGACTCCGGGCGAACTTCCACCTCAACAATAAATAATCCAAGAGACTTTTATTCGAAGCATAACTGAAAGAGTTCGCTTTGGCATGTGCATATAAAAATTTCATGCCTCTTGTATGTTTTTTCTTTGTTGATTAAAGAAATGAGCAGAAAAAATGTGTTTTGTTTAACGCTGATGACGTACAAAGTATGTTATAATTTCCACTTCTTCCCGTTGTTACTTCAATATAATGTTTCTCTTCATTCTTATAATTTATCGACGAACATTTCCATTACATTCTCGAGTCTGTTATATATAGTTAAAAAGTCAATGATATCCAACGAAGATTGCTAATTTTGGATAATTATTTACAAAACAATTTATATTTGAGCGAGGAACAATTGTTTTTCTTTTTTTGTCATCCCTCTACTGACTATGAGACGCGGACGATGAATGATATTTGTGGCTGTTATTTGTTTTTCGATGCACTATTACGATAAGTAATTATATTATGTTGCACTTGTTTGTATGGATATTTTTTTCAACAATTTGTTCATGTGTATGTCGTAGCAGTTTTTTAGATTCCCAATGTATTTGTTAAGATCGTAAAACAAAAAAATTGATTATAATAGCATCGATCAAACTACAGCGGGAGCGTGTAGCTGAAAAACTAGATGTTTTGATACACTTTTACAATCTTCACAAAAATATTAAGGTGTGTTTTCCAATTGAATGACAATGTGCTGCACTGTGTTGCACGGTCTGACCCCGTGATGTGGTGCTTGTTGGAACCCATAATAAACACTCGGTGCCCTTGACGGCAAACTACGCTTCGACTTAACAATTCTCTGTGTCCGCGGCATTGTTGGAATTCTCAATGCTGGACACTTTGTCTCACTAGGCCCTGCTGTACTCTAATTGGAAAACACGCTAAATCAATATATTACAAAATGATGATAACTCTTTAATTTGTGTTATTATTAAGTGCATCTCGTTTCGTACATTTTCTTTTTGTTTTTTTTTTCAATGTCAAATATTTTTATGCTTGTTTTTGTAGACTCAATTTTTGTTCGATCGTCCATCAATATTCACAGTCAATTTTCTTGTATAAGTAAGAATACAAAAGAATTGGTAAAAAAATTCAAGAAAGACTGTATTAACTCGTTGTCTCTTTTTGGTCCTAATTCTCTAGGCAAACTCGCATATAGTTTTGTTAAACACCTTAAGTATTTTAGTCTTTATTTAACGATCTTACGGAATTTCCTATAATCTTCGCTTTATCCTTCACGCTGTTTTCAATGTTTTTCTTTTGTTTATCAAACACCATCGAAGCCACCTCCTCATATGTGTAAATATATCCAACCAGTCTATTCAGTACTTTAAGGATTTTGCATAAAGCGCTGCAGTTGCTTGTATACTGTCTCCGTTACAGCGTCGTAATTCCGCAATCACTGTTTCACGCGGGAAGCCAAGATTCATGATTTCTTTGACTGTCGCTTCCGTAAATGGATCGTTGTTCGTTATTGTGCTTTGAGGTGTTCCCGATGTGTTGGAAGCACTCGATAATATCGCCTCTCCACTTACACTAGTTGCGCTTTGCCCGTCTGCGAAAATATTGCAAACGATCAATCAATCACTTTAAAAAAAACTCCCTCCGTTACTTGTGCGATTGTGAACAAAATGTTGAAAAATTATATTGCACAATGATCTGTCTGTGTCCAGGCAATGAGGAGTGGATAAAACTTGTGACAGTGAATAGAATATTCCCAATGAGGATATCGCTAGATGTTTGATAAATGATATTTAATTTGAACGATGTTGGGTATTGCAGAATTGCGATGCAGCCAAATGCTTTTTTGTCCATTAGTAGGGACAAAAATTTGTTTGGAGTGCTGAACTAATAAATTCAACCATGCGAACTCCTTTTGACGATTCAAAAACTAAATCTACGATAGAGATTGATAAAAAAAAAGTGTGTTTTCGGTCCATTCCAAGAATTAAAGCTTCAATATCATTCATTTGCTTGGTGAATTATTTAAATAATGCCGTAGAATAGGTTGCAATGGATAAGGAAAGACGGGAGAGCCTGGACTGATACATACTTACCCTGCTGCTGCCTCAACTTTTTTGCTTCTCTGGCACTATCCTCAAGTGCTCTTTGGTAGTCCCTGTCATCGAGAGAAGCTTCGCTATTACCACTAAGTCTCGCACACTCTGGTAATTCACCTAAAAGAAAAATTTGCATTTTTTACACTGACTGCAGAATAAAAACGGCCATGGGGGGCGAGAAAACACGCAAAAAAATGGTGCAAACCTTCTGCCAAAAATGATGTTTCTGTTCCGGTAGTACCGATCGTCAGTACGTTCTTTTTTAAATCTATGCAACACTGATGTCGCTTCAGCATATCAAGACCCAGTAGCATGTCCATAGGTTGTTCCTCGAGTACGCTAAACGATGTCGTTAAATGATCACTCCCGATCTGTATTTGCACCATGTGAATTCTTCCGATGATTTTTTGTACACCTACTCCCTTAGCGACGCCCGCCCACCTTGTGTCGACCAGTCTCATAATATGACAGCGTTCGGCACAGGCAGCTGACATTATCGTCGTTTGCGCTCCTAAACGGAAAATAAAAATAAAGTTTTGTCCGTGGTATAATAAGTAATATCTGCAGTTTATAAAATACGTGATCGAGAATAAGAGAGAGGATAAAATGAAAAAGAATTTGCATGAACACAAATTCCTCGTAACGACGAAAATAGATTCATGCTCGCCTCTGTTCTCTTTTTCCCTACACAAGTTTTTTTTCTCGTTCGGTGAAACAACCTCATGCCGAGAACGACATTTTTTTACTTTTCACTTCACACGCGCGTGAAAAATTCTAAAATTAGAAAATAAAGTGGGCGGTACCGTCTCGTACTGCAAGTGTTCAAGGTGAACACTCTGTTTGTTTGTTTGCTTATAAATAGAATATTTAAAAAGATGGTTGGACAAAGGAAAAGTGAAAGGGGCGATGTTGACATTATTTGAAACTATTTTTTACGAAATAACGCAATATAAATGGTTACCTGAATCGATAAATGCCTTTACTGGAAACCCATTGACTTTACAATTGATATAGAGCATAACAACTGTGCCAAAAGTTTCCGGATTATATTCCATAGCTGCCTCCATATTTGCTTCAATATTTTTTTGTTTTATCTCATCAGCTATCAGTCTCTGAGCTTCCGTGTCGAATGGATCCGCATTCATCATTCTCAATCGTTGTACTTGACGTTCTTCCCTCACTCTTATCTGTTCCTTCAGTACTGTAGAAAATTTCTCTGCAAATAACGCAAATCTATTGTTATTAACGATAAATTTGAGCATCGATTATTCAGGTATAGAGTAAAAAGACTTGAAATTATTCCTGTTGAATTTACTACAAGAAAAGTATGAAATTTGCATTGGATGTGATGAAAAAAATTCTTAAACTGGTGTGAAAAACTTGTGAATGTGGAGTAAACTCTCGAAAACTTAGTTCTAACTTCGAAAGAATCCATGAACGTTGTAAACTTTGGAGCATTCAAAATACATCACTATTTCTATCTACTGAATATTTGAAGAATGGGAAAATAAATTTAATAAGTACTAAGCTACAAACACGATTGGTCAAAAGTTCCCTTTAACTTTGTACCTAAATTTCCAGACAGTAACGCATCTGCGAGTCTTGGATTATTTTGTTTGAGCAATGCCAGCTGATCAGGGTTTGCCAGGAACATATCTCTGATCATTGCTGGATCATCATCGTTTCTGGGATTTTGAGCTCTTTGTGGTGTTATCGTACTGGGACCTTGTGATCTACTGCTACTGGGTGCAGATCCAGGTACTCGGATAGAACTGAAGTCAAGCAGTGGCAGAGCTGAAATCAATCACTGTATCAACATTTTTTGATAAAATATGCGAAATACACTAAAGGTTACTTTTTGTACTTTTTTCAAAGTGAGAGAAGATAAAAAAAATGGACAGAGGAATCTAAAGCAGATACTTAATCATTGAATAACCCCACTACATTTTTTCAAACATTTTTGTCTTCAATGGTTGTACAAGCAAAGTACTTTTGATCAAAATTTGAATGTCTTAGACTGCACCTCTGGAATGCGGAGAAAATATCTATAAAATCTTTTCAATTTTTTCTAAATTTAATTATTATCAATATTTATAAAAAGATGTAACTTGTGGTGGACATATAAATCAAGAGAAACACCCAGTCAATTGGGCAGAATCCATTTTGATAAAGAAAAACCAATCAATCATAAAAAAAGTCTCAGACAATCCAATTAATTCAATTTTTTTAAATAATTCCAGTAATTTGAAAAATCGAAAAAAACATTTAGTGCACAGTCCTAAAACAATTTTGGATAGTTACATCAATACACTGTTTTGCAAAATATTCAAAATGTTTTCGTAATTTTATTTTTGGCTAGGAACAAATTTTTAATTGAGTAATTGGATTCATGAAAGCATTGCTTTAACGAATGAAATAATGGATGAAGTTTTCATAATGATGTATAATTGGAAAGAAGGGTTTACAGTCGAGCGGACCTCCGTTGAGCGGTTGTTGAATATTCATGTCAGCGCCACTCTGGTGCATGTGCTGCAGTATAATGACATCACCATCTCGAATGCCGTGATCCTTCAAAGATTTCTTATCGTCCATCAGGGGTCTTCCGTTGAAAGCGATAACGATTTCATGAGCAGGCACACCGCTCTCGATTTCACAAAATGCCTTAAAGTTTTCGAGCTCCAATTCTTCGCTGACGTCGAGGACGAATATATCGTCCCCAAGTGTAGTAACTGTCACTTTCATGCTAATGGTTAAATTTTATCCACAGTTTATGCCTTCAATACCCAAATTTGTCCGCTTTTAGCGAAAAATTTTCAAAAAATGATTAAAAAGATGAGATTCCAAAGAGGAACTAAAGCCTGAGAACAAACAACAGAAACAATGCGGGTATGAGATTGCAACGAAGCGTCGGTTAGCGTCGTTAGTCACTGCACAAGAGACACGACACCTTACGATACAATATGACTCCAAAAACGAGACGCGAAATCTGCTTGTTTACCGAGAATTTTATTTGCGGACGACCGAAATGGATTGCACGAGAATAAAGAATAAAGGGTAAAGGGGATGGAATGATAAACAGTTTCGCCAATGTATATGTGTTCGTATGTGTACGAGCGATGTAAACACAAACAACTCAGTTCAGCGAAAAATATGTTGTTATCCACGCCACCGCTCACGAAAGTACGACCTGAAGTTTGCGGTTTAATGTAATTGCGATTAGTCGTATTCGACCATGTTGAAGATAGTTGCAGTTGAGCATTAATTTTGTTGGTGTCGTTTTATATTAATTAAATTGTTCGTTCACGAATATGAATAACAGACCCGACGGAAAATATGAATGATTAAGAATTTGCTGATCGCCAAAATAAAAATGATCACACGCCTCCGAAAATTCGATGGCGGGTTTTGTTATCGACTGACAAGAACACGTACAAAACGATTTTGAGAATGCAGTTTTACAAGCCAAATCATGGAGCCTGATAATCGATAATGAAAAGGAAAATTCACAATTTTGGACAGTTGAATTATGTATACAAATATATAAATAACTTGACCACATGCATAACAGTTGAATGTTCATTGATATTTGTTATTATCGACCGATGATATATTTCCCCTTCCAAAAAAAAAATCATACAGCGCCCTACAAATAGGACTTTCCAGTAGTAGTACTGTACTACTATAGGGTCTATGGGTAATACGAATAGGCTAGGCTTTGCTTTAGTAATTAATAATTTAGTATTCACTCATCAGTCATACAGTGATGGTCGTATTCGTATAGCTCCCATGGGCTGTATGATTAAAATGTCAGGGCCAAAGTGATAGTGTATATAGAAAAGACGTTGAAAAAACGTATCAACAGGATCTTAATTGATTAATTCTCAACTTCAAACGAGGTATAGACAGTGACCGCGAATATGGCTGCTGACGAAAAACTCTTCTTTACGAAGACGGTTCAACATTTGGCGAGATCTCTCGCAGCAATAAAACCGACGCCCTGGGACAAGGTATATACTATTCGAAACACTATTACGTTACGATCTTCGTTCAGAACGAGTTTTTATCGCAGTATTATTTCGTTAATTCCTGTAACTATTGTTTTTTTTTGTATTTTTATTACGAGGTTGAAGTTCTATGGTGTCATCGACGAAAATTTCGTTTGAGAATGACAGTTCAGTCGGTCAGTAGCAGAAGACATTTCGAACACTAGAATTTGAAATATATGAATCATGTCTAACAATACACTCCCATGATGATAAACGATGAACCTGTATTTAAAGAAAAATGTTTTGATATTGTGATTGGAAATGTTTCAATCAAAAATGATTATCGACATATTTCAACATAATGGCAAACTCAATAATTAAATTTTGACAGGTTATGTTTCGAATAAATACTGAAAGCATTCAATTACGGTTTATACGAAAATTTTGATCGTTTCGTAATTTACAGTTTCACTGCAACCTGCTATTCTGCATCATCGCAAGTGATTACAGTGAATGAGTTGAAGAAAAACACAATGACAAGCTTTCATATACCTTGTGCAAATTGCATTGAAAAAATGATGTTTTACCCTGCATTGTCGAAGTGTAATAAAACGTGTTTTTTTTTTCGCAATATTTTCCTGTCTTTTTGTACATTTGAGCTGCAAAAATGTATTGAATTTTGTTCTATATCTTTATTAAGTTGATTAAAGAATTCGATAATTTTCATGAATTCAAAACCGTGGGAAACATACAAATTTTAAATAAGTCTTGTGCATATTCAAATTTTAGTGCCATTTTCAATTTTGAGTGAAATTTCCTTTAATCATACGCTTTTGTATATGAATTTTTAATTAAATAGGAATCAAAACTCATTTCTAAATGTTCAGTGTTATGATACTTTTTGAAAACACTCTTTTAAAACTAAGAATAACACCTCTTTTCATAATGGAACTGAACATGTTGCAAAAAAAGTTGAAACTCGTTTCTATGTTTCATAATTGTTTAAGATTACATAGTTTTATAAACAACAGAAATGAATAAATTGATGAACAGGTAATTAAGTTGTGAATGGTGACTTTGACAGGTGAACCGCTTATACAAGCTATGTCCGCAAGATTTGGCTCAAGGTGCTTTTCGTATAGATCAGCGTGGTCAAGATGCTACAATAGCTTTAGGAATTTACTTCCTCGAGTCGGGTCTACAGCATCGCGATCGAATACTTCCTTATTTGCTGAGTCTTCTGCGAGGTTTGCCAAAAGCTGTATGGCTCGACGAAGTTCGATTTTCACCTGTTGAGAGAGTACCAGTGGCTGAGCGTTTCAGTTTTTGTCTCAACACTCTGCTAAGCGACGTAGCTGCAAGATGCGAGCTTGCCAGAGAAGAAATAATAACCACCCAAGTGGAAATACTAACTGTTATGACGAATATGATAAGAGGGTGCAAAGAGCAAAATGGCAACAGAGGAACTCAGGCCAAATGTAAGTTTCTTATCTATAAGCCTAATGCCTGAAAGTACTCAAACAAAAATCAAAGAATAACACACATCATTGGATAATTGCTTTTAAAAAGTATTCAGATGTCTCTAGGCTCAGACACAATTTTTTTTGTCGATTTTGATCCGTTGCCTTTTTTTTGGAATGTGAAGTAAAATTCGCAGTATTTTTTGACGATCAATTGATATTACAAACTAAATTCTCATTACAGTTATAATGATAATGTGTTCTTGAAAAAATGAAATTTACGAAAAATTTGTATTTCAGTGTCTCTATGCAAGTGTCTCGTGCCTGTATTGATAGGCCTGGCCCGTTCAATGGGGCGATTCGCTTGTCAAGATCCACCATTACTCTGTCGCATATTTCCTATCCCTGAACCGCCGTTACCCGCTTCAAACCATGAAAAACCGATTGACAAAAGACATCGGAGTTTTTCGAACTTCCGCCCGATCATACCGCGCTCTCTCAGCGGCAATTTAAATCCTCATTGGTCAATCGACAGTGCCCAAGCTTCGTTGCCGATTGCCGAGGATTATTACTGTTCTACTAAGAGACCATCGCTTCATACGTATCTCTCAATTCCCTACGATCCGGCAACTTATTTTTTTACGAGATATGGTTCGAGCTTCAATCAATTTCCACAAATGAGATGCAACGAAAGTCCTGAGAAACGAATGGGTTTACAATTCAGTATAGTTCATCTTCAATCTGTCCTGGCATTGGCGAAAAAACTTTTGACAAAGGAAATTCTCGCGTTTCTTGACGAGGAGGCTCAACAAGTTAGTAACTCACTTCAGAAATATTTATTTTCTCAAATAACGAACCTTAAATTACAACTTAAAAAACCATAACTTTTTTCAAGTTGAAAGTAACGAAAATTCTTTGTTTCAAGTGTAAACTTCTTCATTTTTAAATTGTACGTATTTTTTAAATTCTTTATCTATAATTTTTCGTATGTAATTCATCTCGTATTTAACAAACCGAGTATACACAACAGAAGAAGGATTTTTCTCACTACTATCATATTGAATTAAATGGCATTCCCAAAAAATAGTATTTGTCTCATTATGAATAACGTAACAATTATTTTTCAGGTTTATTTCTCAGGCCAGGTGCAAATTTTTCCTTATCGAACATTCAGTGAAACAATGAAGCTAGTAATGGTAGCATTGCTACGAGAATTGTTGCAAAGTCAACGTGATTTGCCACCACCTTTTATCCGTGACGTTCAGGAATTTGTGAAAGACCTTTTTCTGTCGGGTCAAACGGAATTGCAATCTCGTCAGCACGATGCCAGCGAGCGGGAAGACGTTGATACGAATTTTCGTACAGTGAATAGATTCAAAGTAAACGTCATGACGAATTCAGCCTGCGTTGATCTTTTGGTTTGGGCCATAGGAGACGAGACTGGTAAGCGAATTAATTTATATCAATCTTGCTGATTATTGTATCCTCGCAAAAATCATCTCAATGGAGAATTTGCGACACTATATCAAAACGTGTTTCCGATAAAAGAAAAGAAAACAAAAAACATGAGTTTTTGGTCAACTTGTCCCGAAAATGTGGAACAACGAAAATTTGAATCAGTCGTCTCGAGGCTACGTCAATGGATAACGATGTCCAGGTTGGAACTGAAAAGTAAACCTTGTTTTTCCAGTAAACGGAGAGTACGATTTGACCGCGCTGTACGCGGACCTCGGCTCCATGCTGATCGGCGAGGGTATCTCGTATTACCCCATTGTGTTACGCGTTTCGCATGGTTTTCCTGTAAACGCTGCTTATTCTAAACTCCTTTCGTCATTTTTTTTTAGCCTAACAAAATTCGGGAATCCAGCGAGTCTAACGAATTACGTAGGCGTAAAAATGTGGTATTTTTCTGGTTAGCGGTTAGCGTGTACACTACACGTGGTTACCGATCACACACGTTCGCTAATTTGTCGTTAAACGATCGCGAGTTTTTTTTTTTTTTTTACATGCCGACTTGTATACTGCTTCGACAATACATTGTATCGTGCGATTTGTCGTGAGACTGCGTGCTTTGTCAACTAATTGTCAATTGTACGAAGTTCTTTGTTGCTCCCAGCAACTTTATATCGTACAAGATCTTTCTTTTTCTTCTTTTATTTGGAAAATAAACCTTTACATAATAAATTATTTGCATTTATCGTCGTAGGTGCGGATAGTCTTTGCAGTCGTCTCAATGAGAAGATCAATTTCAATCTCGCACCAAAACTCGTGCTCGCTCATATGCCCTTATTGATGGTATGCCTTGAGGGTTTGGGAAAATTGGCACAGAAGTTTCCCAATATCGCCATTACGTCTAATTACAACTTGCGGGATTTCCTCATGAATCCATCGCCCATACTCGTCAAGCTTCATCGTCATTACAACGACAAATTGGCCAAGGATCGTCAGTTCAGAGCGACAAGTGTGTATTACAAAAAATTCTTCTATAACCATCAAAACTTCGGCTCTACACCTACTTTCCGCAGCTCTATTCAGGTGCTAATTCGCACCTGTAATTTTTCAAAAGCTCATATCTCTCTTTAATTAGTCACGGATGCTTTCAAACCTCAACATTTTTCCAACTGATTATTGAGCATTTTAATTAATCGTTTTGTTTATCATAGTCCAGGGTAAAGAAATCGAAGACCCGAAAATTACTTCTTCACCGAGTCAAACGGCGTTTGAAAAACTGAGAGACGCAGCGATCGGAAATCTTTGTATCGCCCTAGAGGCCGCTCATCCTGTTTATCCAAATTGTGTTCCCGCGTTGGTAAGCAGCGCATCGACTCGAATGTGCAGCTTGGAAAGAAGCGAAGGGTAAAAATGTCTTAATTTTATTTGCCAGACAAAAAGTTTCCTCGGAAATCAATATTTCAAGTTGATTAATTATCAACATGTTTAAATCTATCTCGTTTGGATATAGCACGGAGAAATTAACGAACGAACTCGTAGCTGAAAATATCGTGATAATGCTCGGTCACGTTGCGGTTGCCTTGAAAGACACTCCAAAAACGACGAGCAGTATTTTGCAGTTTTTCGAACAGAGTTTCTGTCGCGATCCCAGTGCTCTCGATAGACTCATAGTCGATCAGCTTGGATGTATGATAATCGCTAAGTGCGAAGCAAGAGTACGTATGAATGGAAATTTGTCCAATAACTTGAATTTAATTATTTAATTATTTAATTGGAATAATTAGTATTTTCATTATTTCGCAGGGAGAGATTATGAAGATGTTTTCTGTATCGCTAGAGTCGAGCTGCAAAACATACGTAACGAACGTCGATCGCAAGCAGTATCGTCACGTAACCGGAGCTGTGACAAACGCACTTGCAAATATAGCGGCGAACCTTCAGGGCGAGGATGAGCTTGATAAGCTTTTGCTGCGTCTTTTACAGCTCTTCGTTTCTATGGGTCTCGAAGGAAAACGGGCAAGTGACAAGACTTCTACGACAGCAACGATGGGAACGATGACAACAATGACGGTGAAACATCATTATGAATAATAAAGCTTAAGAGTCATCTAGAACTTTTTTTTTTTTTCATAGAAACGACAATTGTTGTAACGTTTCAATTATTGGTGTAATAAAACGTATTGTTTATGTTTTTTAATGGATAATTCATTTTGCAGAAAGGCTCCAGCAGCGCTGGAAATCTTGGTGCTCTAATTCCAGTGATTGCAATACTCGTACGTCGGTTGCCACCGATAAGACAGCCACCACCTCGAGTGCTTAAGCTCTTCAAAGATTTTTGGTTATACTGCGTCGTTTTTGGATTCGCTGCTGCAGAGTCTCATCATTCATCGAGAATATGGCCAGCCGAATGGTACGAGGGAGTGAAAGAAATAGCAATAAAATCTCCGTACCTGATATCACAAACAAACGCAAAATTGGAAATGAGAGAGCTTCAGTATACTTCGGCAGTGAGAAACGAGAGCGTGTCAATGACGGAACTTCAAGAATTAAGATCTCAAATCCTGAAAATGAGTATAAAAACTAGCGACGCAGTGACTTACGTAAGCAAGATGCAATTTTCCCAAATTACCTATTTACTCTCGGTTTATTGGGTAGAAACATTGAGAGTGGCCAACAGTCCTGAGCCAAGTTTACAGCCGATAATGGAATATTTGAGTGATTCCGATCTGCAGAAAGATAAAAGCGGAATGTGGCAGTGTATAAGCGGCGTCGCAGATTCGGTTTTCGCAGCGTTCAAAAGCGTTATGCAAAAAAAGCCAAAGGACGAGAGACGCGAACGAGAGCTCGAGAATCACGCTCAGTTTCTTCTAGTCAATTTCAATCACGTGCATAAACAAATACGACGGGTTGCGGATACTTATCTAAGTGATTTGGTCGATGCTTTTCCTCATTTACTGTGGAATTGTCGAGTATTGTGGAGTATGCTGGACATACTTCAGGTATTGTCGTTCTCACTCCAGCTTGATCCTAACGAGGAAACACCCACGTTACGTATACCCGGTACGCCTTACAGCATACATCTAATGGATACTCTTGAAGCGAGAGAGATGATAGTCAAGGATTTCGCCGCAAGATGTAAACAAATAGTGCAGGAAGCAATGAAATGGGCCCCGCACGCGACTCGATCGCATCTCCAAGAATACATCAACCAAATCCCGTCTTCGGGTATGTGGCATCACGCGGGACTGGCTCTAGCTACTGATTCCGTCCTGGAATTCGTAGATGTGGCTGTGCCAACGAGTTGTCAAACCAATACGAACTCATTAGACAAACGACCGCGTGGCGCCAAGGGCGCGAGTACCTGGCTCTTGTCCATGATGTCAAGAAGATCTTGGTACGCTGGCGAAGTTGCTGGAATGCTTGCTTTAGCACGCAGCGATTCGCCGACCACGGAAACTGCACCGGAAGACGGAAGAAATATGGTAATCGACCGTGTTATAGCCGCTGTTAAACGATCGTGCAATAATACTAACAACGTTCAACATCAAGGAGCTCTTTGGCGCGCCACCGCTTTACTCATATCCGTCCCAGGGATACACCGTAAATTATTGTACTCGGTTGCCTGGTCACAAGTCGAATTGTTCACCAATACAGCAATGACAACCGCCACTGAGTGCTGGCAATGGATACTCACCGCTAGACCTGATCTTAAGCTCCGATTCCTTCAGGAAATGCTCGCCGCTTGGCAATACACTGTCAACAAAAAAATGGGCATGTTTTCACCGGAACGACAGGAAGTTAGTCCACTCGCTGTTTACGAGGGTTGCGAACTTGGACCAAGCCCACCGTACGTTAAACCTCACGAGATTTGGGTCACTTTTATTGTCGAAATTATCGAAACTGCTAAATATTGTTGTCAAGAAACTATCGAGATGATTGCTATTCTCTTGCATCGATCTTTACCTATGACCGTTGGTGCCATGAACGAAGAACACGGCTTGAACAGACACGTAAATGCTGTTGGTGCACGTTTCAAACTTTTGTCCTGCGGTCTTCTGCTTCTGCAAGGTGACACTTTGCCAAGGTAAAAAACGAATTTTCTCAAAACTTCTATAAAATATTACAGAAACTATATAAGAAGTGAAGCTACTAGCTTTTTACGTGGGAAATCATTTTTTTAAGTTTAGGTGAATTTTTTTTTTTTTTTTTTTTGAGGAACCTATAATTCAAATAATTTGCGAGTTTCCACGAAATCAAGATTTGATATCTTTTGAAATGTTTTTTGAAAACGTTCGTTTCCTTTTTTTTGTTTTCAAGATCTTTGAGTAAAAACGTTTTGCGTGAGCGAGTTTATTGCAACTGTTTGGATTACTTCTGTCGCGAACGTCAAATGCCGACACAAGAACCTGATCAACTTCGCGAGGATATAACAACGCTAATAAGATTCTGGCAAGTGATGCACAGCGAAAAGAAATATTTGATGATGGGAAGCGGAGAGGGGGATTATGATGGAATGGTGGAGCCGCAATGTGGGTTCGGTGGTATCGATAACTCCATAAATTCGCTGACTCCAACGGGACGAGAATTGATGAAACAACCGGCTCCTGGATGGATAAATACAGTGCCGCTCTCCACGAGCAGCAATGCTCTTGGAAAACGAAGCAATCGAAGTAAACGTATAATGCACAACAACGTGGCCGTTAAGGATTACATAAAGAAGCGCAATCTGATTCTGGGATTACTTGCAGAGGAAATTGAATTATTGCTGGTAAAAACCATTACCAATAAATCATATTTTTGAAAATAGTTTTTGTTTGGCTAATGAGGGCATTATTCTAGAAAATCAAATAAAAATACCATCAAGTGTTTTTTTTAACATAAAGTATTTATTGTTGAAGTTCATAAAGTTTAAACAATGAAAAAAAAAGATTTTTGTGAATTTAAAATTAGATTGATTTTCGGCCATAAATATTTCACGATCGATATTTATGGAATAGTAATTTCGTTTAAGTTATTTTTTCGTTATTAAGATCGACCGCAAATCAATATTGTTTAATAAAAACTGATTATTTCCTTTAGGTATGGCATAATCCAGGCGGACGTCAAGATCTTGCTTTGCCCGGCGAAAATTCAATTGCAGAATGGCGAGCCAAAGTAATGAACGAACGTTGGCGCGATTACACTCGTCTCGCATGGGAAATAAGTCCGGTATTAGCAGTTTATCTACCGGTTCGACTTAAAAAAACTGACTCGATAGTCAAAGAAGTATGCAGACTTGTAAGGCTCAAGCCAATTCCCGTCATGCATGTTCCCGAAGCAATGCAATATCTCGTCACGACGGAGAGTTTGTTGAACGATGCACCCGAGGTAACGAAAAAAAATGTCTAAAATCACTAGATTTGCAAAACCAGAAAAAAACACTATTCGTTTTCTTTTTCTGTTTAGCTCGTACACATGCTAACTTGGGAACGAATCTCACCGATTGAAGCACTGGCGTACTTCTCAAGACAATTTCCTCATCATCCCATATCGGCACAGTACGCGGTCGATGTTCTCGCCAGCTATCCCGCGGATGCAGTTTTGTTCTATATTCCGCAGCTTGTACAAGCCGTACGTCACGACACGATGGGTTACGTGATTGAATTTATCAAAGCGATTGCTAAACGTTCACAGGTTCGTTCGAAATATTTTATGATAAAATAATGGCCTAGACAGCGATGAGTCCACCATTAGTTTGTGGCTTGAGCGATGTAAGCCGCTAAGGCTTCGGGCAAAGCCATCACTTGAGTGAATAACTACTTATTATTACGTTTCTAGGTCGTTGCGCATCAACTAATCTGGAATATGCAAACAAACATGTATACTGACGAGGAAAAACAGATTAAAGATCCCGATCTGTTTGACATTCTGGACTCGTTGATAAAGAGTATTTTGAGTTCTTTATCTGGACCAGCAAAACAATTTTACGAGCGTGAATTTGATTTCTTCGAAAAAATCACTAATATATCAGGAGAAATACGTCCGTATCCAAAAGGTCCCGAACGAAGAGAGGCTTGTCTAAAATCGTTGCGGAAAATTACAGTACAACCAGGTTGTTATTTACCTTCAAACCCTGAAGCAATGGTCATCGATATCGATTATAACAGCGGTCGACCCATGCAGAGGTAAGAAAATGTTTTTTTAATTTTCAACGATTGAATTGAAAGAGTGTATTTATTCGCTTGATTATTGTTAATTGAATAATTGAAAGCTCATGTCTAGAGGTGCCAAGAGAGGGGTCAATTTAATAATTATCTTATCGATACTGGAAAAAAGGATCCATTGAAATAACTTCTTGTGTTTTTAAGAAAATATATTATTGCCAAAGAAAGTAGAGAATTTCATATCAAAAAAAGAAAAAAATGAGGTATGTATCTGTCAAATTGAAATTAAATTTTGCTCTCATCGGTTTAATATGTTATGGATTTCTGGAATTTTTCAAAGAATCATGCATGAAGGGTGACTATTAAATAAAAATATTTTGTAAAAATCGATTTTCTTACTTGTTGCAAATTGTACAATTTCAATACTTTCTAAATATTATTAAAAAACGAATTTTTCTTCGGTTTCAGTGCTGCAAAGGCACCGTTCTTGGCTCGATTTCGAGTACAACGTTACGGCATCAATGAATTGGAGAACATAGCAATGGCTGTATCAGCGAACGCGAAAGTCGAGACAAAGTGCGCTGGTCTCGAAACATGGCAAGCTGCAATATTCAAAGTCGGCGACGACGTGCGACAGGATATGCTAGCTCTTCAGGTTATTGGAATTTTTAAACACGTTTTCCAACAAGTTGGTTTGAACCTGTTTTTGTATCCGTACAGAGTAGTCGCAACAGCTCCAGGGGTAAGAATTATAATTAATTCTTAAAAATTCTCCTACGTCCTTGAGTCCATTAATTTTTTTATCGCCGAATGAATTTTTTCCAGTGTGGCGTAATCGAATGCGTGCCAGATGCCGAATCAAGAGATCAGCTAGGACGTCAAACGGACATTGGGATGTACGAATATTTCCGAACAAAATACGGCGACGAGACGAGCAAAGAGTTTCAAACGGCTAGACGAAATTTCGTGAAATCAATGGCGGCGTATAGCGTAATAACATACTTGCTACAAATCAAGGATCGTCATAACGGAAATATAATGTTGGACAAAGAGGGTCACATTATACACATTGATTTTGGATTCATGTTTGAGAGTTCGCCAGGTGGAAATCTTGGCTTTGAGCCGGACATTAAATTAACTGATGAAATGGTTCTCGTCATGGGAGGAAAAATGGAAGCCGCTCCGTTCCGATGGTTCATGGAACTTTGCGTTCAAGCTTTTCTAGCAGTGAGGTAAAAAAGGAACAAAGAAAAAAAAACTACAACTTTTTGTCTGATTTTGAATGAAAAATTCACGAATCCAAATATTTCCCATTCTATCGATTAGAACATAATTTTTTATTTATTTTGCAGACCCTACCAAGAGGCAATAATATCATTAGTTTCCTTGATGCTGGACACCGGATTACCATGTTTTCGTGGACAAACAATCAAATTATTGCGTAGTCGTTTCGCGCCAATGGCAACAGATCGGGAAGCAGCAGTTTTTATGCTCAACGTAATACGCAATAGTTTCCTGAATTTCCGAACAAAAACCTACGACATGATACAGTATTATCAAAATCAAATTCCGTATTAAACGCGTCGCTTTGTCCAACTGGGTTAATTATTATTCGTTTTGAATATTCGGATTGATATTGAGAGAATTTCTTCAACTATAGTCAACAATATTGAAGGGTGATGGTAAAAAAAGAAAAAGCAATATTTTATCACAATCAGAACAGTTGGAAATTCATTAATTTATCAAATATACTTGAATACCATGTACATTTGCACAGTTTTTGTGCGTGTGTAATATTATGCATTTTTTTTCCGACAATTTAGCAGGGATATGAACATTCCTAATCTATGTATGTATTTGTTATCATAGTATTTATTCTGTGATTCGTTGATCCATGAGAAAATAAATAATTTTATGGTTGCCAACGTTACTCTATAAAACAGTTCAATATATACGATTTATTACGGTTTCATTGACTATTTTTACATTTTAAGGATACTTGCATCGACGAATCTATGATTCTAAGAAAACTTTGTTTGGTGTAACTGCTTTGAACTCGGTAGCCGCTGATCTGCAATTACAGATAATATTTTCATTATTGTACTTTCAAAACCATTTATAAAATAGCATTGATTTAACGTTTATTCGTTTTTGAGTTCTCAACAGACTGTTTGAAAAAATCTTAAATTTCGTCTTTTCAATTATTTCGTAACGGTATCTCACAAATACTTCGCTTCAAAGTGAATTTTTTTTCCAATAATAATTTCGAATGATATATGTCATTATTGTAGAAACATTTGAGTGAACTTTTTTGTTGTTGTTGTGGAATTCTGTCCTTGTCTTGAACATAATTTTGAGGGAGAATCCTTCTTCAGAACACGAAATTTCTGGTAATCTGTAGCAATTAATTTCAAAAAACCAAAAACACCTGTTCGTTTGTACATTTTGGTATATATTGAGACACAATTGAAGTGCATGAACGAACTTTATTACAATCAATTATGAAAAGGATATGGGGCACCGTAAGGGGTTGGTGAAAAGCCTTAGTGGCAGAGTTGAACATTAGCTTGCAGACTAGCACTCACTATGATTATCTGATACAGGTTACTTTTATGTTTTTTTGTAAGTCAATAGTACGACATCGTCAGTAAATACAGAAAAGGATAAAAAGTTACGAAATTATCGAAATTTGAGAGATTTTAATGAATATGTTAATTTTTTAGTATTTGTCTAAATGACAAGTAAGGCTTATTCGTTTCTGAATGAAGTTTTTTTTTGCCAAAATGTATGGTTTGATTGGGTAGAACCAAATTTGTAGCGAATTTGAATAAAATTGTTATCTATGTCAGTCAGTGACTTGACAATAATCATAAATGCTTGCATGCACTTCAAATGTGTCTTAATATGTTGAAAAAAATTTTAACAGATAGATGCAGTTGCATTGAAATAAATCCCCAAAAATTGCCACATTTTTAAACCAAGATCTGTTCTTAATGAAACTTTAGACAATTTTTCTTATACTTGATGATACTTGTCACATCAATGTGAATTCAAACTCTCTCACCCATCGGTTATTTGCTTTCCCATTGGAATTTCAAACGGAGGTAAAACTTCGCGCCTTGCATCTCTGGTGTAGTAATAAATTTTAGATGTTCTGTGATAAGGGCCTCCGGGAACATCAGGTGGTGGCTGATCTCTAGCCGCAATGGTATCTGCAAATCTTAATGCTTCCGTGTGGTTTTTTCTGTGAAAAATTGTTCAAAATTTA